>BMAW01105680.1:147354-196796 GCA_019974015.1 Nephila pilipes
TATATATATATATACGGTAGTGACCAAAATTGTGGTAACTTAGAAATTTTTATGTTTTTTTTAACTTTGTACGCTTATAGAAAATGTTACGTTTCGCAAAATGCAAAGTGGTATATATCGTTTAAAAGAGAATTAATATTGAATTCAATTCATAAAATAAAATTAAAATATTTGTAATACAAAAAAGTTATGCGTACTTTAATCTAAAAGAACAAACACAGTTATAAAGTGGTTTGTAATGCTTAACTGTCCTGGCCAATCACTGTTCTTGTTCTGGGATCCAAATCAAATATTAGTAACTGCCAGCAGGAGCTGACATCATGTTTATAGTTGGAAAAAAATCATCATTGTGCTTTTTTCGGTCGAAGGAAGACTGTTTATTAAGTAATCAAATTACAAAAAGGAATTGTAAAAATGTTAAATATTTAGTCAAGAAGTTTTGATACATTAACTTCTTTTTTCACTAGAAGCAACACGAGGACTTTTATATATCAAGAAGCAATGACATGAAATAAAAGAGTAGATTAGATACCTAGAAAGATAAGTAAGATTATTGTGTTACGAGAAAGTGGTCTTTCCTATGTGAAATTGCCAGATAGGTGGGTGGTTCAGTAACTACAACCGGAGCCCGAAAGTTGTGTTTCGATATCAGGAGACAAATTCTATAAATAAACAAAGCAGGAAAAGGCCAAAAAAAGTTCACCAAATCTGTTGATGACAGAAGAATAAAAAGACTATGTCTCCAAGATCAAAGAATGACATCAACGGCCATCAGAAGTGATCTGAATGATGCTGGTGTTTCTGTCATTTCAAGAACAATCAGGTGAGAAAAACAAATGTTGGATTAAGAGGTAGAATTCCACAAAAAAGCCTTATTTAAATTTACAGCAGCGCAAAAAAAGATTACAGTGGACAAAGAAACACATTAATTAGACGGATGATCAGTGGTGGTCACAAGTTATATGGAGTGATAAAATTAAGATATCGTTATTCGGTAGTGATGGGCGAAAATATATAAGACATAGAATAGGAGAAGAGCTACACCCTGACCGAATTCCAGCAACTCTGAAGAACCTGATTAGTGTTATGATTTGGTCATGCATGTCGGCAGTTGGTACTAGTCGTCTTCATGTCAGCGATGGGACATTGAATGCCTGGAAATACACTTACATTATTTTGAAATCAAAACTTCTACCTTCCGTTAGGGATCTCTTTCCCAACAATGCTTCATTTATTTTACAGCAAAATTCTGCTCCCTGTCACACAGTAAAATTATTCAATGAGTGGTTTCGTACAGACTACATTGAATTGTTGTCCTGGCCAAGAAACAGTCATGACCTCAATCCTATCGAAAACTTGTGGCACCGTTTGAAAACTCTTGTCCCAATGAGCAGTCCATCAAATAAAAGGGAACTAATTGAGGCTGTAACTGTTCCCTGGAATCCTGTAATAACGAAGGAAGAGCTTAAAACTCTCTTCAGCTCAATGAAATATCGATGTGAAGCTGTTATAAAAGATAAAGGCTGCCCTACAAAGTAGTGATTACTCACTGCAATCATCAGTATCTAATGTATATTGATAATTATTGCTGCTTAACTCTTTTTCTATTTCAAATATTTGAATTATATATTTTTGTATTGAATTCTGTATTATATTATCTTCTACGTGATGTATACGACTTTGCATTTTGTGAAACGTAACTTTTTCTGTATGCATTAAGTTTAAAAACTAAAGAATTTTCAAAAGTATATATATAATTATATTAATCCTTTCCGGGTGTGTGTGGAGAGTGAAAATTAATACTAACTCGGAGGATAACGACAAATATCACTTTATTCGTAAATCTTCAGGGCGACACACAAGTAGCAAAGCTTGGAATAGCCGTATAAATAGAAAATACAGGAGTGGTGCAGATCGGCAACAAAAACACATACAAAAGAGCACATTTAATAACGTTCCGCTCACCAGATTGATAGTTCCCACTGCGCACAAAACTCCACAGTTTTACTTAACTCTCGAAAGGCAGGCTCCAAAAGCAGCTGGACTCTCTCCGGCACCTTTCCGGCCAGGCGTGACGTCACATAGGAAAATTCACGAAGAGTCCGAAACTTTCTTTCCATTCGATTTTTCGTCTACATTCTTGAACCTTCGAAATCTTTCCATTTGTTACCAAAGTCTCCAAGTTTATCGCCAAATGGTTTTTAAATCCGTAACCAAGGTGAAGGGGTCAATTGCTTAAACTCTCTTTTGCTGACTGCTGACATCTCTGAAAATTTATCTTTTCCGTGAAACAAAAGCGTTGTAGGGAAGCATCAACTCACCTTCATAACAATATATATATGCACAATTCACTTGTATTGATTGTGATAGGCGTAAATATTTTTATTTTAGTGTGCAATATCATAAATTACACTTACCTGTAATTGTATTATTGCTAATTTGTATCGAGATGAATAATTTTCAGTTATTCACAGATTTATTAGTAATACATATTATTACTCATAAATATGTGATAATAATATGGATATAATATAGAATGCGTTATTAATTTTGGCAAATGAAAGTTATGAAAATGATCAATAGCTCGAAGGTTTGAAAACTTATCATATATGTCTATTATTTAAATAAATGATTGAAAATTTTACTCATAATTTAGAAATGTAAGTAATTTTCTTAAAATAACTTTTTTAAAGAAATAAAAAATCTATTTTATACAAAAAATACTACTGACAACAGTAATTAAAAATAACATATTTTATGATTTTTATAGTGAAGTCTATATTTTTGGGAACTAAATTATCAAGATATTTTTCAAGAAGCCCTGAATCAGGTCACGATTTCGAGTTATTTTTAACATGGAATAATTAATGTTATTCTAAGTGATAGAAGCTAAGGTAAAGACAATTAACATTTAATAAATATCCTTATGGAATTTTTAGCTCAATTCAAGCTTATTCAATTTACGTAACGAAAATTGATATATTTTCGTAATTAAAATTTAACATTTAAAATATAAAAAAAAATTAGAAATTGGCTTCGATAATTTTATTTTAATGAGTGCTAAAAATTTTTTTCCTGTTAAATTCTCGAAAAAGTTGAATGAATCAAAATGAATATTAATCTGGGTATAGTAAGCTTACTAGCAAGTCTCTTTCTCCACAAAAGCAATTACTATCAAGAAAAGGAAATACCTTCCTCAAATTCCCAAAGCATTTTATTTTCACTGTAAAACATTCTAAAGTGCAAATACGTTGTCATTGTTATCAACAAAGAGAATAAAATCAAACGCTTGCGCCATAAAAATCAGTTATTAAATTAAATATTAAAATATGAGATAACGATATATTATTTATATAGACAATAATATTCTGTTCTGAATTTAAAATAAAAACAGATGATAAAATATTAAATTATATATATCTTTGCTATGTAAATACACATTCAGCAGACTAAATGTTATTATTATAATCATAATGCATTGTAATGTCAATCTTCAGATAAGCATGTATCCTTTATTTTATACCCACGCATTTATGTCGATAATTAAAAGAAGTTATTTGGATCACGAAAGCTATTTTTCTTACAGACTGTTAATCACACGACTGCATTTTATTATAATCAATACAAAAATCCGCGATTGACTGTTCTTTGCATATGTTGCGAACGCATGCCATAGCACAGATCAGGGAGGAAGGGAAGCATCATTTATGTAGCATTCATCTATACGAGGTGTGGATATTAAATAACGAGATTATGTTGCTAGGAAATATACATGCGTCAAACGACAACAACCGACAGTTATTTAGTGTGAAGCTCTCTCTTTCGAGTGCAGTGTCTCTCGTTTATGTAAACAAATCCGTATAACCGTAGTCTTCGATCGTATTTGAGTTATTTTTTGATTTCGCAGGAAAAATGATAAGTGAGCAACGAATTGTACTGAAATTTCACATGAAACTTACAAAAATGCAACAGAA
Source organism: Nephila pilipes (assembly GCA_019974015.1). NCBI lineage: Eukaryota > Metazoa > Arthropoda > Arachnida > Araneae > Nephilidae > Nephila > Nephila pilipes. Next base: position 151,329 of record BMAW01105680.1, read on the forward strand.
ACTTAGAGTTTATTGAAAGAAGTGTTTGAAACATGTTTATCGCAAGCACGTGTTTATGAGTGGTTTATGGTGGTGGCCATTTTCGAGATGGCTGAGAAGATGATTCACACCCAAGTCCCTCTTTTACATCAAAAAATGGATGACAATATCGAAAAAATCGGAAATCTGGTTTTATCTACCCGTAGGAAAAGTATTCGTGCGATTGATGAGGCTGTAGGAATCGACAAAGAATCTGTACGGCAAATTTTATATAACAATTTAAACATTCAAAAAGTGATAGCCAAAATGGTGCCTACAATTCTCATTTTTGAACAGCAAGAAGCTGGCAAAAATGTTTGTACTGACACTTCGAATGCCATTGAAAATGGTCCAAACTTATTGGAAAAGATAATAAAGTGTGAAGAATCGTGGTCCTTTACTTATGATTCTGAAGCAAAGCACCAATCCATGCACTGAAAGAGCCGATCTTCACCGAGAGCTAAAGAGCTCGAATGAGCAAATCAAAATTCAAAGCAGTTGATTATTTTTTTTCGATATTCATGGAATTGTGTACCTTCATTGGGTTCCTGAAGGTCAAATCATTAATCAGCATTACAATCTGTACGTTCTTGCTGAGCTCCGTGAAAAAGTAAGGAAAAAACGACCCGAATTATGGAAAGACAAGTCATTCCACATTGTCTGTCTAGAGGTTTCTAGCGAAGGACAGCTTCCCATTGTTAGCCCATCTGCCTTATTCGTCGAATATCTTGCGCCATGCGACTTTTATCTTTTCCTAGGGCGAAATCTCCTTTAAAGTAAGCAATATTCGAGGCCATAGAAACTGTTAAAGAGAAAGCGTCCTGAAGAAGCTGGCAGAAGGAGACTTCCAGCACTGTTTCGAACAGTGGAAGATTTGCATGGAGCGTTGTAAGGATAGCGAGGGGGGGTGGCTGAATATTGAAGTTGATAATAAGTAAATATGTATACGAATTTGAAATAGAATGTCTTACAGTGTGAGTCCCGTTATTTAATAGCCACACCTTGTGTAACACGTGCAGCTATACTATAGTGGTTCAAGTAGTAACTTTGTAAAGAGGTAATAGCAATTTACAGAATAAATGCTTACAAAAATTATCGAGAAGAATAACGATGGTCTAAATGGAAAAAAAAATCCAAAGTATTCGCATAACGATGTGTAGAGTCTGAAGAATGAGTTTCTTTCTTTTATGAACTAATAAAATTGATTATTTAGAGTGAAGAAGAGGCTCTATACTACTGAAAATAAAAAAAAATCAGGCACTCACACAGCACTATTTATACGTTACTAGTTTTCTCGAGTTTGAACACAAGAGAAAATTTTATTACTGATACTTTTACAAACAAGCTTACGCATTGACATAAATTAATAACGTTTTCAGTTCTTCATGCTGAATTAAACTTTAATTTATTCTATTGAAAATCATTAGAAGAAATTATTGAAAACGTATAGTAGTCGGATAGTTACCGTAATTCTTGTGAGTTTATTTTCCATTTTGAATTCTTAAGTAATATTATTGGAATTATGGATTTTAGTAATGCCTCTCAGTGTACCATCTGGATTCGAATATAATAAAATGAAATCGAAAAAACAAAAATCAGAAAGGCTTAGGTTAAATTAATTTTTTCAACCGAAGCATTTTAAAAATATTTTTAAATTTCTAAAGCACTTACAAATGAATCACTAAAATAGTTCATTGAATCAATTTCAAAAAGAAAAAGAAAAAAAAACATGCCGATAAAAACTTCTTTATTTTTAACTATATGGTAAGTATTTTATAGTATTTAATAAGAACTACAATGTAAATCTCTAAGAGCGATAATATTACAAAAATCCATTGCATAAACGATACTTTCACAAAATCAATACTCAGCCTATATATATAAACTCGAACCTTAAGCTAATTTCCTGACGATTAATTTATTTAAATCTGTCATCCATAAATGAAATTTATTCAAGCATTAACAAAACCTTTCGGATTCCAAAAATATTCACCCTCTCCAACATTATACTCTCGGTTACTAGGTAATTCACTGTTGCGTGTTCAAAAATGTCTTCCAATAAAGAGGTGGCTTGCATTTAATACCGGGTTTTCTGTTAGTGGTGATTACCTACGAGACAAATGGGACATACCCGGGACCTAAGATTCAGAAGACACTAATGGCACGAAATCCAATGTGTTCTGACCGAAGATGCTTTCCTCCAATAAGGAGACGCTCTTTCCCTCCGGGGTTTTGATGACTTTCCGCCTAAATAGCTCGACTTAAGAAGAAGTTAAAAGAGAAAAGACGATTTACCAGGTTACTTCCATATGCTTTTGAATTCAGAGCTGAGGAATATCAATAAATAACCCTTTTACTCTCTTGAGCTCTAATCTCGGTTTGCGCGAGATTCTCATATTTGATACAAAGAGGTTTTAAAGTAATAGTAACTTCTGGAACTCTCTAAATTTGAAGACATAGTTTTGCAGTTATATTATGAGTTACTCTTCATTTGAAATATGCAAATGAATTTAATAGATTTTCTTGTTGTGCTATACAGTGTTTATTTACTTCAGTAACGATTAGGAATAAGTTTCCTTAGTCTGCAATGAATTACACAATGGATTATTGGCAACGAACCTCGTAAATTTGATCCATGATAAAGAGAACACAATAGTACCCGATTCGAAATCCCATTCTCCTAATTTCTCTGCACACAATGTGAGAACTTTAAAGGGTAATGATATTTATAAATAATATTATTAAATTCTTATAAGTTTTAAGTTTAATAATATTTTGTAGCAACGTTCATTATTTCACATGGTACCTTAATACCTTCATCGTATCTTACTGTACCATGGTATCGTGCCTCATACCTTACCGTCATATTACCACAGTGCTCCATAAACTTTATTAAAAATAATAGATAAAAATGTCATCAATTAACGAAAAAAATACATCTAACACTTTACTCTTTTAACTACACCATAAAGTAAATCTTTTCTTTTCTTTCACGATCTTCTTAACATGGGCTGTATAATTGATCTAAATCAATATTCTTCTAGAATTAAACGAGGGATATTAGCTGTGGATCTCGTTACTTCGAACCACGACCAGAAGACAAAAACGACCCTTTAGCTGAAACCTCACTCTTTTAATTTTTACATTATGCCACGTGAGGACTTATAAGTCAATTGTATATGATCTGCAATGGCTCCTGAAGGAATTTAGAACAAAATAAAACTTAGGTGGAGTACAACACACATTTATTACATAAATCAATTTTGTCTTCATAAATTGAATACATTAACGTGAATTATCCTAAAAGCACAAGTATATTTTCCAAAATATACCACATATAGTTTAATATATATACTTAGACTTGTAATATCCATTTTTTCTTAGTTCTTTATTATTATTTTTTTGAATACAATTAATTCCTTAAAATACAAACATTTTAATGTCAACTTTCAAAACGATGTCAACATTTATCAATAAATTAGTCTAAGCAAATGATTCCGCGATGAAAACTCAAACTAATATTTAAAAACTAAAATTTAAATTAATGATAAAATATTAAATATTAAAGCAGATGATAATTTATTAAAGCTGACGATTATATTTTATTCAGGTATTAAATTTAAAGCAAGTAACCTATATATATATTCTTACGAGATACAAAAGTCAATACAAAAGTCGCCAATACAATTCTCCCATATATGAAGCCAAATTTGACATCAATAATCCCCATTATCCCTCAGATCAAGCTTTGGTGAACAGCTTTGGTTTCATTGAAGGGTAATGATAAGACCACTTCATAGTTATCCATCATGTGGTGGGGTTGATGCAGGTTAAATATGGACGAAGTCAAATGTTCTCCCCTTGTCGTGATGTGGAAGTTTGAAGATAGAGCTTCCAACTTAAGTGTCGTCCTTGTTACCTGACCGGGGTTCAAAATCACGAGATTCATCGCCAAAAGTCCTTGTGTTGCTTCTCAGTGCGACATTAATAATAAACAATCGCAATCACTCAATCTCTCTTACAGTGATTAACATAATCATTTAATTCAATGTTTTCATTTGCAAAATATTACTTCAATTAAAGAGAATCATCTGACTAATATTTTATTTGTGAAAAAGGAAAGATTATATAATTTCCTAAAATGGGATATTTCAATTTCCTTTCTGAATTTAATTGCTAGGGCAATTAGTCACAAACCCTCCCAAGATTCTAAGCTGAAAATCCAGTTACTTTTTTCCAAAAAGTTATCTTACACGCATCTCAGTTAAATATGAAATTGTGGGGACAATTTTACTAAAGAGTTCAGTTTTCTGTTTCATAGTGTGTGATTAACTTAAATATTGTAGTTTCTTCCATATTTAGATGAACTTTTGATATGTAAGAATAACCATTCGAATTTTTAAAGTAATGTACTTTTAAGAAATAATATACAATAGAGAAAAATATAAATTGACCTAAAGGTATTTTATGACAAATACAAAAGAATTATTCCTAATAATTTTGTCACGAATCCTTTCAATAGCACCTAACTTCCTTCAAAACTTCTCTCGCTGTTTACCAAGAAAAAGCCATTTTTATTTCATATGAACAAAGATAATAGTTCTGTTTTCAGATATATTTCAAATGTCTTTCAGAATCTGGCGGCGAAAAGAGGAACGATAGCAACAAAATACGGACTCACAGAATATAGCAATAATTTCTACCGAAGACTTAGATATATTAACAAGATATGATGCCCTGCTGTCACGTACCGCTCGTACGTCCACTCTAGTTACTGATTTACGATGTCCAACCTAGTGGAGAAAGATTTAGATATACTATAGTTCCACTAAGAGAGATAAGATCATGTAGTATTCAGAATTTAGGGATGGTTTGTCCGTTTGTTATCAGGTTGGCAGCCAGAGTGCTTCTGTTTGGTCTAATATAATTCTTGGAATCTGACAAGTGTTTCTATTCCATTATTGCTAGAAAGAAATATCGGAATCATAGGAAAGTAATTTTATCATACAGTGTGTTTTTAGGCGATCGTCTCGTAAAAGTGACTTGTAAAATATGACTCAAATTGTATTTTTGTGTTATTGCTTTGTGACGTCACGATTTTATCTTCACTAACCTCGGGGACTTTTTGATAATTTGAATTGCATAAAATAACAATTCCTTGCCAATTTAAATAGAAAGTAATTAGGTAAATTAGATGAAGATAAGAAATGTGGTGAATTGAATTACAGATAGTGATATATAACCGAAACAGTATAGAAAGGAAACAGAACAGGGGTAAGAAGAAAATGACTAGCTGATAAATATTGTATATTAGAGTGAATAATCGTAATTAATTGTTTGGATAGAAAGTATTTGGAAGTGATTCTGGAATGGAATAAGAGGAGTCGATTTAACTAGAATCGAGAAGTGCTTGAATCGGAATAAATGATTTGGTAAGCTAAGAATTTATTATTTGACATAAATTAGGATTAATCGAGTTAAGAGAGATTCGAGAGAGAACAATCTGGCATATGCATTGATAGACAGTAAAGTGTGTTGTACTTCTCTTGGGTATCTTCAGTCGAAGTTTTGGACTTATTTACTATTTAATTCGACTTTAAGATGGCTGTAGAGTGAAGGAAGAAAAGCCGTCATAGCTTGATATTTTATTTTTTAGTGTAACGGGGCTCTTCACATGTTTGCTTCAACTAACCTTTAGGAACTCTATATGACATTATTTCATTACAAAAGCTCTGCTTAGTTGAATTGTAACTTATGTGAATTAGCATGTGCACATGCTAAAACAAAAAGTCTTGAATTTTCAAACACAATTAGTATGAAAGATTGGAATGTTTTAGAATAAAAACTTATGTAGAAAATAAACATCTCTTCACCTACCACTTGTTAAATTACCTTAACTTATGTGTAAATACAAATTAAGGATATCAATGGAAATATCACCGGATTAAAAAAGCTTTTAAAGAAAATAGTTGAGGTCTCACTACCTCTTTTTTTCTACATGGACTTCAAAATGCTTTAAAACTGCTTTTTCTTAATTTAATTTAATTTGTTGGCATAGTTAATAGGGGGAAAGAGCCAAAAGGTTTTATAATATTATCAATAATTATATATTATATCTTATTAAAAAATTATAAAATTTTATAAAAATCATTATTATAACATTTATTATATGTACTTTACGTGTTGTATTAGCCACCTAAGGGGCTATTGTTGTAGGTGGGACGTTTTGGCATACCCGATCGTTTTTCAATTTTTTATCATTTGCTTCAATTTTAATTACATTTAACTTAAATATATTCAATTTAATAATTTACCGTTTGCTTTAATTTTAATTACATATCGCTGATATAATATTCAATTTGATAATTTATCGTTTGCTTTAATTTTAATTTCGGAAAAGTTTACTATATTTCATCTTTTTCTTTAATCCTTATTGAGTAATTTAATAATAATTATAAAAAAAGCACACCTTGGGGGGCTAAATCTGTTCTTTATAAGAGTTTGGAGAGTGTCAATTCATTATTGTGTTTGTTAATAGTTTTATACAGCTTTAAATTATTGGAACTACCGAAATTATACAAAGAAAAGAATTTCCATCAAAATCTGTTTTTATTAAACTAATATTACAATAAAAAACTGTGGTGTAAAACCATATTGCTATGGGAAATATTCTCAGAACGGGAATTGCAAACCTTTTACCCCTGAATCGATGTCTACATTTCTCACAGTCTCCCGGGTATTCGTACTCGGCGTTGATAACAATAAGCTTTTATTACATATTACTTGAAACATTCAGTGAAGTAACTCCTCTGACGTGATTTGAGAGTTTATGAGTACAGAGGGCTTAAGAAAGGTGTGTGTTTTGACAGGAGGGGTAAATTACGAACTATGATCAGAAGTGCTTGTTCATCTTATTATTCTATGATTCGAAGATCTATTTGATCCAACTTTATGTTCCAACAAGACTCTGCATCTTGCCAGACATCAACGTTTAGAGCCGTTTGGCCTAAGAACAACAAAGCTACTTCCTCGGCTGACCAATTCTACCAATTTAAACTCAATAGAGAATACGTGGAATTTGATGAAAAAATATCTTCAGGTATTAATTCCTAAGGATAAATATTAACTGGAGAATTAACTCGAGAAAATCATGAAATCCTTTTGGATAACTATCAGTAAAGTAAACTGCAAAAATTAATGCATGCTACTTCAAATACTCTTCGTGACTTTAGTAAGGCGGAGAAAGATGTCACACACATTACATATTAATTATTCAGAAATACTCTCGTTTGAATGAGTTATACTATTTCTTACATATTGTTCCAATTTTCTAATGTTACAGTTTTTTCCATTGATTTTTTTTTCTAAAAGTTCTAAAAATCACAATGATTGTAACAGCATTTCAAATATCCCTCTGATTTTTGAAATTAAAAACATAATGTAAAAACACTTTCCAATATCATACCCCTTTTTTATGTTATCCTCATCTAAAAATAAGAGTCGAATGTAATACTACGGTTTAAAATTCTCAAGAATTATTTTCTACTGAAAAAAAATGCAAATCTCAAATCGCTTTGTGTTTTTTTTTTTATTCTTATGTTTTGAATTGTAGATGCATGACTATATTTTTCATTTCCCTACTTTATCACATAATAATATATAAAAGAAAATGATACATTATGCTTATTACTATTTCCGTTTCGTGGTAAGTGATGTTAATTTATTCTTGGTCTTTTCAATTGAATATAAATTTATTGGCCTTTTCAACACTATAAAAATTAATAAGCCTTGTGCTACATAATATTCATTAATTTTGAAACCTGTTAAATTGCATTGAAAAATAATTGCAAGATAATATGAGTCCAAAAGTTATTGCCAGGAAGAAAGTACAACTTTTGAAAGAAAAAATATTATTTCTTAAAGTTTTAGGTAATAGTGTTGACAATAACATAGATATTGGGTTCACTTTACTTCTCCAATTATTCAATGAATTTGTCTAGGTGATGTTACCGTTCTTTCCATTGACTTTCAATATACAAATTTATGATTTTTTTATTGTCTCTTTTGAACTTTGTAAATTTAGATGGTATATCACACACACACACAAATAAATCATTGCTTTTAATTTTTAATACCTAAAACATTAGTGTACACATTATCTTGATTAGGGATTACAATTCTGTACATCAGTAAATTGCTAATTTTAGCCTCCAATTATCCCCGATAATTCAGTAAATTATGAAATTAACTATAGCATACTTTTCTTTTGACCTCTTCTATTACGTTATCAAGGAAAGAGAAACTTAACTTATTCATCAAAACAAAAATAAAAATACAACATGATAATCATCTTTTGATTCGAAAAAAAATTTAACTAAATTAAAACCGGAAAGGAGCATTTTCAACAGTAAAATATAAAGGAAACAAACTATATTCAAATAGCGTACAATTCTTTAATAATTATTTATTACAAATTATTTTGTACATTAACTGGATTAACTAACTAATGATTATTTTGTTCAAAAACTGGATCACATTTAGGAGATCATAGTGTTGATTATATTATATTTTTTATGGACTTATTTTTTGAAACGTGTTGTGATAAATATATAAGTTTATTTATCTATTTTTCTTATAATTTTGCATTAAATGTTAAACATTATGTATGTACGAGTACTTGTAAAGTGTTATAAAGTTGTCGAATTTTATTTGCATTATTTATGTTCAGAATACAATTTGTTTCAAATATTTTTTGTTACAGAATACAAATGTTAAATAAAATGTCTTATTATTATGTTTTTAATTTATAAATTAAAATTTTTTAATTTAATTTTTTTTAAATTTGATCTCAGTTACGAGACTAAAATGTTGATTAGTTATGTTTCTCGCATACTTAATCTTTAAAATGCATTAACAAATATATAATTTATTCATGTATTTTATAATTGCATTTATTGTGAAAAACTATTTTGAGTACTTACAGTATGTTAAAAGTTGTTTAGTTTTATTAGTATTATTTATGTTGCGGATGTAATTTATCATCATATACTTTTGTTACAGTATAAATATTAAATAAAACATCACGTAATTATGTTTTTTTTTTAATTTTAGATTCAAAATTTAATGAGTTATCCGTATTTTACCGGAATAATGGTGTCTAAAAATTTTACCGAATTATCTGTAATGGAAAAAGTCGGTAGTTTTTCAATCACTAGTCAAAATATAGTATAGACTAAGAGGTTATACAGAACTTTATATGCTGGTAGAGTTTGCTACTTTGTACAATTCAATGCTTTTTTTAAATCATATCTTGCATTATTTACTCGTTTAACAATATAAAGCAGTTAATATTATATGAGCACATCAGATTTAATCCACTGTAGATATAAGTCGTTGCACCTAAATTAAAAATCTAAGGAAGATGAAACTAAAAGAAAATAGTTTGTTGAAGTTTTTTCTGAATTTTGTTGGATTCTTCGATTTTTAGTTCTTGGATTTTCTATGAAATTATTTCAAATATACTGAAAGTTTCTTACGATAATAAATTATAGCTCAGGAAGTACATTTTAAAACTTTTTTTTATAAAATAAATTTAAAAAAAGACTTGACAAAATGACATTTTTAGAAGGTATAAATAAAAGAAATAATTGAAATATCGTGAATAATAAAATAAAATAAACAATCAATGACAATATATTTTAAATAGTGATTCAGTTTTAAGTAAATCATTAATCAAGATTAACTTTAAATTGCAAGTTAAATGTTTTTTTTATTTTCCTTTTATAGATTAGACTTACTTGCTAAAAGTTCAAAATAAAGTACTCTTTCTTTGTCAAAAATTAAATCAATTATTTTCGATCAGACTTTGTTTAAAACACACATATACGCTCTCGTAAATCACAGTTATCTTACCTTTGGTCAATTTCATAAAAAAATTATCATATTTACACTAATTTAATCAAAATCGTGTTTAATTAATTAAATATCGTGATTTTCTTCGATAGAGTAACAATGTGGTATTTAATTTTTTCTTTAATGAATTTTAATTTATTTTTATTCAAAATTTTGAATTCTATTTTAGAGTCTTTTTTCATACTTTGCATGAATTTTATTTAATACTTCACGACCTTAGATATAACAGCAATTTTGCTTGTTTATAATTTCGACGCAATTTAATATACGACCCCTATCACTTTTATGTCTATTAAAATTAATTCGAATTCAATTCGAAAAGGGTTTTTTAAGACACACTTGACAAAAATATTCAAAAAATTAAAATGTGTCATGATGAAATTCGTTTTAAAAGATAACTAATTACTTTAATCTTTGGATTAGAGCCCCACAAGTTAATGTCTCTGGTACTATTTTTGTCTAGCTACTATGAAATTCATTTAAATTATTTAAATGTCCTTTTTGAAAACAATAAAATCTGTTTTGCTTTGTGAGATAACGATGTTTAAATCGACTTGTTTAAATTTAAAATAATATTGTGTTAAATTCAAATACATCGCTAACCAAATTTTCCCACCTTGCTATTTGAAAAGTCTTGTGCTATTATATTTTAAACGCTTCAGATTATTTATCCACATGTCTATTTTACTAAAATGAATTCAGCTTCAAGCCGCAGTCCTAGATGTAAAAAAATAATTAAGAAATAGTTCTTAAGTACTTTTATCTTTCATTAAATGTATTTTTGTTTTGTTCAACTGATAACATTTGGTTGATAGAAACTCCAGTGTTGAATAGTAACATAAGCATAATTTTATTCTTAAGAATCTTTTATTCTTAAAAAAAGTCATTTTAAAAGCAAAATTACTTCAGAACTAAATTTAAATAACATGTGCTTACATGAAAAGCATCGTAACCTGAATTCCAAAGAATCACCAAAAGCCAAATAAACAATGTTTTCCGTAACATAGCCTAAAAAAGCCCCGGGATGTTCTTGTAATTCATTCATGGTTTTTCTCTCTGGAAGGCCATCGAGATGATAGCCTCAATTATTGCCTTCGGGAAATCATTCTCCAATTAAAAACAGCGAAAGTAAAGATTCTGCTACCGAAATCAAAATCTGGAAGAAACTCAATTTCGGCTTTACTCCTACCACTTGCATCTCGTTGTCATGACAACAATACCCGAAGACTAAACACATGTCAACAGCAGGGGGTGAAGAATAAATCAAAGGGTAAGAAATTTCCCGTTCGGGGGAGTGGTAAATGGAACACAGAATAGGCTACTAGTCTCGGTGCTTGGAAAAGATTGCAGGGTTTTTTTTTAGATCTGCCTTTTACTGATCTCGAATTATTTGTAATGAAACTTAGATTTAATTTTATTTTATTTTGGTAGTTAAATACTGATTAGTACTACAAGATGCCATCAACTCATTTGTTTAATTTGAGCAATCCCCCTTATGAAATGTGATACAATCGATTATAAGATATCGAAAGGTCTTATCATTTTTTAAGTCGCTACAAATGTTTCTTCAAAAAATATATATTTTAATAAATAAAAAATTCTAGTAAATGCAGACCATATTGGTTTTAAAATGAAACAATAGATTTTTTTTATGTTTCTTTACGTCTAACGAAATGAAAAAAAATATATCAGTTAAGTAATATACAAAGGAACCTTACACTGAATTTTAATTCAGTAATAAATCTGTTTTGCCCTAGAGGAAATTTTGAAACTTTCATATTATTTGTAGCTTTTTGGATTAGTTCTATTAGAGAACTTTTGTAAGTTCAAACAATTCTAAGAATCCCTTTCAATTTAAAATAACCCTTGAAAAGTCCATTTTTTTTATTTAGAATAATTCTAAAATTGAGAATACCTACGCCGTACTTTTCCTGGATAAATGTAGTTTTCAAAACTAATAAATAAACACTGCTAAGAGCAATGAATTTTTCATGCATATGCCAAACAAATGAGTAATTTTGTAATAATAATACAGAACAATGATTTTTCCTTCAAAAAACTGAGATTACGCTAACAGATTTTCTGTTACTTTTATTAAATAGGAAAGTGTCAGTAATTGTTACTTATCCATTAGCCTTTATTACTGCCCGCAAGCTTAGTGGGTAAGTTTCAACTAATTTTTTATATGTATTTGAAGACTTTTTGTGCCATTATTCTTGCAGAACATTCTTACTCGTTATTTTATGTTTTTGCACAGCCATTTCTAATATGAACACAAATTTCTAATGACAAGGACATCTGTGGACTGGAAAGGAGAAGATTAATTACTAACTACTTACTTTGAATTATCAAGGCACAACATCTTCACATTAAGTCCCGTATTTTCGGGTAAATGCCTTACTGGAATTTTCATCCAATAAATAAAAAACAAACTTTCCAGCAACGCTTACGACTGTACAACAACATAATATTAACACATTAAGCTCTTAAGAGTAAGATACGTATTTGGGGACTTCTCCGAACAATGAATGACCCTGTTAGAAATGTATTTAACTTACATTCATTAAATAAAACCTATCACCGAAAGTTACAGGTCTTAAATTGTTGTGTTTCGGCAAATTCCATACACATCCGTTGATTCTACAAGTAGATGAATGCTCTCTTTCTGGTCTAACATTTTTTTTCTAACCTGCTGATATAACTAATCTTTTCAATTATAATTTGGTCATATTGGACGCAAATAAAATCTCTGAAATAAATTATTACAATGGCTTCTACAGCAATTTTAATGACGCTTTGGGATACAACTGGATATTTTTCACTATTTCCTTCTGGAAACTGCACACACAATTTATTTTCTTCCTCTTCAGTTTTATTTTATATCATTCCCTCTCTCATATATGCTTTCCAACAATTTTCTGAACACCTATTTGATTTCGACTTAGAATTTTGGCGAGTCACAGTAGCCAAGTGGTCAGGGTCGCGAACATACGGCTGATGTTCTTTCCGTCGAGTAACGAGTTCGAATCCTGATGCCACTGAAAACCCTCCGGGTAGCAGAGCTGATGTAAATTAAATCTGTAGAGGTTCCAAGTACTCCTGTTGGCGTGATGTGGAAATTTTGAGAGGGAAGGGGAAGTTCATGTGTAATATCCTTGTCTCTTGACCAGGGATCGAAATTGCGAGGTACGTTGTATTCATCTCCCATGTTGCTTTTAAGTGTGACAATAATAAACACTCTTTTCATACTATGGTGAATAGCGATTAAACGGTAAGATTTATCTTTTGTTGTTCGTTTTAAAACTAGCTTTTTTTCTCGTATCAGTGCTGGTTTTTTTCTAGATGCCATATTACCTTAAAAACTGTGTATGTATTATATATTATTAGAAGCACGATATACAATTGGATTAGTAGCAGTTTATAACAAAGGCTTATAAGAAATTTTTTTAAGATAGCAGTTTTCAAAAAAAAATAAAGATAGTGGTAAATAAATATATTTTTCTAGATGTGTGTTCAAGTTTTTGTTTTACTCATTTGAAAATGTATCCAATTATTTTCTTATGTTTTCTAAGAGATAACATATTAGTGCACTATATTTCTTATGAGTAAATGTCCTGACTGCTATGCGTAAATATTTGCATATTACGTATCTCTTGCTTGAAATTTACCTAATTTAATGTGATTTTTGGAAGAAAAAAAAGTGCATACTCATTTTTAAAGTTATTGTTTTTATATGTAACCTACTTCAACCGCTAGCCGATTTCAAATCAACGTGTTGTTTAATTTCACTGAAAATGGTTACAATCTTTTCAAAACTTCGCTGGAACAAAGATCGCCTTGCGGATTAATGGTGGTTCCTGACATAATTTTCAATTGTGTCTCAAGGTCCTAACGAGGCGAGAGGTGGAAGTTAGTAGTGATGAATAAGTTCCGGTATCACATCTTCATCAATTGATCTTGCTTCAAAATTACCATAGCCACATTTAGCTCTAAAAAAAACGTTAATTCAAAAACAAACCAATCAATTGCTTCCATCTGTTGCATTTGGGGGAGTGGGAACTTAATTGAGAATACATTAAGATATACGTTATTATAAATTTAAAACTGTACATTCAAAAAATTTCTCTTTGAAAAATTTAATTACTATTGACTATACCATTTTTATAACATTCGTTGTACTTTATACTTTATTGTCATTTGACGTCATTATTTCTTTTGATTAACTATGACAAATTTAAAAACTTACTTGCATCGGCCGGGAATCGAACCCGGGCCGCCCGCGTGGCAGGCGAGCATTCTACCACTGAACCACCGATGCTATACTTTTAATCGAAACATAAGCAAATAAAAACATGTTTCATCTGGATTAATGTATTCAAATAAAAACACATAGGTCACTTCCTCAATCTCCAATGCACGAAGAACATTATGATATTCAAAGCAAAACAAGTGTGTGCAGCTGTAGAAGTTAACTATCATTCCGAATGGACTAGAAAAATATATTCAGTGGTTTTTATAGCAAAATAAAAAAAGCTTGTTTGTTTTGTGCACATAAAATTAACGACACATTAAAATAGGATTATTCAAAAATCGTATGATTTTTTTCTCATTTAATAAAGTCAAGTCTAATGTAGAAAAGAATTTTGTTTAATATATACCTTGTTTCCTGTTGGAGTAAATACATTATAGTCACAAAATCATTTAAATTACTAGCCTACATTTTTAATATTAATTCTTGATTGATATTTTGTCTATAGATTTCTTTCAATTATTTAATTAGTCTTTCATTAATACACCTTTATTGATCTCTTGGTTTAGTTAATAATGTTTTTATTAATTTTAAGCAACCATAGTAATTAATAGCGTCGAATCCTAATTTTGAATAATGATGAATGCAAAATCATAATTATGTATATTATAAAACAAATTGCGTACAACAGATTGTTATTCAATAAAATAATCACGTGTTAAAAACATTACAAATTTATAGCTTCCAAATTAGTAGTACTAATTTTAACAGAACTGTAAGAGTGCTTCAAATAAGATACAGTTATATTTTATTTCAAAGATTTTCCGACTAATTCTATTTCATCTAATTTAAAGAGATATTTATATTACGTAAATGAATACCAATAGGTATAATCTCTAAATTAAGAGAGCCATCACTTCAGAGCAAATAAAAATTAGATCTGTTGATAAAGTAATTAAAATATTTTAGTTAATTAAAAGTGATTTTGATTTTGTTAAGAAAAAAGATATCGCACAATTATATGCAAATCTTTAAATAAAGGTTGTCCGAGTAATAATGTTTTAAACACGATCCAAGCGAGAATTTGATAGACACAAACTAGTTTTGCTATTTAATAATCTGTTAATAATCAAATATAGAATGGCTTTTACATTGAATGAGCAATAAGAAAATATTTGTGACTAAATACCATTAAGAAACGTGACATAAATTTGAAAAAAAAATATTTAATATCCTTTCCGGGATTTTATTTTGAATTTACAAGATGTTTTTTTTTGTTCAATAACTAGCAAAATAGAATAAAATATTATGCGTACGGAATCCAAGAAAGATCACAGGAATATATAATAGTGCCAAAGCTATCCGGAAATGATATACAACTCTACAAATAATATATACTTGATAATGCTAAGAAGACATAGCTTTCTATTCATATCCAAGGATGATGGTTATAGAGATAGTTAATTCATCATAAATTCATCATTGTTGCTAATTTCTTTTTTAGCAAAAGTTTATAAAACCTCAAAAAGTAAACAAAGGAAGATATTTTTAATTGAAATTGGCTTTGCTTAATATCATTTTAACATGAGCTAATGTTTTTTTTCCTATTAGTTCTCTAAAAATTAGAATCATTCAAAATAAATATTAATTAGCGTAAATAAGCGTACTGCCGAGCCCCAGGATACACAGAATCAATTACTGTCAAGAAAAGAAAATACCTTCTGCAAATTCCTAATGCATTTTTATTTTCGCAAGCAGAACATTTTAAAGTACAAACGTGTTGCCAATATTAACAGTAATAAGAATAAAAAAAGACAGTTCTGTCATAAAAATCAATTATTAAATTAAGTATTAAAATACGAGTAAATGATAAATTATTAACTGTAAACAATATTATTCTGTACTTATATTAAAATAAAAGCAAATGATAAAATATAAAATTAAATATACCTTGCAAACTAAATGTAATTATTGTAATTATCATGCATTATGATGTCACTTATTTTAACCTAACACCAGGTGTCTTTTATTTTATGCCCACTCATTTTTGTTGAAGCCATTTTCTCGGGAAAATGTTAGCACGTTATCTAAGCATCATGAGTATATTTTGCTTTTGAAAGCAATTATTACTTAATTTAATGTTGTCCATATTTAACATCAACCTTAACTTTTCTTACGGGCTCTCACACACATACACTCAAAAATTAGATATAAAGAAAGGTATTCCGTAATTGTTCAGTTTAAGGAATTTTCTCATACGTGTTTTGAAAAATCTGAAGAACTTTAAAATAAATATGTATTGTAAAAAGATTTCACAAAGTAATAAAAAAGAATTTAGTAAATATAAAAATTTATATTATTACTTAATAAGTAATTCTAAGGATGTATCTTGAGTTTTGAAAGTGACTATATTAAATTTAAGATAAATTATTGTTGTATAGGATCCTTAATAACCAATCGGGGTCATCTGTCAAGGTCAGGCATGTGAAAATGCAATAAGTCTGGAATAACAAGTAAATTAAATATAAGAAAATGTAGTGAAATTGAATATTGTTGCTCTTCAAACAAAGTGCAGAATATATTTTATAAATAAAAAAAGGCAATTTTTTAAAATTAATATATTAGCTTTAACTATTATTTTTATACTCAGGAGTCTTAATAATAAGAAATAGTGAACAACTTTCCTTGTAGTATTTGACATGTGATTTAATTTCTTTAAGCAAAAAACAAGCAGGTGAAGATTTTTAGGAACTAACATCTTAAAGATTTTATTTAATTTTTGTGCGCGTGTATTTTTCCTTGATTCATATATGAAATAATACAATATTTTTTATCAGGTAATTAAAAAAAATTGTGATTTTAGGATTTAAAATACTTGTTCAATTTTAATCCGGTGGATTCATTAGGAAGTAAGACTTCTTGGGACTTCTGGTACTAACTATTCGTGTGTTTAACTTATACTACTTTCATATGTGACTGAAAATAGCTTGAGGTCAATGCAATTATTATACAACATAAAAAATATTTTTACATAAACTATTAAAAATTACAAAATGGATCATGATGAAGTTTTGATAATTTTAGTATTGCTAAGGGTACAGATAATCTACAGAGGACCTACAATATAAAACACATATCCATATGTGAAAAAGCGCATTAATTTTAACAGAAAAACACACACATACATATTTATATCATCTTTACACTTTCAAATGAGTGAAAATCTGGTGAAGAATTTTAAACAATTCCTTTTTGGCTGTGAAGGAACTGTTTGTTACAAATTTAACATCAAACCTATTGTGTAAAACATACTGTAACATCTTAGCTTATTAAAAATTCACCATGTGCTTCAATTGTATACGTTTAAAACATTTAAAAGCCAAAGAGGCACTTTTAAGCCACTTTTTCACCACAAGCTATAATTTGTAGCTGGTCCCCCTCGAGAGAAGAGCCGAGCGCGAAGGATTTAGTACCATCTTTATCCCATGTGGCATTTCTTAGTTAAACTGTTTGCTTCTAGGCTTACGGAGGGAGAAAAGGACAAAATTGTCATATTATGAAGAGGTCGGCCCCGAAGAAAGAGCAAATAACGAAAGGGAGAAAATAGAAGAAAATAAAAAAGAAAGAAAGCTCATTTTCCGGCTCCAAAAATAAACCTCTTTCGGTGCGTTGTGTTTAAAAGTAAATTCATTAAAATGAGCTGAAAGGCCGAAATTGAAAAGCCGGTGGGATTTTTCTCCTTTTTCTTACCATTATTTTCTAGCCTTTCTTCTCTTGGCTGCGAACTCCTTCAGGTTTTAAAATGAATTATCTTAGTTGAGGACGTTTTGTGATTACTCGTTATTTCGCTTTTTTTCCCGTCTTTCCTCTCTTCGTTTTAATGGGATCCGTCTTGGCTCTCTGTTGGTTTTGCCAAAGTTCATCAATTAGATGTGAGAATGGAATGAAAGGAGACAGAGATCACTACAATGATGTTTTTAAAATCGAAGTCGTGAATTTAAGTTATAAACATGTAACCTTTCATAAATACTTAAACAAGAGGTTAACAAATGAGATCTTTTTAAAGTGGCGTTGATATCAATTGGTGTTTGAATTATATATTAGGTTATTTAGGCATTTATTAACTAAATTTTACAAAGCAGTCTTTATTTAAGGAACGATTATATATTAGCGATAGAATCTTTTCGGTGACTTCCAATAATTTTCCCATCGTTATGGTTTTATGTACATTAAAATGGAAAGGATTTTTTTCCATATGTACACACACAGGAAATCGAAAAAATATTAACGTTGGATTAATTATGCTAGTTAAAAACAATATTATTTTTCTGCATTGACTTAAAAATAGCATATTGTTACGAACATGGGATGTGGTACTTCGCTGCAGCAGTTCTCTTGTGAAGGAAAAGAAGCATTTACAGAGATGTCATCAGTCGGCCAAGAGAATTTTAAGCAATAGTCCCTTAACCTTGGCGACGGTTTTGGCGACCAGTTTGGTAGCGAAAAACTTGGCGACAAATGGAAAGTTCTCGAATGTGCCGGAATCGAGTCGGTATTTTCAGGGGGAAGAAAATAAGAGATTTTTCTATGTGACATCATGCCCAGCAGTAAGAAGTATAAATACGCCAAGAGTCTGTAAATCAGTCGATCTGAAATCTGTTTCGAAGATCGGTAGGGAAATCGATTGGGAAGCGATCGGCATTTGGACGACCGGATCTGCCGCGGAACTGAAAGTTGCGCGACCGAGAGATTTTGCGTAACGGCTGGAGCCTGCCTTACCTTTGCAGAGTATTATTATGGAGGTTTGCCCGTAGTAAGAACTAATAAGTTGGTGAAATGAACGTTGCTAATACAACTGTAACTGTCATTAAAAGTACTGTTTTATACCTGTATTTGCGTCACTAATCTGTACAAGTCTTATATTTTCTATTTGTGCTGTTATTGTCCAAGCTCTTCTACCTACGTGTTGGCCTAAAGATTTACAAATAAAGCGTCATTTGTCGTTATCATCCCAGTTAGGATTGACTTCACTTCACTTGATTACACCCAGAATTTTTTGTACCAGTATTTAATGTTTGTATCGGAATCATGTTAGAGAAACGAGTAACAGATGAAGGACTTCGCAATTTAAAAAAAAAGAAAGTAATAACGATGACATTTGAATCGGTACTTGACTGGCCCAACTTCCAGGCATTGCCGCTTGAGGGTTCTACCGTCAAGTTCGATTTTATGTGATGCAGCCATCTTATTCCTCAAATTACCTTTTAATAGAATGAAGACTCGAATCCATAATTCGACTTTTATCGACTCAAGCAACTGATCTAATATATAAATCAGTTTATTTCCCATTCAGATATTCTAATGGATCTTGGCATTTCTACAAAAGCGAGAAAAAAGGAAATTTTTTAAAATAATATTAAACATTTATTATTAACATTTATTTACTAATGCGTTAAGAATGAGTAATGAAATCGAATTAGTTATGGAACATAGGAAGGGTATCTTAAAGCTTTAAATATTACTGAAAAAATAACCAAGGTCTCTTGATAAAATTTATTCTGCATATTAATTAATCCTTCTCTGCATAATATTATGAATTACAGATATTGACGTTGATTTGTTTGCTTTCAGGATGCCGTAGATTGAAGAAACCATCCTTCAATCTCAAATTATTCCATTGGTCTTCCTTATTAGAATTCCACGGTCTTCGAAAGATCAAGAAACCTGGGAGAAATTAATAAATCTGTATGGTGGATATGTAGAAAATCTTAAGAATGAAAAATAAAAATTGAGTTTCTACCTCGATTATTTTTAGTAACAATTAAAACTGTTTGGGGCCTCGAGGTAATAATTAAAACCTTACGATACAGCTGGTTACTTCAATCAAAGACTGTCTGAAATAGAACAAGTAATCATTAATAGCAATATTTTACAAATTTTTGTACATAAGGATTAATTAATACGCAGAATAAATTTTATCCAGATACCTCATTATTTGTTACTAGTAATTAAAATTTTACTATGCCTCTGCGATAAATGAGTATTTATATTAATATTTAAATATAATTGGATTAACTGTGTTAATTAAGTTGGCTAATGACTGATATAATATTTATTAAGACATTACTAAGTAAAAGTAATTTTATTCAGAGTTTAGAAACTATTTTAAAGTAGGATATCACAGTAGATTTGGTTTAAAGAAAGTTAAATGAAAGAGCCTTAATTAGTTGTACATTAAAATGCATATAATATTTATTGATAAGATTCTATATATTTTTATGTATACTAATTTCAGCAGTTTTTAAATGAGTTTTAAAGGCGAGAGTGCTAGTCAAATCGAGAGATATTTTATTGAGTAATTTATTCCATATTATATAGTTTAGAAATTTTTTTTAAACAAATGTAATATTAGCAGTAAATAATATGCATAAGATTTGATTGTATTTTGAAAGAGTCAAATAAAAGGATCTCTCAATGAGCAAAAATAAAAATATGTTAAATAATTAACTAATGAACAGTCTTTTTTCTTTGAATTCATTCGGAGATTGGCTTATAGAACAAAAGTTCCATATTGTATGCCGAAGGATACCCAATACATGCACTTCATTATAGTTGATAATAAAATAAGAACTGAATAATATTTCTCAACGAACAAAAATTAACAGAATTTGTATTAATAATCTATATTTTTAGTCTAAAATTTGAATTCTTCTGAAGATCGCTCTTTGCACAAGAATCGCATGCTGTCGAATGCAGAAAACTCCCAAATCCATGTTTCATTATTGTCAATAATAAAGTAATAATATCGCTAAAAATAAATAGAAATCAATAACAATTATTAAAAAAAATTCTTTAAAATTATTAAAATAGCTTTGCACAAGTCACAATTTTCTTTTAAGATATTCTTTACATTGGAAATGTCTATTCCACTTCTGATTGAAGTTGTCATATTTTTCCGCGTCGAATACATTTCATGTGTACGTGTTTGCTTTCGTGTTTAGCACAAAATGTCCCACGAGGACATTCTAGTAATAAATAAAATCCAGCCGCCTTCCACTCATACAAAATTTCCAAGATACCAAGGAAATAAAAATGCTTACTTTTATCTCTTCAATTCGATGTCATGACATTGTTTTTATAACATTTTCAGCCTCTACTTCTCCATCACGACTCTTGCTTGAAGAAGAATCATAGAGTCCATTCCAATGCAGCACAACGGTCTACCTTTAACAAAAATTGATGAGCTCCAAAAAGAAGGAGAAAAAGTTTAAAGGAGAGAGATAAAAATAAGAAATATAACGCTCAATTCCAAGAAGATGCGTTCCTGAATAAAATAAGCTTGAATATAGGTGGGCAAAGAAGAAAACTCGATGGTCAAAAAGCAGAAATTCACCCAAAGCCGAGTCTACGCGGTCTTCCATGTCTGGACACTAACACAAGAATGGGTGACTAAGTTTTTATGTTAAGATAAATTTTCGAAATTAATTGAATCAGTAGGCGATTTGAAAGATTTGTATGCTTTGAGGACATTAGGTTTGGGGCATCCTTTCTTCATTATTTAATTCTACAGTCATTTTTTTTCTTCTTCTATTTGTACAGTTAATAAGTACTGCGTTCTAATTGTAGAAACCATTTGTGTATTCTAATTGTCGAATTGTTCTAGCTAAAATACTATTTTTTTATCACTAAAGAATAGATAAGAACGAATATCACTTTCGAATATCACTTAACACACCAATCTTAGAGTATTATTTAAAATGAAATCTTTGCTTACCAAATCATTCGTTCTGATTCCAGTAACTATCACTAACAATAGCTTAGTACTTTTGCACTCAGACCAAAGATTACTTCAATATAATTTACTAATAACTGTCAATTTGCCATTATGCTCTATCTCCCTACATTCCCCTTTCAATTTTTGTTTATGACAGATTCGTTAGCGAACAATGGTCTTTTTTATCA
Source organism: Nephila pilipes (assembly GCA_019974015.1). Taxonomy (NCBI): domain Eukaryota; kingdom Metazoa; phylum Arthropoda; class Arachnida; order Araneae; family Nephilidae; genus Nephila; species Nephila pilipes. The sequence continues at coordinate 173,470 of BMAW01105680.1, forward strand.
TTTGTGAACTTATATAAAGTAAAAAAAATATCAAATTTTGTTAGAAGAGCATTCTGATCTCACGCCAACCTTATAATTAACTCTTCTATCAATATCTTTAAAAATATACTTTTAACATATTATATTCCCCCCTTTTTAATCCGTATGATATATATGTATTTTTGTTTTATTATGTTCATTGCAACTGTTTTTTAATATGAATATTTTATCTAAATGTTAATGATAATTATTCAAAACAATCTTCTACTCAATAAATAACGAATGAATTTTAAATATTTTAATAAGTAAAAAATTTGCTACCATAATTTACATGAAGAAGTTCAGGTTAATTATGTAAGAGAAAATATTTCTTGTAAAATTGCATTTCGAGATAAATCACGAAAACAATTTGTACTTATTCTCCTATGTAATATATTAAAATCATACTTATCATTTCATAATTTTATCCATCTTCATCGCTTTATTTCCTCTTCGTTTCATTAGTTTCTCAATCAATAAATATTTTCTTTTATTTATGCATCAGTCCAAAATTCAATGTTCCAAACCTTCTTCAAATTTTAATATTCCGTTTCAAAACTCGATGTTCCAGATCTTATCTAAATCAGGAACTTTAAAAAGAATGGGTTACAACCGGATTTCTGGTCAGGAAGAAATTATAATAAAACCTAAAATTTTCTGGGCGTGTCACCAAAAATTTAAAACACCATCAATTTTATAAACTTTTTAAGGTTTTGCTCTTTTCTGCATCAAATGTACATCTGAACCTTAATTTTTTGTATTAGATTATTCAATCAAACTCTCCTAGCTAATAAAAAGGAATACTTGGCTTTGATTTTATTAGATGAAAATGTTGCTTTTCAAAAAATATACCAAATAATTATTTTCTATTAAATTATTTGCATAATTGTTATTAGCAGCAAATGTTTTATTTCTCACTCCTACTTTTTCTACAAGATTTTCCTGAATAGCGAAAATATTTGTTCTGATATAAGATGTCGCATGTTGAAATTTTTTTATAAAGTACTGGTCTTATTTTTTTTAAGAAATATAAATGTTGTCTTATTAATTTCATTTTTTTCTGGGAAAAAATATGATGAAATTGTGTAAGCAAGAGGATATTGTAATATTTTAGTTATTACAAAGAAGTAAACGAGATATTCAGGAGAAAATGATTCACTTTCACCGATATTTCAGAAACCCTACATTTAAGCTGTCTTGCCTTCATGGAAACTTTCATTATTATCATGGAACCAGATAACATTTTTTTATTTTGTCACCTAAGATTTCTGTATATAGACGCTATCAAGAGTTATGTTTCTCCAGTGTTTCTTGACATTCGAAGGCCTTCATAGCATAATTCAGTAGATTGAGCTCACTATTCTCTATATTGTGGGTTATTTAGCCTACGGATCCCTGAAATCCAACGAGAATAACTATCCTTTATGCAACATTATGCCAATAAGAATAATTAATGTAAAAAAATAAATTTCACTTCTACTATCTTGGTTACCTCTCTGGTTATTTTGGTTACTTAGGATAATTCTTAAAAATGGTAAAACCAATTTTCTATGTTATTTATTTAATGGACAAATTATATTATATTACAAAAAATATAATACTTCTGCATTGTTAAAATGAAATGTTTCTTGCCTTCATATTTAAACTTCTTTTGCAAAATGCTTTTCCTTTATTTTAGAGTGAAGAGAAATTAGAAATTTTAATTGTTGGATAAATGATCCAGAGATTTTGTACCAAAGGTCATGAGAGTTTCCAAGATCAGCTAAACGCTTAAGCGATAAAACATTCCTGCTTCAGCTGAAAACATTATTTTAATTAAAATGAAGCTAATTTCATCAAATAGATGTGAAAGATTTGCATTTATCACGGTGATGGAAATATTAAATTTTACCTAAACTTTTATATGCATACCTACTACAAATCAGAGAAGTGAAAAAAAAAAAGAATATCAAGGAATTTGTAAACTTTTTGAGATTTTTTTCTTTTTTTAAAAAAATACCTAAGAATTTTTGTACAAAAGGACAATAATATATTTGCACTTTCTAATAGGCTTTGGGACTGTTAATGGGTAGATTTTGAGTTCTAAACCCAACTATCCCCATCAGCAAAGTATATTAATAAAAAAATGATCATAATAATCAGTGTCTCTTATGGTATATATATATATATATATATGAGTTCTTTCTTCTCAAGTATATACTTACCTTTTGACTGCTATTTTTACGTTGGTTAATAGGATACTAACAGGATTAATGTTTATAGTAGTTTATTGTAGTTGATTTAAAGGTTATGAAATCATATTTAGGAGTAAAACACATTGTTTGTTGCTTTAACATTTGCTATGAAAATATGGCGTTTGTAGATGCTAATCCCACCAAAATAAACAGTACACTTGGTCGGACCTCGAAGTTTTGGTTGAACGCTTAAGAAATCTCTTCTTACGTCTCTTCCTTCTGAATTAAATTTTATGAGGAAATATCATGCCTCTTCCAAAACCACTCTGACAACTTTTCATTTTGATTGATAACTGAATTAGTAATTCATACGGTCACCAATAACCCTAGCCTGGCAAGGAAACTGGCAATCGCAAACTGTTTCATCGGATGAGTTTTGGTTTCCTGGAGACGTTATAACGTCTAATCTCCAGCCGAAAACGAAATATTTGATACCGTCACATTTCACCAAAGTTCATGGAAACGTAAATGCCGCCAATTCTTCGCGGGTCCATGGCCGCTGTAGCCCAGTGGTCATGGCTTCGGATTCGTGGCTGGCGGTTTTCTGTTCAGTCGCGCTCGATTCTGGCAGCTAAAGATCCGCCGTAATGGGGCTAATGTACGTTAAATCGTAGGGGCTCAAAGTCCTCCCGTTGAGTGGTGTGGAAATTGGAGAGGTGCCAGCTCAGGTGTCGTCCTCGTCACTTGACCATGATTCAAATTATGTCTGTCACCAATAGCCTCGTGTTGCTTCTAGTGACGTTAATACAAACTAAACTAAACTTCATGGGTCCATACGTCTTAATGCGGGTCTTGTGAAGTAGATAAAATCGCCATAACTCTTGTTAAGTGTGATCGTGGCATTAATTAGGACAAAGACTCAAGTAAGCATATTTTGTATTTCCTCACCAAAAAAAATAGATCTGCTGTATATATATATATATAAATATATATATATTAGCCAAAATTATTATTGGTTTCTTTACATTTACAACGACAAAAGTATATTAGACCGTACTACAATCGAAAACAATAAAGCAAAAAAATCTAAGCAAACAAAATACAGGAGAGAAAGTTAACCACCAATGGAAACAATGGCGTGGACCACATTTGAAAAAAAAGGGCTTGTTAACCAAATAGATTTTGAAAACCAAAACGCATTTCTATCCATGGCAAATATTCCGACATACACTCGAAAACGTATCTACAATTTATCCAGTGTATTCCAGAAATCCGAAGATATCATATGGAAAATGTAATTTAGCCATGTAATTTCAGTTATGTCAGATGTAATCAGGGTAAGGAAATCCCAGCTTCATTTTTCTATTTTTATGCAAAAAAATATTTTTTTTCATTGACAATTAAACATTTATAACATCGTAACTTTTCATCTCATCATTCTCGTCCACATACATTTCATATAAATAATCTATGGGGTCGAAAATATAATTCCCTCAGGAAGCTCCTCGAGAATAATGGAAAATTTCCTCATTCCATATTCACTACCATGTTCCTCAGACATCACGCTTTCTCCATTTTTATATTCTTTCTCAAGCTCTGTATGTAATTCCATATAACATTTGCTATTAAGAATTTTATATAAACGTTGTATGTTCAGAATCGCCAAAATTAAGACAAAGTTTTCGAACATTAGTTTTTTAAGAAAATCCGTTCATAGTTATTTCAAAACATTATTTAATAAGTACCTTCAAAATTTAATTAGAATGTTTTATTTACCTTTCAATTTAATTTACAACTTAAATTCGGAAACAGAAGAGTTTCTTAGTTAATTTTTTTTTCTTTTCTGATTGAATTGTGCAATAGTTCAAAGCGTTTCATATTTGTTTAATGGCTGGATTTAATTTAAGGGTTATGTTATATATTTTAGATTGAGTAGTATCATGTTTTCAGTTTTGAAGTTTCTGGTGGACACTTGACTTTCTGAATTTGTGTTACTTATACAATGAAGGTGAGCACAAAATCAAAAGAAAATATAATACTGATTCGAGGATGGATTTAAAAGACCAGAGAGTCACATTCAGGCAAGGATTTAAAAGTTCATTCATTCTTCAAATGGTAATAACATTGTTGTGTGATGTGATTGATTGTAAACGTCACTGAGAAACAATACGAGGTTATTGAAAATGCTCAAGGAATCGAACTCAACAAAGCAAAATGGAATTTTTTTAAACAATTTTACACAATAAAGGGTAAATAAACAACATTTCATGTTGGAACAAAAGGATAAAAGATAACATAATTCCGAAAAAAATGAATAATATCATAACAGAGAAACATCATAGTTCTAAAACTTCAAATTTTTCATCTTTTCATTTTTTTTTTTTTGAATTCAAATTTTGAAAAGTGTTTTTTTTTTTTTATTTTATTTATTTATTTATCTTTCATCTTTTGGAAAGTACTTTTATCTGTGTCTATCATGACATCTATTTCTTGTAATACGCCAGATAACACATCAATCAATAACTCTGAGTCTAAACATTCAAAACAACATTTTTTTTGCAAAATTTTTTTTTTATCGATCAACATAACACCTTTACACCACCTTTTAAGGATTACAACTGTTCCAACCGCTTTTTCCAAATCTTTCCCCCCTTAAAAAAAAAAAAAAAAAAAAAAATTTTTTTTTTTTCCGCAAAGGTTCCTTATTATGATTAAATAGCGATAAACAGCTTTCTGAATCATCGACTCGTTGCTGCTGTCCACTGAAAGCAATCGCGGGTATCCATTGAAAAACCTTTCATGCTCAATTTTCATGAAGGATAGTAACATAATTTCATATGATATCTGTGTCATCTCAGCAATCTCACGGAGCTTCACTTACGATCTTCATTATAATTTCTTTTGTCACTTCACTCACATTTTCCGGTGTAACGGGCTCACAGGGCTCACCTGAGCGTTCCGCGACATTTTCTGTGTCGGTACGACCACGTTTAAACGCAAAACAATCGACAAATCGTTGCTTTGATTGGACAAGAGTCCGCAACATTTTTCAATCCATGTCAGTTTGCACGGTGTTTTTTACCCATTAAAAACAATGTTTTATCAGAATACGAGAAACTCAAGTTTTTCCATTTTAAACAAACTACAAAACTTTACTCCAACCTCGATAACTCAGCTGTTTCTGGTCCCGATCGACTTGGAGCAATGTTTCAAGCAAAGGTTAGTACTCTAGAAAGACCTGGTTACTGGTTTACCACGAGCCATTCCCAAGGTCTCGGGAGTTAGTTGATTGATGTTATTGACTGTCTGCAGCCAGTCTGGTGTGATACAGCTTGGTTCAAGAGTAGGCACAATAAAAAGGGAAACTTGAAAACACAGAAATGAAGCTCTAAAACAAAAAAATATATACATGAAAATGAGGTGTACTATTTTCAGCACACACAATGGAAAAAATTGAAATCTTAGAATTGTAACTAAACATCGAAGCAATTATGAAATTTGTCGGGTAATTTGAGCCCAAAGAATATTGGTGATGGACGTCGTAATTTGAAACTGTCAGGTGATTGCAAGTGAATAAATATTTAAGTTAGCACCAAAATGTTGTAAATGTCCCACCTCTAACTTTCACACCACTCTGAACCTTGATAGATTTAATATGCATCGCCCGGCTATACGAAGGTCTTCAGGGATCAAGGGACGACCCAAGACTCACTGAAAGCCGCTGGCCGTGGGCTTCGTAGATCATGACCATTAGGCTGTGCCAAACATAGCATTGTTGTACTTCACCGTCAATTGAATCAGACATGCATCTCTCCTTCCATATTGCAGTGAAGCTTTGAACTAAACATAAAAATCCATCTATAAGTGCAAGCTTCGGTAAAAAGCTTCTAAATAATTTTCAAGTCAATGAAATACATATTAAAGACGATTTGACGGCACACGCAGATCAGGCGGTTTTTTGCATAACATTTTTCAATGCTACTGATAATGTAATTAGAATTAGGAAAAGAATTTGTTGTCTCTAATCGCTACAGGTTACCCATTTCAATGTGTTTACTGAGGATGATAACATCTTTTTAACTATTTGATGAAGATTTGTGGAACTTACAATTTCGCAGATGCGACAAGCCGAACACAAAAATGTATACTTCATGTGCGGACTGTCTTGCCAGCAGTAGAGGAAAGAGCAAGTGAGATGATAGGAGTAGAAGGGACAAACAACGAAGTTAGGTTTTATTGGCAAAAACGAATCATTGAACAATGCGTTGGGAAGTTATTATTGCTAATTTTTCTAACCCTAAGACTTGAACGGATACTTTTTCAAAAATTGTATCGTTAATCAGAATTCTGGAGCTAAAAATCATAAAATTAAAAGAAAGTGATATCGTAATTCATCACACTAACTACATCGTGGTGTGTGTTTATTTTGATTCACCCATGTATCATCCGAATTCTAAATCGCATCGCTTGTAATCAAACTTCCGTCGTAATATGACATTCGTACAATCTTTCAATGATCTTAAAAATTTTACATTATTATTATTATTATTATTATCATCTTAAAATCTCACAGTGAAAATATATTAAAATTCCTCTCGAAGTTTTGAGCTTTTCTATTATCACTGAGAATAAAACAGAATATTCATATCACTAATTTATACATCAAATCATTAATCTTTTAAAGCAACATCAATTTATTTTATAATTTTTAAAATAAATTTCAATACATAAATTATTTAATTTCTTTAATTAATCATTTTAATTTTCACATTGTTTTTATGCTTCTTTTAAAACACGAATACAAAAATTATTTCTGGTATTTAATCATGTTTAATTACCAATTTAACAGATTTCTTGATTTCAAGTCTCAAAAAGTTTTTATAAATTATATAATAATAATAATAATGTCTCTTATTTAAATTGTATTATATAATATATATTCTTCATAAACTGCACCATATAGATCATTCTTCCATCAATGAATGGTACATGATTATCTTCTTCAAAAATCAAATTTTTTATTAAATATTATTTATTTTAATTAAAAGATATTGTTTCGAAAACCTGAATTCTACATAGAATGACGTTTGGTAATAACATGAATATACGAAAAATTTTTACTTCTCATAGAAATAGAAATACAATATCGTTTAACCATATAAAGTATTTATCAATAAAATTTACAATTTTGGTCATCTCTCACAAAAACAATTGTTGATCGACTGATCATGTTTTAAAATGTAGGGTGGAAATCCATGAAAGCGAAAGAAAAGTTGTTTTAAAAGCTGTCGCTAAATCGGGATTTCGCTTTCATCAGCATAACATTCACGAGATATAAGAACATATGAGACATTAATGACATCAATATACAAAGTATACAATTGTGTTTTAATTTTATATTACGCAATCAGGAAAATAATGCATACCTGAACGTATTTGGGAAAGATAGATTGTGTTTGATCTGATTAAATAAACTAAATTGACAGCGACTGTATCAATGAATAACTAAAAGAAGCCCGATAAATCACATTTTACGATTGCTTATCGGATAATGATATATTAGTCTTTTGACTTTGGGTTATCTAAAATGCCTAGGATTTCTTTTTTTTTCTCATCATGTTAACATTGTTAGAGAATTCCACCAACATTAAACGGAAGCAACGATGTGTATCAGAGAGATTTTTAATCGGTCAAATACGTAAATTATACCACCGCTAACGTAATCTCGCCGAATCAATAATTCTTAATCTTGAATGATACGTTTCCTTAAGATTATATGTACAACGAGAGCTATTCAGAAAGTAAGGAACGTTTTGGAATTAAAAAGAAACTAAGTACAAGAAAAAAAAATTATTTTATACATCAGGAAGAGCGACTAAAATTCTACTTTTCTACATAGTCACCAAACAAATTAAGGCACTTATCATAGCGGTGGACAAGCTTTGAAATTTCTTCGTCATAGAATTCTGCCACCAATTTCAAACAGCAAGGTCCGTGAAACTTGTGGAAAGCTAAGCGAAAGCTCCGTTATTTTGAAACGGTGGTTTTCACGAATCTTTTCATCAACTTTAGCGACCAATTCGTCAGTCACAATGCTAGGGCGTCCACTCTTCTCTTCGTCGTAAATGTTAGTTCGGCCATTTTTAAACTGAATGCACCATTTCCGGATTGAACTTTCATTCATTACGTTGTTTCCTTACACTTCACACACCTGCCGATAAATTTTCATAGGCTTTAGGTTTTTTGTCAACAAAAACCGTATCACAGACCGCACCTCACAACTGGCGGGACTTTCAATTGCAGCGCACATTTTAAATTTGAATATTAAAAAAACAGGCAGAGTGGAAATGTTCCCGTTGTGATGGCTGGACGCCGACTGAGATGCCGAGTACGCAGACACCAAAATATACGTGATCGGCGCCCACCTAGTGACGTCAGACGGAAACGTTCCTTACTTTCTGAATAACCCTCGTATTTCAGGACTCAAAGCATAATATTTGTTGTATGATGCTAAAAAAACGTTTGGAAATTTTTCACTTCAGAATCATCCCAACAGTCTCAATATGAATAGGCAAATCTAATTCAATGATACAAACATTTTATCAAGATCGTTTGATTTTCTTTAAAATTCTTTGAGATGAATAATATTCAACTTAAATTATCTTAAAAAAAGCATTTTTGATTTAAGAATAACCTGCAAAATTGGGAAGAAAAATGCAAAACCATGTTGTAATATTAAAGAAATTGTATCTGAAAACTTCAGTTGTAGATAAATTATAAGATCGGCTGCACATACATTGCATCTTAATGATAATTTTTAAGCAATTATTTAGATTAAAGCTCACAAAAAATTGAATTCAGAGTGATTAATACTTTGCTTTTCATGTATACGTGAGAATGGGTTCGGTTTGGTTTTATTAACGTCTCACTTGAAGCAACACGAGGACTATTGGCGACAGATCTCGCAATTTTGAACCTCGGTCAAGTACGCGAGGACTGAAAAAATACTTATTGAACTAACAAACGTTGAAATTATTATTATGAAAAGACTAATGAATTTTTGTGGTGTTGGGCAATGTTAGTCTCTTAATATAACAGAAAATCAAGAATTGAATAAAATGAAACAATTTTAAAGCACATTATTTTAATGAGGATTTCCTTACCTGAATAAAAATCATGAGTTACATATGTATTAATAGGTATTATTTATACCAATTTATGCATTTGTAATTCATTGTTTTCTTATTTAATTACGACGTATTGAAGAATTTTCAAATGTAAGGAAGGAGATTTAAATTCATATGGAAAAAAGCGAAGCCTTTTAATCAATTGAAACAGTTGTGAATATTTTTCGAAAACAATTTACACATCATACAAATGGGCATTGATTCTTTTTGTATCGAAAGTTTCATGAAGTCAAAAGAAGTAGAAATTTCAGCATTTTGAGTCTCATTTCGTTTTAAACAAATTTGTTCGAAATATCAGATAATACTGTATTTCAGTCTCTTAAAATATTCTTCATAGTTAAAATATCACTTAAAAAGTCGTTTTGCAATAAATAGTTAAATAGAAAAACAAATACTAATAAAAATATTAATCATCGAAATTGCAACATATGTAATATCAATAAATTTACTCCATTCTCGAGCGAATTCCAGACATTTCGATTTTTTGTTGCCTAGTTAAAGTAACAATTTTGTTAAATTATAATAACGCATATATTATCAGTTAATCAGAGAAATGGCTTAAAAATACATTGACAGCTAAAATAAGATTACCGCCTTTATTTTCTTATTTTTACATTCTATAAAAGTAAAATTTATCTGTAACAACTGAAAATAATTAGGAAAATGGAGTTATTTATTCGCGGAGTTACAACCCAACTCTTTGTTGAAAATAAGTATTTATAACAATCAAAACCCATTATTTCGAGGCTTAATGTGTGAGTGTGTGTGTGTGAGAGAGAGTGAGTGTGTTTTCTTTGAAAATAGTCACAGATAAAAAAAATTATCTATGGCTATTGTTATAATAACTGCTTTTTTTCATTTTTCTTACAGTAATAAGAATTGAAATTAATTCACAATCAAAAATGTCATATAATGCGCCATTAAGTACTTTAATTACCAAGTCTGCAAAATACTAAAAATATTTTCTGTAACGAATCATAATTATTCTTAAAAACTATACAAGTTATAAAAATTTTATGTCAAAAAAATACATGCATATAATTTTAAAATATAATTTTTATCGTATATCTTACACGAGCTCCACTAAATATCCTCCGCCGAAATCCAATGAGGATAAAGATGGCGCACTTTTTTAGAGCTTGTTCTGGAGCGAATTTCAGTTTGGAAATAATCTCCGATGGTGTGCCTTCCCTCTATCTCTCCAGGGATGCTCGAGGAGGTGGTCAAAGAGGCGGAGGTGGAAAGAAGAAATCGCCATGGCAGAAGAAATGGAAAGAAGGGAGAAAGAAGATGGCCTCAGTGTAAGAAGAACCGCCCATCTTTTGTAACCTCCATCAGTTGTTGCACTGTGAGCTCGAAATAGCTCAACTGATTGTTGGACTTTTTCACTGTTCTGGTGTTTGTAAGTATGTTCCTGGAAATAGAAGATCATGATTTAAAGAAAAGAGCAGCATGATTTGTACTCTTCAACACCAGATCATTCAAATATATTGTGTCTATTATTGATTTGATGGCTAAAGAAATCTAAGTTTATATTACTTAATAAAGTATTTGAAAAAATATACGAATAATAGGGAAATGTTAAGGTATAACCTTACCCAATTAAACATTTTAAAACATATCCTTGGACAGCAGTCAATATATTATGAACTTACTTTGAAAAGAAAATTCTAAGCTATATAAGTATAAATGAAATGTTTTACAATCAAAACGGTCATCCACATTACTTTTCATTATTATTATTAAGGCGAAATATAGAAAATAGAATAAATTTTAGAGCAACTATATAATCGTATATTATCTTCACCTTCGGATTACCTCAGGGTAAAGTTAAGGTTTAGTTGTTACTAAGAAAAAATCGAGATATCTGGATGAAATTTATTCTATATATTAATTGATTCTTATGAACGTGAAGATCAAATATGAGCTATCATTGTTAATTTTTGTTTGGATTCAGGAAGTTGTAGATTGAAGTAATATTCAGTATGAGAAGAAAATAAGTGTTCGATCTTCTGAGTTCTGCAATAACGGTCTTTGAAAGGGCAAGAAACTGAGAGAAATGTATAACTCTGGATAATGACTATACAGAGAGGTTTAAGAACAATTTAAAAAAAAAACTAATTTTTATCTCAATTATTTTCTGTAATTATTAAAACCTCGCGGTAGTCCAGTATAATACTTAGAACTTTTCTAACTGAGGGATATTTCAATCCACGGCTTCTTGAAACCAAGCAAATCAACATTAATAAATGTAAATTAAATTGCATCATCGCGTACACAAGAATCAATTAATACGCAAATTTAATTTTATCTAAGTATCTCGGTTATTACTTAGTAATAAATAAACTTTAACGATAACCTCTTGCATATGTAATTTTACCCCAAAATAGAATAAAATCCCAACTTACATAAAAATAAACTAAGCAGTCAAACACTTGTAACTTGCAATAAACTTATTATTTTTGTTTTATTAATTATTTTTTTTAAAAAAAATATTGTAATTTTAGTTAATACATATTTTATTCAGAATTATTACTTATTTTATTGATTATAACTTATATATATATATATATATATATATATATATATAATACTTAGTTGCTTAATATATATATATATATATATATATATATATATATATATATAAAAGTTATTCATATTTCGCTCTTAACATTTTTATTCCAATTATTCGAATAAAATGCTGTGAATTGATAAGTAATCTGAATGGGTTAGAACTAAATAGTATAAGCCAAGAAAGAAAGAAAATAAACTATAATAATATCATATTTTCAATTTTATCTTAAGCCAGTCCATTATATTTAACTCTCTTAGGAGTCTATATTATTTCATTTACTAGGCAAATCAGGTTTTAAACAAACATTTTTTGTTTTACTCTGCCTTAGATTTTCTTATCTCAGTATAATATGTTTCGTATTAAAATTTTAGAAGTCTTATTTAAAAAAAAGATATTTGCTTACGAAGGTAGTTCAAATGACAGGATTAATTTAACTATATAATGTAAAAAAAAAATTTTGTGTATGTGCTTCCTCTCAGATATTATGTACGCCTTTGTTAATTGTATTTATTAAACGACGATGTTTACAATACTTAAATAAAAATCATACCAAGATGAATAAATAGTTTAATGCCATCTCATGTAGTTATAATTATTTTTACTTTAAACCCCAGCTTTTATTGATAAGAGCTATTAAAATAATTGTATGAAAACTATTAAGAGATTACCACAATTAAAAAACAGAAATAATCTTTTATCTGAGGAAATATATTCGTGATCCTATTTAATATATTTAGTGTAAAGGTTTGAAAAGTATATGTTTTTTTTCGGTAACGTATTTATCACATAAGCATAAAGTTAGCATTATGAACACGAACTGGATTAAGTAAATTTGATCATTTTAACTTTACATTCGATTATGATGACATTGAAGCTGTTATTAAGAATGTTTTATGTAATTTGAAGCCCTTTTCAGATGAGAATATTATATATAAGTTGGTCCCTCATTACTCAAATTTATATTTTATCGTGTAACTTAAATATTATTCTTAAACACAATGATCCTTCGAATAAAATGTTTTACTTGAAATCCAAGTATAAAAAAAGTCATGATTGAATCTTCCAAGTTCTTAGAGTTTTCCGAAGTGCTCAAAAATGTTCGGTTCAGAAAAAAACTTTTCGATTTCTTCAGTTTTAAGAAATAAACGTTGTATAATGCAATATAGGATTTTTTAATTTTACGATGCAATTCTAAATTCAAGTTCCAATCGAAAAGGATTAAAATGAAAATGTATAAGTCATTACAGCTATTAATTAATATCAAATGTTCATAAAAATTTATTTCAAAGAAATCATATGACTATTGTTTGTTGATAAATAAAATAAATTAAAAAAATAATAAATATATTATTAATGTCCCTGAATCAATTTCATTCTTAATTCCAACTATTTGTTCGTCTCATGATAACCTCTGTATAATTATAACTTTGTCTAATGTCTTAAAACTTCCCTTCTTTAATGTCAGCTTTCTAGTCAGACTGTTATCAAATTAAAGCAAACATCGCAATTTGCAACAGCTATACTTATTACGCTACAATAATCATTATAATGAATTATTTTAAGAATTTAGGTTATTATGTTTAGGCTATATATTGATTATAAATGCCTGCAATTAGTATAATACAAATATCTATAATTAATCTACATATACATATCACAAATGTCTAGTGTTAACCCATTTAAGTCGATTGCTTAGTACTTTTAAATAATTACTTTTTCTTTCGTAATTTTTTATTTGTCAGCTTTCATCGTGAGCTTTTCAGTTTTTATTTTTAAACATTATTTGTATGATTCTTAGCAGCAATCGTTTTCGTCAGTCTTACGTACAATGAGTAAAAGAAACAAAAATTTTAAAACAGAACTAGCTGTCACTTAATTCTAAATAAATAAAAAAAAAAATAGAATAAAAAATGCATAAGGCATATAAGAAGAACTATAGCTGAATATAAATATATTGAATAATCTAAATGTAAGTATTTCAATGAGTGAATATAACATACAACATGGTACGATATAATATGGAAGATTTTGTGACATTCCGAATACAATGACACTTGGAGCTTCTCACATCCGCTTTTGATAGTCTACCCGAAAACGTTCTAATCTTCTTCTAAAACATCGTAATTTATAATCGTAATCCTCTTCTAAGACGTTGATACTATTTATACATTCAGTTATTACGTCTACCCTAATTTAAGTTAGTTAAACACATTATCTTGCAGAGCCAAACATCGTCCTAGACCGATGGAAGATGCTCCAAAACTCTTTAATAACTCCAGAGAACACTCAGGAGTAAATTTGAACTATGATATACCATTCTCCTATGATCAATAATGTTTTCATGTGATCCCCCATGAAAACAGGTACACCACCATTTTATGAACGAATTCTAATTCGAGAATTTGAAATGAATTGTTGAAATAAATCGAGCCAACACCGGGAGACTTATTACTTGTATACAGTGATTGGAGCATGGAGACTTGTATTTTGTTTTTCTCAGCAATATTCCACCTATCAGCCATTACACAAGAAGAGTCTTCGGCTTTGTTGCCTCTAATATTTTCATTCCACTTTGCGATGACTACATCTTCCAAACAAGCATATTCAAATATTCCTCTGGGAAGTTTTCTTTATACTTTTCATTGGTGGAAGGGGAGTGTTATCCAGCAGATTTTTTCTCTTATCCAATATTTTTCTTCGGTGCCACACGTATTTTTCCTTTTAACCCGTTCAGGACCTTGATCACATATACGTGATCGCGCTATTCTCCCTTCACGGCCCACGGTATCGTATTTGTGACGGGTGTTTCCGTGCCAACGGGCCCATGATCACACTGGCATGATTCTTCAAATTGGAACGTTTTATTTGAATTTTTAACAGCCATTAAATGGCGGTTGAAGCTCGTCATATTTTCAAATATCGTTCCCCAGAGTATTGAACTTCAATTCCCGCTTTTGTTTCTGATTTTTTTTTTTTTTTTTTTTTTTTTTTTGCTGTTAAATCAGGGAATTTTGAAAATGTAAACAACTGCTTTTGTTCGATACTTTTGGTCGGATTGTGCATTTAAAGGGCTGTGATTTACTACTGGCTAGGTTTTTCTTTATATTTTGACTGAGTGGGATTAAATGCTGAAATGTTTATTAGTTAGGGTTGGGAGTAGACTTATCGTTCGCTAGATGGTATTTATATGTTTTTGGATGAGTTTCATGCTTGCTATCATGGCCGAAAGATTAAATATCTGAGTGAAAAGTCAAGGAGACAATGTGTCGTGTGCAAAAAAGGTTCCCTAAAAAAAGAAAGCGCAAGCTGATATATTATAAATTTGCAACGTAGGGCTTTGTCCTGAACAGTGTTTCGAAATGTATCATAAGCTTCAAAAGTTTCCAGTATTATTTAATAATTTTATTTTACTTATTTAATTTTTTTTTTGTATTTAGTTCTCCAATATTTTACCTATATTTTAAATTCCAGCAAATTAAAAAAAATGTCATATATATTGTTGCCATTTTCGTAGCTATATAATTTTTAGCAAAATGAAAATAATTTATTTAAAATTCGCAATTATTTTTTTAAATATCACAAAAATTTACTACCGAATATTTAGATACTATCCATGATAATTTTTTGTAAGTTTCAGTGTATTTGATCGCAGGGATGATTTTATATGAATATTTATATGAAATTAGCCTAACGAGAAAAATTGCTTGGTCCCTTGCTTGTGTACACTTTCAGAGAGCGCAGGCTTGGGGAAACGATTATTTCTCCTTTCGCTAGTCTTAAACGGGTTAAAGTATTAAAAGTTATTATTCTTTCCTCTACTTCTTAAATCTACTTACGTAATACTTGAATGTCCTCAAAGTACGCTTTATTATTCAAAGAAACAGTAAATCAAAATCAAAATAACCCCGAAATCTAAAATGTTATTAATAATCAAATTGGCAC
Organism: Nephila pilipes; assembly: GCA_019974015.1. Lineage (NCBI taxonomy): Eukaryota > Metazoa > Arthropoda > Arachnida > Araneae > Nephilidae > Nephila > Nephila pilipes. The sequence goes on from BMAW01105680.1 coordinate 189,366, forward strand.
TGAAGTAGTGTCATAATCCCCTTTCAGAAAACTTCTTGCATCAGATGGCTGGCAAGATTATTTGCCAACTGAAAAATTCATCATGCGAATACGACATTGAAAAGCCAAGAACGCCGAGTTGGATCGCAGAGGCCCTCAGCCTCTAACATTCCAGAAGACAAACATGCTGTTTATGTGGCCTTGTGAAATCGCCGCTTACCCTGAGTCAGGAGTTTGATTTGTATTTAGAACAAGTGTCCTCATGAATAGTGAAACGACGTCTGCAACACCCGGGATTGTCAAGGGGGTGACCATTGTAGCGTTTTCCCTTGACGTTGTTGCAGAAACAGGTGCAAATACAGTGGAACGTTGAACGCCATTCATGGACATAAAAGTGACCCTACTTTTAGTCTTTTCAGCCAAATCATGTTGTTACGCATAACATCAAGATGGCCGTATCTTTGGGTGGAGTTACTGACGAAAACGAACGTTTACATCTTTCATTGTCATTTTGGATTAGAGCGATGGTATAGTGAGTCATTACACATACACTCTATAACAAAAAAGAAAATGACGCACCAAAAAGGAATTGTCCGCGGGAGACAGAAATTGGCGGATAGGAAAATTATGCATAGAAGAGAAAATGACTAAAATTTCAGAAAAATTGAATAATGTATTTCTGAGTTACATAGTTACAAAGTATCGAGCTCACTAAGCTGTTGACCCATCTCTATCCTGGATGCAAGCTACTACACGACATGGCATAGAGTGATAAGGCTCCCTGTTGATCTCATTTCTTGCCAAATTTGCTCCAAATATCGGGCTCGGTAATCAACATTCCTTGATAGATGCAGTCGCCTTCCCACCATATCACAGACATGCTCGATAGGAGAGAGATCTGGCTGTCCAAGGAAGTGTTTGACAAGCTGTAAGACAGTTCATAGCAAAACATGCCATATGTGGTCTGACATTATATTTGTGAAAAATCAGGTCAGGATACTACAAAAAGAACGGTAGCAAAACAGGTCTCAGAAAGTCATCGGCGTAGTGTGCCTCTAATGACGACCAAAGGGGTCCGGGTATCAAGTGAAATGGCACCTCAGACCATAACTCCTGGTTGAGGGCCTGTGTGGCGTGCAATAGTGAATGCAGGATCGGCAAGCTCCCTAGACGTCTCCAGACGCGTCTTCGATGATCGTCAGGACACAGTTGGAAGCGAGATTCGTCTCTAAACTCTATAGGTCCTCAGTCAGCATCATTCCAACGTGATCGAGCGAAACACCACTGTAATCTGGCTCGACAGTGAGTAGGCGTGAATAGCAAGTGGCGTAGTGGTCGGTACGAGCGTAGATATCGCTCTATTAGCCGTCTGTGAATGGTCATGGTGAACACACGTGAGCGAATAGTTCGTGTGATGGTTGATAACGATGAATCAGATACTGTGACAGCTGATCTCACAATCACTCTGTCCTCCCGATCTGCTGTGGCCCTAGGTCGACCGCTACCATCATTTGGAATCTGGATACCTGAAATCTGCCATTGTCCACCCATTTTTGCCTGCACTTTCTAATTGCCGCATCGCTTCGACCCATATGACGAGCGATTCTCAAATTTGCTCAACATGCCTCTTTCAATCCAGATACGACATCTTTCAAATACTGACAGGTGCTCTTAATGAGCTCGAATCCTGCGGCAAGGCATTTTTTTCAGTCGTTGAAAGGTATCCTAAATCGCAATGCAACAGAAAATTTGACCATCCGATTGAGATTCGCTTCTTATATACACCTAGTGAGTTCCACAGTTCCGATGCTCTGTAACTCCCGCTATTCATTCATTGGACACGAAATTTTAATCGTTAGCATTTTCCGTCCAGATGTCTTTGCATACAAAATTTTATTACAATCGGGCAACTCCTTCTTGGTGCGACGTTTCTCTCTTTTTTTTTTTTTTTTTTTTTTTTTTTTTTTTTTTGTTATAGAGTGTACTTGTCGCCTCTTATTTTGCATAGCCACTGCTTTGGACATCCGCCCTTACATTTTTGTCTTGTTAAGGACAGTAGCTGTGCTCTATCAGCGAGGCTTCAGTAACTGTACTTTTCAAAAACAGAATGTGCGACTGCTTGTTGTTCGTTCTGTTCTGACATTCCTCGATACAATGGGAGATCGTCTATTGCCCTTTGCGGGTCGTTCTCCATTGTTACCCATTGGAAACATCTGCATTTGATCATGTGATGCAAGAAACAGTTATGGCACCCCTCACCAACCACTACTATTGATGAACATCCACAGAGATGAAACCTCATGAAACGATGTACCCATATCTGCTATATAAGTTCAGTTCCACTCAATGCCCAGCCGTATTAAAAGATGTTATTGTTGCCACAGGTGGTAGCTCTGGGAAAAGAACTTCATCCTCTATGTACCTCAAAACTCTTCGAAATTTAATGATATTTTCCTCTCTTCGTACTGTATACATGTACAAGAAGGGCCGTGGTAGCCTAGTGGTCAAGGTCGTGGACTAGCGGCCGGCGGTTTTCGTTCAGTCGCGGGTTCGAACCTTGGCCGCCAAAGACTCGCCGTGTAGCTGGGGCTGATGCACGTTAAATCTGTTCGGGGCCCAAAGTCCTCCCGTTGGTGGGGTGTGGATGTTAGGAGAGGGGGTGCAGCTCAGATGTCGTCCTCTTCACTTGACCGTGGTTCAGAATTACGAGGTCCGTCGCCAGTAGCCCTCGTGTTGCTTCTAGTGCGACGTTAATAAGAACTAAACTAAACGTACAAGAAATAAGTGTCAGTTATTTACTTTCCGTCAATGTGAAATATTTTTAAAGTCAAGCAGTATAATACAAATGTGTTGCACTTAGGAACTACAAACGCTTATATTTGATGCTTTTCAAACACCTCGAGTTGTTACATTACAGATGTGTAGAGTTAATATGTTACAAGAGTTATGCTTGAAAAACCCAGATTTACTGCAAAAAAAAACTTTTTTTTCTACTACCCGATGAAATAATCTATGCACGAATAATTTATTTTCACACTCCTAAATTTTCTTTAAAGGTGAACGCAATATGAGCGATCCTTTCGAGATTTAGAAATACCCCGAAATGAAAGAACAAACAAAATATAAAGGAAAACAGATTAATTTCGGTTGTAATTTACGCGCATTAAAAAACATTTTTCTTCTATTGTTCAATATTTTTTTTATTTAAAAAATAAGGATTGATTTATTTTTATTTATTTATTTTCATTTTATTTTATTTTTATTCACTTCTCAAAAATAGTTAAAATGAATTGATCATTGCACATTGTAAGAAATAAAAACAGTGGATCAGTATAAAATTAAATCTTTTATAACATTTATTAATTTATTTATTCCTAAAACAATTTATTAATATGCATATGTTGTAATTTAGACTTTTTTATTCATGACATAAAATTAGAATTCAGTTAATAATTAATAAGCTATCAATTCCACAAAAATATGTATGAAAAGAGAGATAAATCTTAATATATTAATAGTTTTAATTCTACCCAAATGACAAATGCCTTCTTATTCCCCTAGGATGTATTCGCAAATTAATTCTATAATTTAATATACCGAGGGAAGTCAATATTTAAACGGGTTTATTTTGACGAACCCGCAAGGGATTCCTTATTTCATTGTATATTGAAATGAATCAAAGGACTGTCTCTTAATAAAAAATTTAATATTGCAAAAGTATAAATAATTTACATTTTTAAAGCAAAGAACCTTAATAAACTTTTACATAACAAGAATATATATATAAAAAAAACATTGAATATTGTTATACTTAGATCTTGTGTATTCGATTCGAGTCAAAGCTGTAAAAATATATACATAGAGTACTTGAAAATAAAGCTTTTGAAAATTATGTATTTATATGAGAATGACATTCTCTCTCTCTCTCTCTAAAAGACATTATTATAAAAATATCAAAATTATTGGGAATATTTTAACGTAATTGAGATGTCTTTGGAAAAAAAATTCGCTTATTTTATTCCAAGTTTAAATTATCTTCTTTTTTTTAATTAAAAACTGAAATATACCTATGCGTATGTATTCGCTTATATATAAACACCACATTTATACGTATAAATAACTATGTTTGAGCGATTAATAATTATTTACTGTATTTGCATTTGTAAGTAGTGTTCTTTCTTTCAGGTACATCATGTGTGTGTGTAAAATATCCACTGCATTTATAACTTTCAAAATTTGCAGGTTACAAATAAACATAACATTCTATATATTGAAATTAAATATAAAATTAAAATTTAATTTCAGTAGCATTAAAAAAAATATTGCCTTATATAATTCAAATTTCCTTTAACTTTTGTTTAAAAACTGCGTAATACCTAATATCTGTTCCATATATCAGCAATATGGCTAAGTAGGTTTTGAGGAAAGAGAATGTACCAGAATCCTAAAAAAACACATTTTGAAGAAAAACGCAAATATATATTTTTTTCTCTAAAATGTGGTACTTTCGTCTCCAGTTTTAAAATTCTATTTATAATGTTTTATGTATAATGTTCTCTTAATTAATACATCTATGAATCAAGAAGATGCTCTTTATTTCTTACCATCAAAATAAAAATATGCAAAGTTTGAAATTATCATAAAGTCTGCGTTACCTTAAGTAAGCTACGAAGAAAGTTAAGAATGAAATAAAATTCAAAAATAATTTGATTAAGTCACGAATTAATGCTTCATAATTGTTGCTAATTTCCGTTTCAATCTGACCCAAATTTTAATTCATTCCAAATGTTTGCTTACCTATAAATTAATATCAATTGAATTCTTAAAAGAGGTGCTTCATTTTCAACACCAGTTTTACTTCAGTTCATCAAAAATAACTATATATATATATATATATATGTGTGTGTGTGTGTGTGTGTGAGTGTGTGTGTGTTTGTATAGCAATCTGTTAAAATTTTCATTTATGACATACTTCAGCAATCATTTAATTCACTGAAATAAAATAAGAACAGTTCAAATTTTTCAAAATTTAATTTTTTCAAATAACATGAACTCTACCTGTTAAATTTATTTTGAATTATAATGGAATTTGGTACATGAATTCTAATGTAAACATTATAATGCTTCAATTGAACCCATTCGATAAGCAAAAGAGTTCTCAAAAATAGCAATGACCATTTTGTTAGGGATTGTAAGTTTAATTGAAACGTCTTTAAAAGACTCATTTTCTGCTTTATATTTGCATGAATGTAAAGTACTAAATTACAGAGCATTTTCTAAGTTTTTTTTTTAAAAAAAGATGTTTAGAAATTCTTATAGGTTGTTAGCAACTACTTTTTGTATGAAATTAAGCCATTTTTGAAACCTTAATGTATAATTTATAAAACTATCTTAGAAGTTACTTTTCTTATTCCTTCTTGAAGCATGATTTGTGATGACTAAAAGACATATTTTAAAAATATACAGGGGTCCTGAATATTATACAATACATTTCCCCTAATGCTGATATTAAACTACATGTCTGTTGTATGTTTTGTCACCAACCAAAAACCATTTTTATCGTATTTAAATTAATTTTAAATAAAAACATTCTTATTGTCCTTGAGATAATATTGGAATTCAAAACGCTGCATATTTGATTGTCCACGTATATCACCAACATTCATCTTATAAATAATAAGAAACATTTAAAAAAATTTCTAACCAATAGAAGCTCTATATATGGACTTATAAAATAAATAAAATGTAAGTGAAAATATCGCTTAGAAATATGTGAGTTCAGTAATGTGTCAATGAGCATCAATTAAATTCATTAACTTATTGAATGAAATAAAAGATGTACAGTAGCACTCGTTATCCCGGAGACCGGAGAGTAATAAAAATGGATCATAATTAAGTAAATAAAATCTAAATAATAATAAAAATGAAAGAACCTCTGAAATCAAACCAATTTCTAGGATAAAAAAAAATTATCTTTATAGCCCGCAATTTCAATACACAGAAAAGGTACTAAAATTTAGGGTTCAATGCTGAAAATTTGAAATTAAGGAAGTTAAAAAGCAGAGAATTTTTTATGCTTAGGGAAAAATATAAAATTCACCTTTAAATCTCATTATTATCACTATTACTCTAAGTTACTAATCGAGCAATTTGTTGTTGGTTAAAAGTAAATTTTAAATCCATCATTAAAATTCTGTATAAGATATCAATTGTTGCGATACTGTAAATGAAACGTGTTTTTACTTCAAAATAAACTTCTCTCGTTTATTGTGAGGAAATTTTGATTGAATGTCCAAAAATGTTTTATGAGTTACACACACACACAAACACACACACACACACACATATATATATATATCTATATACTTTAATAATGTTACTATTCTTAATATGGTAAAATATATTTCACATCAAAGTCATAATTTTCAGCTACTAGCTGAAAACTCAAAATTACATGTTCTACAATTAACCGAAGTGTGTGCTGGGAAATGTTGAGCACGTGTTGTGATCTTAATTGTATTTAAGATTAGGTAAATTTCTTGGTTAGTCATAATTTAATGAATGTTTCAAATGCCCCAAAGCTAAACCTCAACCCGAGACCTCAACCAGAAGAAAAGATCTTCTGGTTGAGGTCTCGGCATGAGTGCTTGTAAATTTATCGTCTAGTGTTACGTTATGTTATACTTTTTTCTGAAAACTTATATGAGTTAAGTGCAAAACTCTATAAGTGCAAGTTTTTGAAGTAATGATGGTTACTATAGCAAGTAAACCGGTTATATATACCTAGATAAAAATACATAAAACATATAAAAAAAAACCATTTTATTCCTTTTTGTCATCAGGAACAAATTCGCTGCAGTCATCGTGGTAGTAATCTTTATAAATGGTACAAGCATGAACATTAATCTGTATTTAGCATGTAAGACGTAAACCAGTCTCAATGTATGTATGATTCACCACAATATTCACCATCGTCGGTCGAAGAAAGTCTCCTGTCTCCTCCCCTGAAGACGAGTCCTCTGCAATCTTTCTTTTCTTTCCCTTCTTTCTTTGATTTCCGATCTCCTGACTATCCTTTTTCTTTAGGTTCTATTCTCTTCTGATGGGGTGTTTACGTTGGTTGATGGTTTTTTAGACATGGAAACATCATTTTGTAATTTGGATTTATAGGAGAAGGATGTCAAAATGTTTGTAGAATCTCTGTTTCGATGCAATTTCTACTTTTTTCCCCTTCTGATGAGTCCGGCTATCCACAGTCGCGAATCAAAATGGAGATTCGCTACAGCTAAATGTGGTAATGGTAAGATATCATTTGCCCCACAACTGAGTAACCGATTTTACCCCTTTACACTAGTCATAGCACTGGGCGACCACATTTACTAAACAAGTTCGTGAGTAGACCCACTTATATTCAGAAAAGATCTTCATTAAATGCAGATGAACTCGTGTGAA
>BMAW01105688.1:0-45646 GCA_019974015.1 Nephila pilipes
TAACATTTATTGCACATCCATCATGTTGCTGGGTTGTTTGATTTTACCATGTGCTTCTCCTGTTATCAGATTTTTCCATCTTGCCTGAAATGGAAATTTTGTTTGATTTTTCTTGGAGATGTTGCTTTCTTGAGCTTAGTTAATGGTTATTACTTTAGAAGTATGTGCCAATCAAAGCGACTTTCAAAAGTCTGACTAAAATTGTCGCTTAGAGTCTGTATAAGAGAAAGAAAAGCATCAATGAAAACAATTTAATATTAAAAAGTACTCTCTAGAAATTAAGAAAATGTTCATTACTGACCTACACTTACCCTTTCCCTGACTATTTTCAAATGTCTTTTCATCTTACAAGTATATTCTCATCTACGTTCTGATTATAGTCTGTTTTATTAAAACCATGTCAGCTAAGATGTTATATTAATACAAAGTTGTTAAAACCTTATTGAATTTCTGCTGGTTTTAATTCCTAAGCTATTGTATTTATTTAATAGAAAGAAGTGAAACAACAAATATGGATCAATAAAAGTTCTTTTGAGAATTACATTTTGCTCTTTTTGAAAATATTTTTAAAGATCCTAAATACTTCAAATAATTTAATGATATTCACATAAAATGAAATAAGAGGGTGACAATGAGGTGTGGTGAAGAAACGCCTACGTCATCTTTTGACGTCGGTTCATGACTGCGGAACTACAAGCTGACATGAATAAAGGAGAAGAGGAGGTAATCTTTGCTCATACATGGCACTTCGCAGATTCCAGACCTGTGAAGAAAGTCGCTTTTAGGGTGTGTGGTAAGTTTGAAATAAATTTATTGGATTCCTGGTATCTTGTATTTTTAGTCTTTCACCGATTTATCCTAGGCCCAGCCCCACCACCCTTCTGATCTGAGGGTGGCCCCATAAGTGTTACTTATGACACATTTCTTATAGAATGCACCATTTGGATAAATTTGTGGTGATTTAAGAGGGAGAAATGAAATTACTGTAGGATTAATATTACTCAAATATTCATTGAGTAGAACATTAGTATAACATTCCATCTGAATACAATGTGTTTGGCGACTTATTGAAGAAATTATATTTGAAAGCATACCTTTTGTATCTCTCATAATAACCTTTCACATGTACTTTAAAAGTTTCATTTTAAAAAGAAAATTGCAGCCAGAAATATTTTTCAATGAAGCTAAAATCAGTAGCATCACTTGATTAATGAAAGTAAAGGCATTAAATATTTTCTTAACATACAATGCATCCTTTTATAACGAAGAAATATCTAGAATTTTGAACTTTTTGCTTTCCTGTGCATGCTTTGGAAAAGAAGATATATTATCAGATTAAGGAAGATAATTTTCAGAACCGAATAAATCTATTCAATTTTTATTCAGAAAATATCATGTAAAATTAGGACTAACAAATGCTTTCAGAAAATATTTTTCTAATGTTTTAGTCAAAATATGTAGATTTGCCACAAATATCCTCCCACCCGGTACTTAACTTCTATGATAGCAATAATTGCTCTCAATGGAACAAGCAACAAATGTCAGTTTTTGGGAAATAAGCAAAATAGAGGTGCGTCTATTAAATAATGAAACTGACGCTGTAAAGCCTTTTATTTTGATGTCATGCATATTTACATATTATCTCCTTCAATATACATCCCTCCTCTGTCCCTACAATGCTCCATGCAAATTTTTCATTTTTCGAAACAGTGTTGGAAGGCTTCTTCTATGAGCTCCACCAGGACGAGTGCCGCTTTCTCTATCACAGCTTCAACAACTCAAATATTTGTCTTTTTAATACAGATTTCACCTTAGGAAACAAATAGAAGTTGCATGGCTCAAGATTTGGTGAATAAGGTGGATAGTCTAACACTGGGATGCTGTACTTAGTTAGAAATCTCTTAGCAGATAATGTGGAATGAGCCGGCGCATTGTCTTGGTGGAAAAAATTGCCGTGCGGATTCTTTGTCAATTCTTACAGTCTCAGTAATCGCACAAATATATTTAACCGACGTTCAGATCAAACCAGATTACAGACTTTTTCGATATTGTCATCCTTTTTTGACTTGGGAGGGTGACTCAGGCGAGAATAATCTTAGGTGTTTTCTCGGCTATCTTGAAAACTCTTAAACCATTCAAAAACATGTGCACGCGATGAACATGAACATTCATTGTCATACTTTTCTTCTATAAAATTATTAGTTTCAGTAGAGGTTCAAGTTTCATATGAAATTTCACAACAATTCTTTGCTCACTTATACTTTTACTGTCGAAACAAAAAAAAATATCTCTAATGCGAACGAAGTCTACGAGTATACGGATTTTTTTTATAAAAATGAGAAGCACTGTATTCGAAAGAGAAGGCTCGTTTGGTGCATGCGTATTTTTTCTGCAGCTCGTCAGTCTGGCTATTTAATAGCCACACCTTGTATGTAATTGTTGAAATTCAGGAGAAACCTAAAATGGACAGAAACATGCAGTAACTATGCGATAATTAACTATGTATATTAAGAACAATTAACATATTGAATAAATTTTATCCATATATCTATGTTATTTATTTGTAATAATTAAACTTTAATGATACCTTCCCGTAAGCAATAAAAAAGGTTTTTTTACTATTTTAATAAGAAAGTAATATTTAAATATTTAAGTCAATTACTAAATATATAAAATTATTAAATTAGAAAATAAGAAAAGTTAGTTCAATGGCCTTTCAAGCCGTTTAACATTAGGGAAGGTAATATTGTTAAAAATAGAAAATATGACTTATATATATTAATAAACATTTTACCTAGTATTTCTTTGAAAAAAAAATAAAATTGAGCATAGAATTATTTTAAAGAGAAAAGTACTAAGAAAGCAACTGAATTTCAAAACGAGTGACAATGAGGGAGTTTAAGACTTCTATTCTGAGCAATGTTAAAACTACACGATATCGACAAAATATTTAAAAGGTAACATGATTTATTTAAAATTATTGGAAAATCTGTATTTTATCCTCTCAAAAAATAAATAAAACAAGTTAATTTCAAACAATTTATAATGCCCGTTTATCATTATTTAATTCGACCAACATTATTTAGTCTTCTTAAAGTCAATATGTGCCGCATTCCTGTTGAAAATACACAAGAGCAAGATAATACATTTTATTAACAGTTACGGAGGAATAGATAATGTCGCTGTCTCTCTCGAATCCCGTTTAATTCGTCAATTCTAGATTATGCTCTAATAAAGAAATCTGAGCTTACTTAATCTCTTGTTCGGATTCAAACACTTCTTACTATCAGCCGGTTCTTATCTAAGCATTTTAATTAGAATTCACTTCAATCCAAACAGCTAATTAAGATGCTTCAATCAAATTATAAATATCTATCTTCAAGTCGTTATCCTCTATTTCTCTTCCTTTTCCTTCTACTCAATTTCATGTATATATCATTATCACTCTAATTCAATTCCCTTCACTTCAATCATCATATAATTTGCCTAATCACGTTTCATTTTGGTTGGGAAGAAATTGTAATTTTATGCAAATCAATTTATTATAAAGGCCCCGAGGTTAGTGAAGAGAAATTGCGAATAGCCTAACGTCACAAATTTATGTTGACTTTCGACTAATGAAAAAAAAAGTTTACAACTCTTCCATACTATACCTACCAGATTCTATTGAAAAAGAAATGTCATAATTGCAGCCCTTCAGGTGAAAGTTTTAAAAGAACTTTCCTGTCTTTTACTAGAACTTTAATTAAGAATATCGGCGAAAATGAATGCTTATTAATGGTATATATTTGCAGAGTCTTTTATATAGATAAGGAATCTATTTTATTGTAAAACATATTAAATTATCCAAAAACACATTTGTATTATTTCAATTGTCTACTTTGTGTTCAAAACTATCTTTATGAGGGTTTTGAAAAGATTATTATAAATTATTGACTTTCATCAGAACAAATACAGCCAAACAAGTTATACAGCTAAATATACACTGGTTATCATAAATTAAGGAAAATTCACAAAAATCGCGATAACTCAAGAAATTACACATGAAATTTTATGAAACTTACCCACAATATACAACACATAGTAAGGTATTAATTAGGAAAATTCACAAAATAAAATGCTTTCAAAATTACACATGAGAGTACATGAACTTACCCACAACAACACATAGGTATTAAACAACATAAAAGTATCAGACATTAATAGTGGTATAGAAATTAACATGTAAAATAGTATAAATTAGGTATCGGTTTGCAATAGAAAAGTACCTTTATGAATATGATTGCCTCTGAAGCAATACAGCACAAACAACGGTATGCCGTACTTTCAATTATGCAGTCTATCAATTTCAATAAGTGAGCCATTGCTTTATGCAAAGAAAACGTGCAAGCTGACAGGGTCTGAGGGCGGATTGATGCTTGAATGCCGCCTCTAGAGCATCCCAAAACGTGCTCGATAAGTTCCGTCGGGGATCGAGCTGGCCTCACGCCTGAAATTGTTTCCTGTTGAAGATAATCATCAACAATGACTCTGTGGTCGCATTATCGTCCTGTAACGAAACAATCTGTCGCCCCGGCATATGGGCGCACATAAGCATTGTCTCGATAAACCTGAGCATTCACAGTTCCCTTGGAAAGACATGGAGGTCTATGTACGCCCTCAGGATATGCCTCCCAAACAGACACTGCCTCTTCCCGTGCCATCTCTTCTGGTCTTTGATGGATAACGGGTCCCAGGTTCTCTCCATATCAAATAACGTCTACTGTCACTCTGGGAGCTAAACCTGGACTCATCCGTAAGAACAGGCCTCCATTGATCTGTCGTCCAGTGGACATGTTGTCGGGCCCACTGCAAGCAGGGTCTCCTTGGCGATCGCGGGCAGCGCAAATGGCTGGTCGTCTCGCATACAAGATCACCTTCGTGGAACCATCTGCGCACAGTTGACGTTGACACCAACCTTCCGGTGGCTGTACAGCAAGAGGATCTAAGATGTCCGGAGTAGCGGTTCTATTCCTGCGTGCGCCATGTCAAATATCGATCATCGGCACTGGTCGTAACAGTTGGCCGTCCTTGACTGAACCTCTATGCCGAATCTGTGGTTTGAAATTGCATCCAAAGTCTATGAACCACAGATGGACTCACATTCATGTCAGCCACTTCTGATTGACTCTGCCCTGCCTCTAGTCTCCCGATGGCTCTCCATCGTGGTTCTTCCACCAGCAAATGATGCCTAGGGTCATTATTACAGTGGCTATATAGTTTCAATGTCTTAATCACTTAGTAAAGTTGTGCTCCTCAAACTTGAACTTTTTATGCTCCAGATGAAGCGTAAAGCCGAGTGCAGCGTCACTAATTTGCATATTTTACTCAACTATAGTGGACAACACCAATACAAATTTTGCACGGTTTGGCTTACTTTGAAGAGTTATCGCTATTTTGTGATTTTCCTTAATTTATGATATTCAATCTTCTATATCAACTACGATATCAATTACAACAATTTTACAGAAAATTTAATGATTCTGGCCTGAGTTTTGAATAGTCAACATTTGACAAGTTTAAAGTGTTTAATTAAATGAAAATTATTATATTATTTCATATTAATAACAAAGTATTAGAGTTAATTAAATAGAATATTATATCCATAAACAAAAGCAAATTAATATGAAAATTGAGAAAAATCAGAGAATTTAACCTTTAAGAAAGTTGCTAATTAAATACCAAGAACCCCAAAGTAGTTGCTTCTTTGTTAAGACTTTCTACAGAAAGAAATATATTTCAGACACGTTCCTCTGTTTGTTGTAGAGATTCTTGACTTGTTAAGCTGTGACGGTCAATTGTAAAGATTTTATTACTAACATGAGTTAAATCAAAAGTACCTGTGTGAGACAAGCTTGGCTCTAAACTTTTAAACACATTATAACGAATAAACATTGCCTTCGTAATGATTTGTTGACAAAGTAATTAAGTAGCTAGATAATTGAAAGACTCTTGAAGAGCAGATGGCTTAACTTCCGAGTCTTTTCAAGTCTTCCTTTAGATTCTATTACTCACACGGGAAAGTCTTTGCACTTGGGTTAATGGGGTGAAAATTTGCACTTCGCATTCTAGTTTGACATCTTGCATTCACGGGGAAAAATGTTTAATTATTATATAGGAAGTGATTTTTCAAAGCCTAGAGGCAGAGAAACTCAAATATTTACACACCAATTTTACTCTTTGATAATAAACAAATATTGATCCATTTAAGAATAAGTATGAAATGGAATGATATAAATACATTAAATTGAAGTACAATGCTAATCAATAAATAGTAAATAAATAGAAATATCTCTTACAAGACGCTGAAAAAGGCATCCCATTACAATTATGATCGATGTCTAAGATGCAACGAGCGTGATTCTTTACAGATATCAAATGAATATTGTTGATTGTAAAGGGTATTTAGTATTCATTTAATCCAAGAAGTTTATAAAGGGGTATACTATTTATGATACTTATATAGCAGTATTTTTAAAAGGTGTTTTAAAATTTCATTCAATCGATGCAGTTACTAATTCAACTCTTATAGTGTAAATATAAATTATTTTTGTTTTGCATGAATTTTGTATTATGTGTTTATTTAATTTAATTAATTTTCGATATTTTTATGAAACTTTATCGTATATTCAGTTATATCAGATTCACAACAAATTTACTATTTTGTTTCCTTTATTTAAAAGTTGGTTAACAATACTCTCTTTTCAAGAAAGGACCCTCCTTTTATACAAATGGCTGTAACAGATATTTTAAAATAAAATTAACAATCCTATCACTGCATATATTTTACATTCAAATCCTTTTCTCGATTCAAATACGTTAGTTATGTAGTTCGAAGGTATTTGGTTTCAATGATCGTAGTTTTATTGTTAACTTTGCATTTATTTTGTGCACAAAGAATTCAGTTATTAATTATAAAATTGTCTTAAATTCAATTAAAATCATAAACTATTTCTAGAAAATATAGATTTAGTCTAAAAGCGTTAATTCTAAAGCTTTGAAACAATTATTTAATACATTTGTATCACTTTCGATCTTTATTATATGTCATCTGAACACAGAGATATAATTATTTAAGCTACTGATGATCTCTTTAAACTGTTTGAATTATTAATTGTTCTCTCTTTACTATTATTTTCAAAGTTTCAAAGAATACAGTAAATAAAATATTAGAATGTTATTATTTAGGAATCAAAATGGACAATTAGAATATTTCTATAATTTCACTCCACAAGTTTAAAACTTTTACTGTAGCACTTTCCACGATTTCATTTCAGGTCAGCGAACGAAAAGCAATCAATTAGGAACTGATGTTGGCGCTAATTAATTTTAATATAGCTTTAGGCAACTATCACCACTCTTATCTAATGAAAATATATGAAAACACACTAGAAATGTATATTTCTATTGAATTTAACTATCACCATACACTTATAATAATCCCTAACTCCAATTAAATAGAAAATTAGTTGAATGTATTTCAACCTCTGGTTAAATGATATACACATTAGTTCTTTCGTAAAATGAATGAATTGCAGAAATCATTATGGTGTTGAAGCTACTGAAAGAATTTTGAACCGTAGGTCGTTTTGATTAAATTGTAATCTTGAGAATAAGTCGATACAGGTTAAGAACAAATTATCAGTTTGTATTAAATGTACATATAATGCACCATTATGGTTTGAGTTTCACATAAACATTGCTTGCTAACAATTATCTGAAGATTTCTAACAATAACTGCCGTTTTAAATGTACACATTTGCGATGGGTATTATTCATTAACTTCAAGTCTGTGAAATTGGTGAACAAGTATCTTTGAAATCGATAATATATATACATAGAAGAAAGAAAAGAATTTTTATACTTTTCTTTATTCAATTTGTAGTTACTAATTAATGCAGTTTATATAATTCATTCTCGTAGTTATATAGTTGTGGTGATCAATTTTTCAGACGTTTTATAACTAAGATTATCATATTCGAACATACAATTCCGTATACATGTATCTTACATGAACTATAGTTAATATTAAGCGCAATGCGAAAATTAATGCAGACACTCCTTAAATAACATTGTTAAATAAATATTATAAATCGTTATGAAGGAAGAATTTCAGGAGGTGATTTATTATTACTTGAACTTGGCTGATAATAATAATATTGCATCGTTTCTGATTGTAAATTTCATCGAATTGAGCTTACTATATATCACAATTTACTTTGACAAATCTTAAGATTTGATGTTTTGTTCATTCTATCCTTAAATTTTGTTGGATGAGAAATAATTTTTGTATTTTGCAAATATACTCATAATATAAACAAAGTGAAAAGTTGTAAGATGTTTTTGGAAATCTAATAAATTTAGTAAAATTAACATCTTCTTTTATACATTACAAAATAATTTTGAAATGAATATGTACAAACACACACACACACATATATATATAAATGTAAATTATAGAATTTGGCAGTTATTTTAACGATCATGTACGGAGAAAAAGCAGACATTGAAAAATTTAATTTGTAAATTATGTGTGTAATGATTCCCAAATTTAATTTAATAATTTCTCTTAATAATTTAATTTTCTATTCTATCCATTCCTAATTCCAAAGTAAAGTTCATCTTTATTTCCAGATTCTATTCAAATTATCATTTATTTATCCCGCTCTCATAATTTGTTTAATCGCTTTCCTACGGTCTTCAAATCTGCCAAATAATCATATAGAATCCCTGTCTTTTGTGAGAATTCTTGGAATCCTTAATCCTGTGCCATTATGGCGTATATTAGGATAATCCCTAATATAGTGGGCTCTACAACGAAAAATATTCTGCTCTCTGTTTACTTTGGCTGGCTGGCCAACTTTGCGCCGCGTTTTCACAAATGTTTAACAATCTCATATTCTTCTGTGTTCTTGTTATGTTCGTCAAACTGCAGAATTGTATCTACAGCCGTAAAGCTATAATCTCTATCTCTCTCTCTCAGCAGGCAAAATAAAAATAACAGTTGAACTTAGTTCATTAGCATTCTTTCATTACTTAAATGTTATTCCATATATACATATATATACCTTGTTTGTAAGAAAATGCAACACCATGAAAGAATCATCAGAATCAAATGAAATTTAATGCAGAAACGACTTGTACTGATACAAATAAATGATGAAATTTTCAAAACAAAAGAAACAAATTAAGCGTCCGAAATCAGTATTTGGTGCAGCCACCATGCGCTGCAATAAGTGCTGCTATACGACGTGGCATGGAGTCAAACAGATGCTGAATATCTGCTTGAGGAAGAGAATTCCATATCGCTTGTATGCGCAACCAAAGGTCGTCTTTGGAAACTGCAGGACGCGGATCACGAGCGAGACGCCGACCAACCATATCCCACACGTGCTCAATAGGCGACATATCCGGTGAATAAGCAGGCCAAGGAAGAAGTTGCATGCGTTGTGCTGAACAGAAGTCTCGAACAGTCCGCGCAACATGTGGGCGTGCATTATCCTGCTGAAAGATAGCTCCAGGGATGCCTTGAAGGAAAGGAACGACTTCGGGCTGTAGCACTTCACGGACGTACCTGTTGCTATTGAGATTACCCTCAATTCGTATCAAATTGGATCGTCCATGATACGAAATCGCACCCCAGACCATAACTCCGGGTGTTCGACCACTATGTCGTTCAATAATACACTCAGGAAGGCAGCGTTGACCGGCATAACGTCTAACACGAACACGGCCATCATGGGTCCACAAATTGAAGCGTGATTCATCTGAAAAGACAACTTGGTGCCAATCAGCTCGCCTGTCTCTGTGCTCAAGAGCCCACTGCCGACACAGCCGTCGATGATTCGCCGTGAGGGGAATCCTGTATAAAGGCACCCTTGCACGCAATCCACGGCGCAGCAGACGACGACGAATTGACGAAGCCGACAATTGTACACCTGTAGCAGTAGACCAACGTGCTGCCAGCTGCCTGGAGGAAGCTGTGCGATCATTCACCGCCATGCGGAGCAGGTGTCGATCATCGCGCTCTGACGTCACCTTCTGTCGTCCAGTGCCTGTTTTTCGAGTTGTTCGGTGCTCGTCGGTCCACTGCTTCCAAACTCGCATCACTGTGGAACTGTTCCGCTGCATACGAGCTGCTATTGCGCGATAGGAAAATCCTCCTTCTCGAAGGCCGATTATCCTCCCTCGTTCAAACTCCGTAAGTTGCTTGAATTTCTTATTCTTCCGTCGTGGAGGCATACTCAGGTCTCACTAAACGTTTGCCACTAACAAATAATCATAGACTTTTTTCAACGTCCCGCTACAGCACTTTATTTATACGCTTTCAGCATCAATTCAGAGGGCGCTGCGCGCGCCGCGCACGCGCGATGGCTCTGAAACCTTATTAATTTGCATAATATCCTATAATTGACATTTGCTGCGAATTTCATTTGATTCTGATGATTCCTTCATGGTGTTGCATTTTCTACAAACAGCAGTTTAGAATCAAGTAATACCTGAACAAACTGTATAACGTAGACCTCAAAGCGACGCGATGAATAATCATAATAATAAACGTATTTTTTGTATTTATCAAATATTTCTTTGTAACGAATATGATAAAAATCTTCGAGACTTAAGACTTTGGAAAATATCACTGCCTTCCTGATTTATTCGTAAGTTTATATATATACATTTCATGCAAAATTCAACTAATAATATCATTTCGTGGGAATATGTACATGCTATCTGAAGTTATTAGTAAATTTCTGTATCTAAACTAAGATAGGTTGAATGTAGGTCTGTGAAGATCGTAAAAACGGCAATTATCTTCTTTCCCATAAGTTTGTCCAAACTAAATTATTTGTTTTATTAGAGGGGTTTGCAATCAAGTATACTCAAAAGTCATGTTGACTACAACTTTCAGATAAACTAGATTAGTTCTGAGTCACTAACATTGAATTTTCTGCGTATAGAAGCCTTACTTCCGATTTTATACATCTGTGTTAAAATTTGCATGTTTAAACGAAAAAAAATTTAAACTTATTACTTCAAGTTCATCTGATCCTTCATATCAGGAAAAACTGTCATATAATGAATTACTCATCGATCACGTTACATTATGGAAATTCAAAAGTAAATAATCGGAATCATTATCTCTTCAGAATTGCGAGCAACACAAAATAACGACTTAAACACGAACATAGCATAAACACGAATTAAATTATTTATTTCTGAGCTGAAATTTTTCCAATAATTTTAGTAAGAAATTAAATAAAAATAAAATTTGTACAATCGTATTTTAAACTAAATGTGTGTATGTGTGGAATTTTTTCTAAATATGTTTGAGGAGAGTGGTGTGTTTGTGTCTGTCACAACCCCCGTACAAGGCGCTGTTGAGTGCCACAGAAATTATGGAAACCCCTAAGAATTAAATTGAGAATTCATGTTGGAAGACTCGGTTGAAACACTTGGCTTAGAGATATGCCAAAATAATTATTTGTGAAATCTCTAAAAATATTTGGTATTTTATACGAGTAAATAATGGTAACTCGGTTTATTCATACAATCGAGATTCTAAACTTTTATAAATCTTTCGTCGGAAAGAATGAAGATCAAGATTTAAATTTTTATAATTTGGAGAATCAAATCGCCTCGTCGCTTTATTCCAGGCAATAGATCGACGACTTTAAGGATTTCTTATTCAGCAAAATACAATATTCCTGTTGTAATTTCTCCTACACAAGTTATTTTCTATTTCATTATTCTGTACTATTGATTTGAACACGGGAAATGTTTTATAGGTGATATATTTTATTTTATCGTTAATGTTAATCGTTTTATAGTAAAGGCTTATATTAACTATTTATACATAAAAACATTCTTATGAACTCAAATGATATATAGTCATAAATGTTAAATTATCATTAAATATGTTACTGGTTATTATTAAAAAAATTTACATATATGCACAAAAAAGACAATGTTCTGGAACTTTATACAATGCCTGAAATAAGTTCTGAGGAAAAATCTATTTATAATAAGTCAAAACCCGGTTTATGGTTTGAAATGTATAAAAGCACTTCTGCTTTCACTACTCCCAAAACAATAACTGTATTAGTAACAAAATACAATTATATGGTTTCTCATTTCCCGCACGATACTGCATCAGTTAAATTGAAAATCGCTCTATTTTCTTGATACTCAGGTAAATATTGAACCAGAACACCACCAGATTACTGAAAACGCCAGATTACTGGAAAATCATAATAACAACGCATTTAAGAAGCAAAAACTATGCAATATTGAATAAAATTTAATATAGTCGATTAATATGTCGATCTCTATTCGATTTAAATTTCTATTACTAAAGATACGATTTATCATAAATATTTAAGAGGATTTCCTTCTCTTATAAAATTTCCAAGTCCAGAGCAACCAGTAAAGTATTATATTGTACATTGCATTATAACAAAAAATCATCCCGTGACTGTGAAATCCCGAAGGCTAGCTCCAGCTCTTCTTAAATTCGTAAAATCAGAATTTCGAAATATGACGCAGCTGAAACATTAACAACCTTCGAAAAGTAGTTATGTTTAACCACCCTACATGGCTCTCAAGAAAGGAACCTTCGATTTAAATTGGAGACCTGTGGTTTATTACAGAACTTTAAATGCTCAAACATTAAGAGTGTCTCGTTCCTTGTATCGCTGATATCTATGCTGAATTATATGAAAATAAATGTTTTAGGCTTCAGTCTCCCAGAAAATGGAGTTAAGCCTCAACTTGATAACGGCCAATGTATAATATATTTCCCTAAACCAGGTCTTTTTATTCAATTGAATGAGCTTTTTGGAATACTTAATTTTCTTAGATGTTGTACATCACATATTTGTTACTATAGTACAGGTTTCAAAAGGGAATACTAATAAAAAGAAATCTCGGGCTAGTGTTTGAAAATCATCAGAATAACTAAAATGGAATAAAAAGGCATAACAAACCTTTTTTGCCGCTAAAAATACGATTCTAGAAAGTGTTCTTTTAAAGACGTCCAATTCCAGGAGCTCTGTTGAGCATATGTGTGGACACCTCAGAGGTTGGTATATTAGGTATTTTAACTCAAGTACCACAAAGGGAATGAGAGCCGATAGCTTTGTCCTCGATGAAACTCAACAAAAGTCAGCAAAAGTGATTAACTCATGATAATGATTTATTTTCGATACATTCTGCTTTAAGAAAATTGTAACTCATATTAAAGGGTCGAAAAAGTTTTCAATGTATTCTGACAAGAAAACAAAGATTTAATCTTTTCAGATAAACCTGAATAAATATTTCCCACGGCTATTACGCCACTTAGATTTTATTTCTTACTATACCATCGACATTAGACAAGATTAGATTTTGTTTAAGTTCTCTCAGATCTACATTAGACACTAGATACTGCAAGGTTCTCCGAACGTAGTTGTTGATGCCCTTTCAAGTAATAAAGTTAATTCTAGTGCAAAATCCCCAATTTTAAGCTCTGTTACCTATATAATAATCTATATAATCTTGTCTGGAATATCCTGAAATAGTAAATTCTTCTAAACTCATTTGTACAAGATATGTATGACTTGATATGATATGCCATATAAAACAATGGGTTCACTGAGGCCCACAAGAATATCTCTAAGCACATTCTCTCGTCCAAATGCCCAATTTACACACATCCATATTGACACCGTAAGCCCTTTATCATCTTAGGAAGGTTATTATTATTTTTTTATGATAAATTGACATTTTTTCAGATGGATACTCATTCTATGATATATGAATAAAAAAAATTCGTGCATTACTCGACACTTGGATGCCTAGTTTTGGATGCCCATATATACTAACTTTTGCTCAAGGATGCCAAGAACGTATATCAATACTTGTTGAATTTAATTGCATTCTGGATACCCAAAAAATCAAAACGACTTTTTAACATCAAATTTTAAACTCAATAATCAAACGTGTTCATCATTATTAAAAACCGGCAATTAAAGAATATGAAAATGATCGATGGTCGGAATTAATCCACTTAATTCTTCTAGGCATTCGAACAGCTGTTAAAGAAAACTAACAATACTCTAGTGGGGAACTTGGAAATAGTACAATGTTGAGTCTTTCTAATTACATGGTGGACATATCGGACTATCTTTCTTGTAACGCTGATTTCAAAACTGATCTTCATCAGAGAATGCGTTAGCTAAATCTTTTGGCAACATCCGCTCACTACATAGATAGACTTTATATCTACTCTCTTCATTAAATTCTTCTTCTCATATCTCTTTAAGAGTAGATTGAATGATCGTCATTGCATCAGTTTTATACCGGTCCTTACAAAGTGTTGCTCAGAATAAACTAAACAGTTACCATTATCTTCAATGGTCAAACAACAACAGTTTCCTTAGACCATATTAAACAGGTTCCTCTACTCCCATTGTTTTGTTTACTGTGTCTCTAAATTAAAAAATCAAAATTTTGAGAGAAGATGATAATGACACTTTAACCCACCCCCCTTCCAAAATTTTTATAAACTCACAAAACCCTCGTTTTCCACAAAAATAAAAAAAAAAAAAAAAAAAAAAACGGTCTACCTACATCCCGTTTTTTTCTTCTCCTTACTCAAAAAAATATAAGTTGGAAATTTATTTCATATGTATTTATATATTTCAAATCTATGATCCTATTTCTGTAGATATATTTCGTGTTTCAGATTTTTGTATGCATTTCTTCCAGTACAGATTCTCAAACCAAAATATCAATGTTTGCGAAATTTCGAAACTATTTCATTCCTCTGGGTTATTTACCCTCAGTTACTGGGTGGATATTCTGCGGTGAATTCCAAACCAAAGTGCGGTTGAGTACAGCAGAAATTATGGCACTCCCTAAAGATGGAATTAAGAATTCGTGCTGGAAGACACAGTTGAAATTCCTTATGTAGAGTAGAAATTAAATAAACCTTGTATGTGTTATATATAAAATTTGAAACACAAATACATTTCATAAGTCCTCGAATTTTAAGGCGTCTGTTTTCCGTATTAGCAGATATTGCCGTTTGTGTGAGCGGAGGAGGGCGTGAATGCTTGCGAAATATGCCACGAAAGTTAGCATTTTGAAGCCACCTTTAAAATGATGTGAATAAAGGTAAAAAAAACATGGTTTATATGTATGACAAAAGCTATTTCAACAAAACTTCATAAAATGAGTATACCCATTACTATTTTTGTTAATTAGATATTGGCTACTTATATAGCAATTGGAGAAAACAGGGAATTCCCACTTTTTCCAAGTTGTATGAAGTTTTTATATGCATGTCGATCCTCCGATTGTTAGTATTAAGAATATCATTGATGTCTAGGAGATACTGCTTGCCCTACTCAATAAGATAGTAAGCAGTCGAAAGAATGAAAATGGGAGTATCAAATGCTGATGCTGCTGAACATTGAAAAGTGTCTCGCAGTGTGTTTCAAAGATTCTGAGGTAAATAGTTGAAAATTTAGTACCTATTCCCGTTGCCACCCCTGAACAAAATCGCTTTGTAGATTTTTCAGCTCTAAGAAAGGGAAATACTATTATACTTCAAATAATTTTGTATTATTGTACCACGATAGAGAAGGCAATATTTTTCTACTACAGATGTCTTCAAAGTCAATAACTTCATGCAAAATAACCCCTTTTATATATCAGTCTTAATCGTCAAAACAAAAGTGTCCATTTACTGTGAGCTAGAGAGCACGTTGCCTGGACTAGAGAGCAAGAGGTTTCTGTACTTTGCACAGACGAGTAACGGTTAACTTTAAGGAAGATTGAGATCATGTGCTGACCTGAAGAGAACTAAATTCCAGACGTTACTAGTCTAACATTGTTGAAAGACACGGTTATAGAGTAAATGGAATACAATATCTCCGATTACATTTATCTGCATGAGATTCATGGAGGAACTTTGACTAATCTGACGAAATCCGTTCCCTTATGTCGCATTATTTGCTGGTGCAATTGGAGATGAATTCTTCCTAATTGAAGGTAACATCCTACCTCTCAGAGTTAGGTCTATTGATGAAATTCTTGCGGACTAAGGCTTGGAGCGAATGAAATATCCAGCTCGTTCTGTGGACATTAATATGATAGCGCATATTTAGGGATTCTTTGGGAGGTAATATTTATAGAATTTACCTAAACTTAAAAGCAGATCACTGCTATCATAGCATTTATAATTAATTCGCGAAATTTTGCTAAAACAATTTGGCCCACCACTGAGTACCGTATGGAAATTATATAAACAATACAAGAAAGGCATATACAAATTTATTCTCGAACAGTTTTCTGTAAATCAGTTAAGCGATTTCATTCCCTCTTTTATGGTTTTTCTATCACTTAAATTATTAAGATACTGAAAAAGATCCTATAAGTAAAGGGTACCCTCGATTTAAGAAAAAAAAAAGCTTAAAAAATGGATAATTCTCATTATTGAAGTTAAGTTACCAATCTTAATAAAGTTAGTTTATTATATTAAACTTACAAAAACACTAGCTACCATTGACTTCAAACGAAATAAAGGTTTAAATTCAAGTATGCCGATACTAAGAGAAATCAGAGAAATTTTTGTTATATTTATTGATGCTGGAATTCCATCTTACATCTGTAAGCTTAAATCAAGCAACACTTCCTTCCTTTCCGAGTATTTAAACATCAAATATAATCACGAAATTTAGCCAAAAATCAGCAGTCAAAGGAATTTCCCGAAGTCAGAGGTTGTTAGAGAAATATGGCTGGACCTGCATTCATAACATAGTGTAATACATTGGATTTATAAGTTTCCGATACTTAAAAGTTTGAGAACCAGTACTCTAGGATTTATTACATACAAAATTATATGCTTTGGGTACACAAGTTAAGAAATGAATATTTTTGCAACGCATATACCCATTAGCTTGTAATATGACAGAAACATAAATACAAAACAGTTTAGTGAAAATTAAATTTTCCCTAAAAACAGACACTCAATACAAATAAATTTGCAAATAAAATGACAAAATAAACAAAACAATGAAATGATTAATTCTTTTTAAATTTACATTCATAGTTAAGAAAGTTTAAAATACATTAAACTATAATAACTATCTGAAGATATAAATGTTTATTACATATATAACTTCACCTAATAATGAAATTTTATCTGATTACTCATACTTTCGACTAGTGCAAATCAAACATGAGTTATTTCACTACACAACACTAATTGATACCAAAATATAGAGTAGTAAATTCATATTAATAATTGCTTTTAAAATATCGTTTGCCAATTTAACTTCATATTATTCAGAAAACTGTTTTCAATTATCGGGGAAACTCGTCTGTTATAACTTCTGCAACTGTATTTTTTAAAAATATTAAGGAACTTTCAAAATGAGATAGTACATGTGAACCACATTCATATTTCTATTAAAATAATTCTTTAATTCAGAACGATATGAGTGAAATTATTTCAGATTTTGTAAAATATAAACTTACGTTGTACATTTACTGGTCCATCGGGCCAGATATTTATATGTTGAAACTTCTATCTTGAACAAATTCAGTTGTGAAATTTTATTTTGATATTACTTACTGTTTTTACTGTTTTATGTTAATTTAAACTCTTTCGAAAAATTTATTCTGGGAAATTTCTTTCTTTGATAAATTTAAAAAATGTGTTTTTATTTTAACTAATATATACTTGTTTTGTGTTTCGATTGGGAAAAAATTATTTTATGTAATTTCTTTCTTACACAAATTCAGTTATTTTTTTATTTTAGTTCACGCGCAAAATTTTTCTTAATATCAGAACACTCGCAATGGATCTTAAGTAATTTTAAACAAAAGAAATGTGTTAAATTATATATTACTCTCTCACAACTAGTTCATATATAGGTTAAACAAGATCGATTTATTGCAATGATGGAAATAAGAGTTATATTTAAATCAATAATGATTTAATGTGAAGAAAATGATGTTGCTGATTATTATATGAAAAAGGGTGAGATTCTTGAAGTATTCAAATAATGAAGTTACTAATTCTAGCTCTTATTCAGAAAAATATTCATGAATATTGTAAAGTTAAGCAATAACCAAATGACTCGCTTTCAAAATTTAATGAACTAGAACAAATGTAAAACCTCCAACGTTTTATAACAGTAATCGAATTGATATTCTTCTAGGAGTCATATGTCTTTGTCATATTACTCTTGTTGTTTGGACAAAAATTGACACTAGATGAAGTTAAAAATCACGGGCAATCGTTTGAATCTTGGTTGAGTGAGAAATGATAAAACTAATTCAGGAACTCAAACTTTTATTCGTGTTAAGATTCAAGTGATGTTAGATTATCTTAATTAACAAACGTAGGAAATTGGATTATTTTTCTTGTATAAAAACTCTAATGTCTTCGGAAAGACTTTTCATGGAATTTTATAGAGGCACATTGTAGATATGACGATGGTATGTATATGTGGTTAAGTAGCTATTTCATTCCCTACTAATGTGGTTGAGGCAGTTTAAACAAGCAGCTATTCGTAGATTTTTTACTAAGAAACGTCAATTCAGTTCCGACAGAGATAAATGTAAGCAATATAAACAGTTTATGAAGGGATATTTAACTTTAAATCATATGGAACATTTTATAAACAGTATGGTATATTTACCACTGTTCTTTTTCTTGAAAAAAAAAATATAATAAAAGGGACTCTTATTATTTTCATCTCCATGATGCTGTAAGAAACTGTAGCAGCATTATGAAGCTTAGAATTGTTTTTGAAATATCAAGCAAAATGTCACGCACAATATCTTTCTCAAGGCTGGTCCACGAATTCAACTAGAACTATTTCCTATCCTTATAAAATTTAGAACATTTTATATTAAAGTGTATATAGTTGTTGAAATATTTTGTCAGATAAAAGTTCAGATCATATCAGAAAAAACTTCAGATCATATTACAGAATATCACCTTGTCAATGCTATATGTAAGATCACATGTACTACAATACTCTCTACGAAAATGTTACATTACCTTAAACTAGACGAAAAGGAAATCTATTTATCTGCATCTATCGCAACTCTTCGACATTTCTATATTGATGATCTTTCTAGAGAGGAAGCAATACAAACAGTAAGAGAATTGCAAGCAATTATAAACTAGGAAAACTTCCTTCGTGAAAGTCAAGTGATCTTAAGCGGTCCTTCAATTTTCATAAGGTTTCAACTGATTCACATAAAAACGATCTAATTTATCTTGAAGATAAACTGATAGTTAAGTACTTGAAATAAAATAGTTTCCCAATTTAGACGTCTCAATCTAGATGCTTTCATAAATTACGCGAGTATCTAATCCGTTGAGATTCTTGTCAACATGAGGAATTTTCATGAAGATCTTACTTTAAGAATTGTTGTAAAGTTGATTTTCTTGAATCATTGAACTATGCAAAAGATGGACATCATTTTGGAGAAGCTCCAGCTTATCGAGATGATAACCTTTCCTAAATATGTTCTACAACCTCAAAATGAGATTACTTGCCTTTTTAGTCAACACGTAGAAGGCGTACTATACCACTATTTATGTTCCCTGTATTTCTCGTCCTGCTGTTCGAGTCGTTCAACTTATGCCCAAGACACGAGTTGCACCTCCTCAAAATGCAATCTCTTCAAATACCGGAGCTCCGTTCTTCTTTTCTATTCATTCTATTCTTATACATATAGATATTCTAGTCAAAAATAAATTTGCTTGTTATGATTCACAAATCTCGTTTGAGTGATTTAATTCAGAGCTTAGAAGATGTCAACCGTTTCTTGCAAATACAGTAATACAGGTACAAAAATGGGTATCTGGTGTTCAAAGGAACTTTAAAAGCGATCTTGAGAATCCTACAGGTTGTGACTCAAGAGGGTTAATATCATCAAAATTTGCGAACTATGACTTATGATTCAATGGCCTGAAGAGTTTGAAAGATCCCTTCTTATCTTGTTGAATGGTTGACGAAAGAAAATAACTACCAGAAACAAATGTTAAGGAATAGAAGAAAAATTTTAAGATAATCGTTGAACAAGTGTACATGACACGCTCAAAGCTGACATATTCCTCTTGGAACAAATTGAAACGAGTACTTACATGGTGTCTAGGGAATGCCAGGCAACCTGCTGAGAATAAACAACATACGACTAATGCCGAAAAAACCATTGTAAAATGCGTTCAGAAAATTCATTTTTATTCTGTTCTTTCATTCCCTAACACCGGAAAGCAGTGGCTTTCCAGGAATAGAATTCTTCCCTTGACACCATTCATCGATGATTCTCGATTATTTCGAATGATATGCAAGCAGAAGAATTCAAGGTTTCCAAAGGAGAAAAAATATCCTTTCTTGTTTTCCAAGGGTCACTATATAGTAGACTTATTATTAATCATTACCACCAAACATTGTTGTTTACTGGTCCAGAACTCCTTCAGACAACAATGAGAGAAAAATACTGGGTTCTTTGACGCTAGAGGTACTGTAAAAAGAGTAGTTATAAAATGTTTGAAATAATGAGTAGTTATAAGGTTAGTTATAAAATTCATGTTTTCGAAATCTCCCCAAAGCACCAGAACAAATAATGGGAAATTTTCCAAAATATAAGGTTAATCTTTTAACAGTATTCCAAAATACAGATCAAAACAACACTGGTCTGATTTTTTTTTTTTTAATTAGAAGCTGCAAAGAAGATGAAATCGCAATATCAGGGACGTTTTAGTGTGTCTCACAAATAAAGCAATTCACTTTGAAATTGTACGTGACTTGTAAACTAAAAAATTCATTGTTTGTCTATAGAGATTTGTAACACTCTCTTGTAAATCTGTGAAAATCTTCTGTGATTGAGAAACTAATAAATATGGTGCGAATAGAAAATTAAATAGGAAATTCTGAAAGTTGATGATGGACGCCCATATCCATCACTTCTTCAAACACATTGAAAATCCTTGTGAATCCACTTCTAGTAGTTCCACTCGAAAAGAATCTTTGGGAACAGAAGTCTTACTTTTGAAAAACTTGTTACAATACCATCTCAAATTGAGGTACATATGATTTCAAGATCTCTTTGTAGAACTTTAAGTGATCTCAAAGATTATTGTGACCTTCATCTGGACACTTTCTAACCAGAAAATCATTATCATCAGTGCCCACAATCACTGATTCCAGACAAGATTGTCGATTGTTACTGAGGGAGAATGTTTCAGCCTATGATATGCCATTTTTGAATCGTTGGTCTTTGAAATATTTGACTGAGCTACACCTAAGAGCCAAACGTAGCAAATCCTAGGAAAATCTTAATGCTGACGATACGATATTGACAAAAAAAAAAATTTGAATTGGCGCCCACTTCAGTGGACTTTGGACCAAATCAAGTGGAAAAGATAACAAGATTCGTGTTGCCAACAATAAGGTCCGATTCACTCCTGAATTCACTCCTGAAATATTGCTATAAACAATTTCATAACTGATAATTCTAATTATTAATTTCTTTCCTTCAAACCTTACAATGGATCGTCTTGTGTTATACCTTTTTATTTTTAATTTCATTTTGATACTTTGAAATTAATGCATAATTATTGTGTGTTTTCCTTGCATTTCACAAATAGTTGTAGTAATTTTGTCGTAAAAGAAATGCTTTCCTTTGGTTTTATTTTGTCCAGTTATTATTTCGATACATTCCACAAATTAACACTAAACTCTTGAGTTGTAATTTCAAATTAATAATTGCTTTCAAAATATCGTTTGGCGATTGAATTTTAAATTGTTCGTGAATTGCAATCAACCACTTTTGTTTGGAAAAAATCATCTGTTACAACTCCTTTTACAACCGTATTTTGCAAAAATATTATAGAACTATTAAACTGAGTATGTACGAATGAGATGCATTTATATTTCTATTAGAATCATTGTTTAATTCAGAACGGTGAGAGAGTTTTTTCCAATTTTGCTAAACAAAATTTTTTGTTGTACATTTAATGTTTGGGTAATCCTACAGATTTACCACAACATCACTTTCATTCAGAACTTCCGTTATGATTATGTGTGTGTACATTTGGTTTGTCCTTAAGTTATAATATGATATATTTCCTAATATTTTCCAGAAAAAAAGTTTATTATAATGCATTGTTTTTAATTAAGTATTTGAGCAACAGATCTAAGTTAAGTTAGTGACCCATATCACCTATTTGCACTACCTTGAATAAAATAATTCAAAAGCAAACTGATTTATTCGAATTACAACTTTTTCTCATTATTCATATCTAAGGTTAGTTCATTCAATTTAAAATTGTGTATAGAGAAAATAAATAATGAGAGAGATAGTACTTCATTTCACAGAAAACTCCTCTGCTTATAACTTTCTGGATTCAATATATTTTTAATACATTTTAGCAATATATTGCAAAAAGGTTTTGGAAGAGTAAGTACGGAAGATTTATTTAAAAATTAGTTTACTTTAGAAGTATGAGTTAGTCTTAATACATACGATTAAAATATTGAATGAAGTGTGTGTGTGTGTGTGTGTGTGTGTGTGTGTGTGTGTGTGTGTGTGTGTGTGTGTGTGTGTGTGTGTGTGTGTGTGTGTGTGTGTGTGTGCGTGTGTGTGTGTGTGTGTGTGTGCTATTAATAATAAAAAATTATTCTATCCATTAATAAACTGAAAGCACAAAGTGTTTAAAAAGAGTGCCAGATGCATTCTCTTTAATAATAATGGCATTGCAGCTAACAAGAAATTTTAACCATTACTTGAACCTAAATGAAGTTTTATGCAATATAAAATGAAACCCGTCAGATTAGAAAAAAAATTTTCCAAAAAGAAACGACCAAATCCATTGATTTAGGATACGTTGATAAACTTTTTTGCACCCAAACCATAGAAAATGCCAGCATGAAAACTTAGAGCAGAGGAAAATTCAAGACGTTAAAACTTTGTTCAAAAGAATCAGAATGCTCCTTCACACGGACAGCATAAAATTATTACGAATATATTCTAGTTAAATACTTCAAAGCAACAAGAATAAATGGGTAACACAAAACTTAGAACGTTTAATCCAGAATTTCCCTGAACCCCGAGTTGAACCAGTGCCGATCATTAAAATGAGTGTACCGATCCATCCATGATAACGTAAAGTTCGCCTTTTTCTTCGATCGTGACCGACCATGTCCAGCCAAGTCAACGACGATAGAGCGTTGTTGCTTTTTTGGTATATATATGTTTTTCGCTGCTTAAGTATGCTATTTCGCTGAAGGTTAGCTATGCTACATATGCCATATATATTGCTATTAGTATGTTACAGCGATATGTTGTTGTTGCCATACATATATTGGCAGGTTGTTGAAGCATATATATATGTTGTAGAAAGAGAGAGAGAGGAGAGAGAGTGAGTGCAGAGAGAGTGAGAACCTGCGATTGCCTGCTACTATGTATGTTTGTAATCCATGCATTTATTTATATACATAACAATGTACTCAAAGATTCTGACTGATCGCACAAAGACCATACAACTGGAAGTACTTATATTGGTATAAAGCTTTAACACAGTCTCCTCAAAATTCAATGCAACTCTTGGAATGAGTTTACATAAGTCCTAAAACTGTTTCTGAACACCTCCACCAACACTGGTGAGTTCCAATGCCATCGCAGCTTCTCAATATATAAACCGTATTGCTGCTCCTTTATCTTAATTTGACCTTCCGGAAATCAAAAAAAAAAAAACTTAGTTAGACAAGTCTGGTGAGTACAGGGGTTGAATGATGAGGGAAATCTGCCTTCTCGACAAGATATGCCGCACAAGGATAAAGTATGAGATGGTACGTTGTTGTTTAAAAGGAATAGATTTCTACTGTCTAACAAACAGGACTCAAACGCCGCATTCATTTTGAAAGCCAATTAGAAACCTTTTTTTTTTTATAGAATGCCCAGTCACAGTGGAACTTTGACAACAAAATTCTGTACCACAAGCTAATTTTCCTCATTTCATCTTAACATGGACAACACGACGCCTCTGATCATCTTCGATCGAATCTGCTTCAACTTTGAACATCGAAAATAACTCAAATACTCAGCAACGGCTCCTAAAATTGTCGCCATACGCTATATAGTGTTATAGTGCAATCATTTAATACATTTCCGAGGCCGAATTTTTTCAATTTAAGTCAATGTTTGATATTCATCCATTGCTCCATTTTCCTTTTATGACAATGACGCGCACACACTCTTTGCACAAGGAATACTGCCAAGTTGGAGCTTTTGTTTGTTTTGTTTTTATTAACGTCTCACTAGAACCAACACGAGGGCTATGCCAAGTCGGAGCTAGTCAGAATTAATGGAACAGCTTGATACGCGTGGCTGAAGAGATCATTGCTATATCATCCCGTCCATTTTGTACAGAGCCATTTGTACTTTTTTACAAGAGGGGTCCTGGAATTTTCTGAATACACTGCATAAAATATTCCTTAATTCTTTTCGTGTAATTTGGTTCAATCCATAAGTACACTTCATTCTCGCCATAAATTAGTTCCCTAGATGGGGAGATGCAGTAGCTTAATGAATGCGAGTATCTTAACATCCCAAAAAAATCGAATCAATAACTTAATTTCATAGTCAATAACTTTTAAATAATAGTCTTAATTTCAATAAAACAATATTATGCCTGATGGTTGTATTCAATTGGATTTCAATTTTTTCACGTATGCGATATGAAAATTATGAGATCAAGATATCAGATTATCCTCGTCTCTTGATTTGATTCAGAATTACAAGGGAAGAATAGATTTTCAAATCATAGTTCCACTAAATTCCTGATGTATAATGGTGCTGCTATACGTTAAATTTCTAGCAATTCGCAGTCCTCACGTTGGCGTGGTTGGAAATTTAAAGATGGGTGCTAGCTCAAGTAATGTTCTCATTACTTAATTGTAACTTATAACTACAAGGTCAGCCTTTAATAGGCCTATATTTCTTCTTAGTGCGAAGTTAATAATCAATAAATCAGAATTACGATTTCCGTCATCAATAACCTTATCGAGCTCTAAAGTAGTATTCAAAGCAAGCACAGAACCAAGATTGATTATATATGTCAAAAACTCATATACTTCATTATGTTTCAACAAAACATATTCATTTTTGAAAAGTATATCAAAGTTAAAATCTTAAATTTGACTTTATAATCCGTTTGTCAAGCAAGTATTATTTTTCTAAAACTTTTCTTGATAGAAAACACTGATTAAATCTTATTCATATTATTAAATGTTTTCAAATAAAAATAAATTCATCTATCTGCATTTTTATGAAAGAAAATACTTTAAATATGAGTTCTGATGACGAATTTTAATACAGCAATTTTTATTTACCTGCAGAACTATTTTAAAAACTGCTTTTTTTTATTCCTAAAGACTTTTTAAGTACCAATATATTTTAATGGAGTTTTAATGGTTAATAAAACTAACATCTTCAAAAAACCTAATATCCTTTTCTAATGAGTATTTTGACTCGAAACAGTCGCTTTTAAAATAATTTTAATAAAAGTTTTATTGTTCAGATCTTTTTTGATTAAAAAACCTGCATTTTCCCCCCTCTTCATGACTTCGTTCGTTTTAATGACACAGAATACAGAGTCTGGCGTAACACTTACTGCATTGTCATAATTGTTTTTTTTTTAGTTGAACAGCTTAATAAAAGTCGTTTCGATTTCTTCCAAGTTCCATATCCCTACGGTCCATAATTAATTTATGTGTTTTCTTAGTTTACATAAATCTCCATGTCCTAGGATTCCCTCTTTGCCTCCATTATCTTCAGTAGATTAATATTTAATTTCCTTGCGCTCATGTTTTCCAATCATCTTTTCACATTTTTTATTATAATTCGCTGGAGACTGTATTCACTATCTTAGTGTCCTGCACTTACCATTACTTGTTTCTTCGATAAAAAAAAAAAAAAGTTCATCTAAATATTCATATCTTAGAGAAATTGCTTTATTGTGAATTGTAACTCCTCTCGCAACAATTTCATTTGGAAATATTTGCAAGTTGAATTATTAAAAGGAAATCAGAAAATTATTAAGCATTAACCTATCTAACCAAAGTCTCATGAATAAGATACTGTCGCGATAGGCGAGTGGTCATGGTATCGAACTCGTAATTCGGAGAAGTTTCGTCAAATTGTGGATTCCAGTCCTGGGACTGCGAAAGACTCGCCACGTAGTGGGGCTGATGAAAGTTAAATCTGTAGAGATTCCAAATCCTTCCGTTGGCGTAGTGGGGAGGTTTGAGAAGGAAGTGTTACACTTCTCAGGTGTCGTTCTCGTTACTTGACCGAGTTTGAAAATGACGAGGTCCATTACCGATAGTCCTTGAGTTGCTTTTATATAACAGCGATGTTAATAAATAATCAATCAATTATAAATAAGATATTTGCCAAAATAATATGTTTTGAGATAAAAACAATTACATTTGTGCATAATATTAATGATTTTTTTTCTTTTTATCCCAGACATTTTTTCAAAGTATTACATGAATTTCTTTTTTACGTAGTTAAGAAGGGAAGAAAATTTTAAATCATTAAAATTAATTGAAAAATTTGGTATGTTAATTCTCTTTTTAGTCATTCGCCTGTAATGTTCAAGGAAACTGCTGTTGCTTCAAGAAATTCCTCATGCATTTTTAAATGCCGAGCGAATTCTTCAGCTTATTCATTCCACATTTCACATATAACGATTTTCAGAATTTTTAGAGCCATTACAAATATAAAATTATATTTATCTCTATAAAGTATTTTATAATCTTCGTGTGAGTATCTAAAGTTCGGTAATTTTCAATCTGTTTAATTATAAAGACAAAAGTATTTAGTTTTCTTTCACTGTAAAAATTAGTATCTAAGACCACTGTATAAAATAAATGTGTTTAAACAAATGCATTCAAATTTATGTAGGAACAATTTACCAGCAGAAATTATTACACTACTTTTTAATAACTAATTTTAATGATAATTATTAGCATATATTACACTAATAGCTGATACCCGCCCGCTTCGCTGGGCAGACGATAATATATATATATATATATATATATATATATATATATATATATATATATATATATATATATAATATGGATAAAATTCATTCCACCGTATACATGCTAAATCTAGTATTACCAAAGGTATAACCTTTTGTCAGAAGATTCATCATGTGCTTAACTTTCAAATGAAATACTCTCGCAATGATATCTTGTCTATCAGAAGATTTTTGTCCTTGCCTCAAGAGATCTTTGATTTCTGACCATTTAGGATTGCAAGGGACTAAAATCCTAAAAAAAATTGTGGAAGTCGAGACGTCTAAAATGTCTTACCTATGTCATAGCGTTTTGAGTTCGTTCATGCATGTAGCGAGGTTCTCCAGTAAACGAACATTGTCTTGCATGTGCGCTAATCCGTAAGAAGTCGCCATTTCGAAGTATTGTATTTTAGTATTTTTCAAACTTCCGGTAAGTTTTAGAGTTAAACTACACTTTCACCAACTGTGGGATTCCAAACTCATTTATTTCTATCGCTAAATATGTACGTTTCCTATTTTCGGCATGCACGAAATTTCACAAAAAGAGCCCCTTCGCCAAAATCTTGCCAATCTCCATCAGCGCTTCAATATTAAACTATTTGGTATTTTTCCATTTCGCACGCACAAATCTCACCAAAAAAACTTAAATGGTGATAATACACAGTATACATGTAAAACAATATACTCCTTTTCAGTTGACGGGATCACACTTGAGCACCTGAGCGATATGCTCTTAATCTCCATGTCAGGTAAAGAATTTTAAAAAAAAAGCTTTACTTCGGCTTTTCCTGCCCAGAACTGCGTTTTTGAATTTAATAAATTTAATATTGTATAAAATTTGGAAAAAAAATTATTGAATTTAGTTAAAAAAAGCATTTATAGTTGTGTTACAATATGATGAAAGGTTTCTCAGAGGCTGGAAGCTTTCTGAATGGCTGACCTGAGTTGATCAGAGGGGAGTAGGAGTATATATGTGACTTATCAGCCGACCAATGGGGAGGCTGCCATTCAGTGTGTGTATGTGGTTTACTCGAGGTAGGAGTTTCTAGAATATCTAGAGACATCTGGTGGTTGAAAACATAAATAAATGAGTGAAAAATAAAGTTTCTATGAGGAGACTGGTGTTTGTTAGTTATAGGTTTAATAGAATGTTTTTGGTCTTTTAATTTTTAAATCAGTATCATAGTGACATATATTAAGGAAAGATTTGTTATCGATGGTCATGAGATTATTAAAAAATTTAAGTGAAATTCTTTGAATGATTTGTTTGATTGTTGGGAAGTTAATAGAGGAGTATATGTCTGTGTTTCTCATGAACCATCTAGCGTTTACTGGTTGTCTGATGATATTATTTTGAGCTTTTTCAAGTTTATTAATATGTGTTTTGGCAGCGAACCCCCCAAATGGGACAGCTGTAAGTTAGGATAGGTCTGAGAATCAGAATATAGATAAGCAACTTATTACGGATATTTAATTTTGAATTCCGAGCAATTAGGGAGTAAACCGAACACGAACTGGTTCGGAATTTTTTAATATATTGTGTTATGTGTTGTTCGAATGTGAGTTTTTTATCAAAAATTATTCCAAGATATTTGGTGTGATTAGACCAGGTGATCTTGTGTGAATATACAGTGACTTCAGGTTTGATGTTTTTTGTTTTGTTTCAAAAGAAGACGGCCTCCGTTTTTGATGTTTTCAGAGCGATTTTCCATTTAGAGAACCAATCTTCTAGTTGTGTGATATGTTTTTGTAGTGCGCGAACCACTAAAAGTGGCTCTTTGTTCTGTGCTAGTATCGCCGTCGTGCGTGTTCTGCGTACATGCAGATAATCGTGTTGAATGCTTTAGGAATGTCGTTCACATAATAAATAGAAAAAAGGGTTGGGGCTAAAATTGTGCCCTGAGATATTCCTGCGTTAATTTTAGTTATGTTTGAGTGAGAGTTATTTACTTTTACATCGAAGGTTCTATTTTTGAGGTATGAGTGAAAATTTTTAATAAGTATGGGATTTGTTTTAAGTTTAATTAATTTGTAGAGCAGTCCCTCGTGGCAAACTCTATCAAATTCTTTTTAAATGTCTAGGAAGATTGCACCTGTGGATTTTCCATTATTTAAACCGGCCTTTGCGTGTTCGACGACACGAAGCAGCTGGTGGGATGTGGACAGTTTTTCTCTGAAGCCATGTTGCTCAGGAATCAGGATATCATAGGTTTGTAAAAAGTCGTTGAATCTATTGAGTATAATTTTTTCAGCAATTTTACTAATAATTGGGAGGAGGGAGATGGGTCTGTAACTATCAGGGAGGGTAGGATCTTTACCTGGTTTAATAATAGGAATTATAGATGCATTCTTCCAAGACTGAGGGAAATACCCTAGATTGATTATGTCGTTAATTATTACTGTGATTTGGAAGATTAGTTTGGTAGGAAGTTCTTTGATCATTTTGTTTGTGATACCATCATTTCCTGGTGCTTTTTTTATTTTTAATTTCTTAATGTAGTGTATGAGTTTTGAAGGCATGGGTGAGGGTAGAAGGGAGTGCGTTTGAAAAATTTGTTGGATTGTTCAAGTACTTGTGAACGACTTCCGTTGTGTGTTTGTCTGAGATAGGATTTGATACGCATTTAATTTAAACTGATTTTTGAGTGAATCAGCAAGGAAATGTGCTTTCTCTTGGTCTGATAGGGCGATACCAATTGGACCATTAATGGTCGAAACGGGAGTTCCCTTCTTCTGTAGAGCTTTTGCCAATCCCCAGAGGGAGCCATCATCGGCATCTAGCGCAAGAAGGGTATTTTCCCATGATTTTAGATGAAATCGTAAACTTTTCTTTTGATAAAATTTTGGTAGTTATTAAGTTTGTGTTTATCAGCGGGACTTCAGGTGAATTGTCAATTTTTTCTCAGTTTGTTTCTAATTTTGAACATATTCCGAAGTTCCTCGCTGATGTAGTGTGTTTTGTTTGCGTTGACTGGTTTTGAGGCCTGTTTGTGTGCGTGGAGAATATTTTTTGTGAGGAGGTTTACTTTCTCTTTAAGTTCGTCTTCCGTGTTGGATGGAATGAGGTTTAGTGTTGCGTTTTTAAGTAATGTGTTTCGGAAAAGTTCCCAATTTGTGGAGACTTTTCTGTCGTTAATTTCAATTTTCATGTTGTTTTGGAAGTTTAAAATTATCGGATTATGGTCTGATGTGAGCTCGGGAATCGAGGAAATTTCACATAGCCAATGAAAATTCCGGATCAGAGCGAAGTCTATTGTGGAGGCGGAGTTATAACCGAAGCGTGTTGGTGTGGGTGGGGCTTTGATATCGTATTCGTGTTGCTGTGGAAAGTTAGAAATTAAGTTACCTTTACTGTTATTATGCAGCCCCATTTAATATGATGGGCATTAAAATCTCCGCATACAATGGAAGCGTCGCCAATTTGGGCTATCGTTTCTAGGTCTTTAAGTGCGTCATTTACCCTAGTTTTTGGGGGAATGTAGAGTGAACAAACTACTGTGGCGTCCTCTCTCGGTGGGGGTTAGAGCGACAATTGTCGCTTCTAAAGTCATCGGAGAGGGTGTTGGGATTTGGTAGTGTGGAAAGGTGTTTTTAATTAAAAGAGCAGTATCTCTTCCTGTATAATTTCGGTTGAGTCTATCATTTCTGTAAATAGTGTAGTTTGGAATTTTGAAATTTATTCCTGGTCTAAGGTGTGTCTGCTATAGTAATATTATATCGGGGGAGGGGGGGCTTATCTATGAAGTCTCGTAACTCGACGGTACAAGGCTTAACTCCGTTCGCATTCCATGACGCAATTCTGAGTCCAAAGTTTTGCGACCCATTATCCAGAGGATGATGGGCACATGCCCGTTTAAAAAATATCTAGTTTCTCGAAGTCGTCGTTGGTCTGGGACATTCGATATGTGACTTCGAGCAGGTTGGGAAATTTAGCAAAGAGTGATCTGAGTTCTCCAATTGCAAAGAAAATGTCGTGGGTGCTTTTTTCCTTTTTGTTATTATTTTTAGTATTTTGTTTATTTTGTTTCTGGGGTTCAGACTCAGAATTGGTCGTTTTTTCCGACTCGGATCTCCTGTCGAGTGTGTGTGTGTGTGTGTGTGTGTGTGTGTGTGTGTGTGTGTGTGTGTGTGTGTGTGTGTGTGTGTGTGTGTGTGTGTGTGTGTGTGTGTGTGTGTGTGTGTGTGTGTGTGTGTGTGTGTGTGTGTGTGTGTGTGTGTGTGTGTGTGTGTGTGTTACGTTGACAATATTACAGGAACACATGAGCTTCTCAATTCTTAATCTCCGTATCTTACATTTTTGCGAGAATCGCCTCTATTTCTCTTGCTTGGAACTCAATAAAATTATATGAGTCAAATTTATGGATACTGATTTTAAAAGTTGAAAGAAAGAATTAAGAATAAAATTTGACATTACATTCTCTTTTCTTTTGTTCATATGCGATTGATTTGATTATTTCCATTTCCGGTAATCTTTTCTTTGGTAAAATTTAAAACTATCTGCAGCATTTACCAGTTTTAATATGCTAATACCGGGTGGCCCAGCGGGTAATGTTTGAAACAAATGAAAAAAATAAAAACAAATAAGAGACATGAGAAGAATTTAATGACGTTTATTGAATGGACATATTGGGCAATTAATGATAAAGAGGTTCGAAGTGCCCGCCATCTTTAGCAAGGACAGCAGTTAGGCGGTTCTGGAATCCAACCATTACTCGTGAGCAGGCCTCACTGTCAATCGTGTCGACAGCAGTTGTAATGGCGGTTTTGAGTTCTGGAAGGTTCGTAGGACTTGTCTGCCACACTTTGCTCTTCAAATAACCCCGTAGGTAGTAATCGCAGGGGTTCAGATCTGGTGAATATGGGGGCCATTCGATACCACCTTGGAAGTGCGATGGGTAATCTAACCCAATGATTCGATCGCTAAAATTCTCATTGAGCACCTCGAAAACATCCGCCGTACGATGTGGTCTTGCTCCATCCTGCATAAATCAATGACCTTGGACCAAGTCATGACCATGAAGAAAAGGGATGAACTCCTCGTCCAGGAACTTTCTGTAATTCGCCGCGCTTAGAGTTCCATCGATGAAAATAGGGCCAAATACACCATGAGAGGATATTGCACACCACACAAGAAATTTTGTCGGGTGGAGGCTTCGGACAACAGTGATCTCCAGCCTTTCTCTGCCCCAGTAGCGATAATTCTGTTTGTTCAGATGGCCATCCAAAGTGAAATAGGCCTCATCTGAAAACCAAATTTTCTTTACATCGATTTCACCTGTTTGAAGTTTTTCAAGCATAAGCTGTGCAAACTCAGATCGCCTTTGTGTATGGTCTTCGTTGAGAGGTTGGGTTACTTGAATTTTGTAAGGCGACAATTCGAGCTCTTTCATTATTCGCTGAAGTGATGTACGCTTTATTCCCAAAATTTCTGCTGCTCTCCTTACAGATCGGGTCGGATCGGCAGCGAAAAAGTCGTCGACGACCTGTTTTGCACCATCTGTGACCACAGTAGCAGTGGCTGTAGCCATAGCTTTTTTAACGTCTTCCACCGATCCAGTACGTTTGAACTTGGCATACAGTCTGCAGGGAAGAGGATTGAAACACATTTTTCAGAACAAACATGGAAGCAAAATGGAAAACATATGTACCGTAAAACGCACAAAATGACTCACCTTGCCATAGGCCAATTCTTGTTGTGGAACTTCTCCTGCCATGCTCGTTGAACTGCCTTCACATTTTCATCACATCTGGCCATTTGTAGCACAATAAAGACGCGAACATCCGTCGAATATTTTTTCATGTTTACTAACGAGAATCACCCGCTAAAGCGCACCGCAGACTAAAGGAACACGCACCTAGAGCCATCTATTGGACTTTGTTTCAAACATTACCCGCTGGGCCACCCGGTAGCATAAGTGAATTGTGTCTTTTGTTAAATGAATAAAATAATGTAATAATGATACATATAATTACTATTTGCAGAAATTATTATTTTTTATTTTTTTCAAATAACGATTTATGTTTCAAAGAATATATTTATAAAAATTTAGATTGGAAATTAATTGGTGAGATATTACTAGCATGAATTTTAACTAGCGGCCCTCAGCATTCGATATTTTTCGAATCTTCTCGAAATTCGTATTTAAATGGAACATTCATTAAATCAATGTTTTTCTTATCTGCCAGTATTTATTTCACAAATAAATAATATTGTTACGCAGAAAGTTTGGACTTTGTTATCTTCTCTGCAGAACAATTATTTGACCAGAAAAGTAGTTTTACAAAGTAAGGATGCACAAGGATGCAGAGCTGAATACGTAGGAGTTTTCTTGGTGACAGACTTGGCAACGAATTTGGTCACCAAATGTCGCCAAATTCGACGACGAAAACAGATATTCCTAGAAAAATCTCCGGAAAATTCTGTAGGAAGTATATATCTGACCCACTGTTTGTATCAGTTACACTTTGTTTTGTATAAGTTGTATGATACAATGTGATTGTTTTGTATATGTATAATACAATGTGTGATTGTTTTTTATTTGTATGATACAATGTGATTGTTTTGTATATGTATGATACAATGTGTGATTGTTTTT
Organism: Nephila pilipes; assembly: GCA_019974015.1. Taxonomy (NCBI): domain Eukaryota; kingdom Metazoa; phylum Arthropoda; class Arachnida; order Araneae; family Nephilidae; genus Nephila; species Nephila pilipes. The sequence continues at coordinate 33,736 of BMAW01105688.1, forward strand.
TATTTGTATGATACAATGTGATTGTTTTGTATTTGTATGATACAATGTGTGTGTGTAGGATTAAGTATTTCTTAAACTGTTGTGATTGTGCGAGGTTTTTATTGGTGCTATTATGTATTCATATGGAGAGGGTAAATTGCTCTTGTAAAAAGCAATTATTTTGTATTTGTTAGAAAGTCTCAGAATAAAATTCTAGATTTACTCCTAAGGAACCTACTTTTTAATTGCGCTGACCTTTCCTACATTTGAAAAACAATACACCATGCATGTCAATATTTAATTTTATAACACAATATAAAAATATTATATTGATAATACCATGATATGTTTTTCTCTAATTCTTCACCTCCAGCAACTATCAGTGACCCTCACACACGATTACCAGACGTTTGCGGCCTAATCCTATTAAATTTTGATTGCAAATTAATGAATACTGGAATTTCCATTAAATTAAAGATTTTTAAAATAGTAATTCTGATGAGAGGGTAAAATTTATAACTTTAAATTAGGAACCTAGTAAACTTATATCGGTGCTGACTGGAAATTAAAGATGCCAAACGACAAATAGATGTCGATATCCTTTTATTCCAAAAAGCGATAAAAACGAGTTTTTAGTAGTATCATATTTCAAAACCTATGAAGTGCACAATACATGAAGAAAATAAAATTATAAAGAATCAGAAATCAAAGAGATATAAACAATGTGTATTAAGGTACTTTATAAAAATAACCAAATAAGAATAAACAAAATTTCAAAATACTTGAGTTTTCTTAATTTTAAAAATTAATTTTACATTTTTAAAAATATTCACTATAATTCGTTTTAATATCTAATTTCTAACAGTTACCCGTTTTTTTTCACTAGTTGTGCTTCATATATTCTAGTCATAAGAAGAATCCAGACATACTAATGCAGAACTTGTAACTAGTAATGCTATTATAACTGCGCAGAAAGCAACACTAGACTCTGGAAAAAGCTATGTCATCTGTGATCTTTAATTTTGTAAGGAGCAGTAATGTATCGGAGAATCTTAACACTGAGAAGAGAAAAATTATGTAAAAGGACTGATGTTATAGAAACAAAAAAATTTGGGGTATTTTTTTCCGAATGGGTATTATCTCTAATAAAATGAGCACAGAATCAGAAAAGAACATTCATTATACTACCAGAGTAGATATTTATATGCGAAGCAGATGTATCAATAACAGAATAATAAAGTGTGAAAATTATGTAGCAAAAGGTAGCAGTCGGATCTGTAATAACAATAAATTGTCTTGCTCTTGAATAATTTTTAGGAACTTATTAAATTTTTGATTACCTTGTATATACTAGCATTACAAAAGTCAAAATTGAAGTTTATGGCACAAGAGCCAAACTTGACATTCGCAGCGCCAAACCATGCGCATCTGATCTAGACATTAGAAAAAATGAAGGAAGTAAAAATTGACTGACAAGAAGAGTTAAAAATAGCACTTGATGGTAAGAGTATCTTAAGGGTGAGTCACCCATGTTTCACAGAGGCATTAAACTACACAGAAGAGAAAAATATCACTAGGGCAGGGGTCGGCAACCTATAAAAAAGGAAGAGCCAAAAGTTGCAAATCCAATTCGGGATGTTCAATGTTTTTATTTCACTCAAGTACAAAGCAAAACGTTGCAATACGTTATCTCTGGAAAGCCATCGCACTTTATTGTGCAGAATTAGGTCAGATTTCTTCAAGGAAATCTTTAAGCTGGCAATGGTAGAGTGCTTTTGCCAAGATGTTGTTAATGATCTTAATTACCAAGCTCACATGATCTCAACTATTTCAGCCGGAAACATTTGGGCACAAAACATTTCTTGATAAATTATGCAGTGAAACCTTAGAATTTCGTGATTTATTTTTTACCAAAGAATTTATGTAGCTTCTAATTGTATTCCTGTCATACTTCTGGCTCCATCAATTGCTATAGAAACGATTTTATTTATATTGATTCTATTGTATCCCAGGCATTTTTGGACAGCATTTTCTATATCTTCTCCACGATTTACCCTGAGAGCGGTAGCAATCCTAGCAATTCTTCTTTTGGACCTTAGGATTAATATACCTGACGAAAAGGGTAACTTATGCCGTGTCATTTATGTCGTAAAACTCGTCTATAGTAAGTGATAAGGCAGAAGCCAATTGAATGTCGTCCACTTGCAAAAGTGTTACATTTGAAGATGTTTTTAGCAGTTCTATCTTGTACCGTTTTAGCAGATAATGGCAAATCTTTTATGTTTTTCATGTTTTCTGCTTTGTTTTAAAATCACGAAACAGTTCTTGAGATGCACGAATAAAACAATCTTTGAAGTACTCATTATCTATAAATAGTTTTCCTCTTTTTGCAATTTCTAATGATACTGCAAAGCTTGCCAGATTTACATTATTCAAAGATTGTGCCCAGTTAATTAGCATGGAACTTGACTTTTTTGGGGAGCTCTTCAACAGCCTTTATTTCGTTCGTCACCGGTTGGATATTTACCAGCAAACTGGGTATATTTTATAGTGAAGTATTTCTCCAAATTTGACTTCTTATTGTGAGCGAGTTTTTTGTAGCAAATGAGACAAACCGAAAGGCCATCTGTGTCATATATGAATGAAAACGACACCGTCCAATCCTGATTGAATTCTTGGTTTTCTTCTTCAGTTCTTCTCTTTTTTTTACCAGATACCACACTGGCGGCGCAGCTGAAAAAATTATTTCTTAAAATTTTACTTAGCTATCTAAAATGACAAACAATTTATTTATCATTATTACTTCATTAACACGACCCTCAGATATGTAATCCAATTATGCTACTGATTTTATTATATTATACGCGTACATACCTTTGAGAAGATAATTCGCTTCTGAATCGTATTCTTCTTGAAAAAACAAGCGAATAGAAACGCAAACCCCACAAGTGATTAAATTAACACACATGCAATGTAACGTCTACCACGGTATGCGTGGATGACTAACTGACAACACGTCTAGAATCTAGACATGTTGTCTAAACTCTAGTCAGTGGCTGTTTGGGTGAGACGGAAATTAAATGCAATTGGCTGAAAGATAAACATGGTCACAAAGCTTTATCTCTAAGAATAAAAACAATAGTTCAAATTTATCGCATACGGTCTTCTTATTTTTTAAGGGTTTTGAAAATAAATTATTAGTTTTTTCGTATGGAACTGGAGAGATGTAACTTTACATCAAAAAAGCCACATGCGGCTCGCGAGCCGCAGGTTGCCGACCCTTGCACTAGGGTACTTCAGAACCTTTACACATGATACTCACATTTACATGAAGAAGGTAAGCTCTAGCGGGGAGTATACATTGCGATAGATTGTCATAAGGAGAAAATCTTTGACTTGATTTTGCAAGGTTGTAACATGGTATGTATTCGTTTATGTCTTTCTTTAGAAAGTGAGTAATTTTCTCTGTACCTAATTGATGTTTTTTTTTTCATTCAGAAAGCCCACGAAATTCAGAGATTTTGTTACAGCTGATGAAAATAATTAAGTATATCACGCTTTAATTCATCACTTTAATGAACAAATATATACGTAATGAATTAAAACACATAATTTATCACATCATTCTTATCATTTAATCTCCCCTGAGATAAAAACAAAAAGGTAAAAATATAAAATACTTGATTACTAATTTATTTGCACGTGAATTCTTCACTATTATTTTAAAAAGAGCCTATATTCTTAATGATACCAAAGAAATCATACTCCCACTAAAATAATTTTAAGTGCATTTAGCTAGCAGTCTATGCTATGGAAAGTGATAGTTTTTAAAATACTCAATTCAATAATAAAAAAAACTTATTTTAGCTTTATTCACCCACATCCTCGCTAAATGGATTAATGATTAATTATTCCCTTTCTCTCACAGTAATAGTTCTACATCATTGTGACTTATAAATCCCTGAAATATTCCTGAATGTTAATTTTGATTCATTTTTTCATAATTACGGAATATGAAATATATCCTAAATTATCAATTTCGTCTTTTCGTTCGGGTGATAGATCCTTATCTCCGATGAATACCTAAGTTTATTGAATGGGAGCTAATTCCTCTCTAGGAAGATTAGTTTATTTCTGATTCCATTTCCGTCATGACAGTTTTCTACTTTATTGAACAAAGTCCTTTACAAAAACAATACCTAATTAGGAGTCACAGAGATCCCTTAAACCAGAAAACTTTCTACCTTATGTCTAAGATAATATACTATACATGTAGGAATATTATTCAATTAACTCCTATTGGTGAAAAGTTTGATTTGGTTTGGTTTTATTAACGTCGCACAAAGAGCAACTCGGTGATGATGACAGACATCGTAATTTTGAGCCTCGGTCAAGTGAGGTCTATTGGCAAGATAGCTTACTTCTTGATATTTTTTTTTCTTTCTATTAATATAAATCACTAGGGCTTCCTGTCGGTAAATTTTCATTCTCAAAAATGTAACTTCAAAAAAGGAGCTATTTTAATTTCAGCCATATTGCTTTCTGGATATAAAACCAATAGTCCGCGGGCCACATGCGACTCAAGAAGGGAATGCGGAGTAAAAGAAATGTCAATATGCATTGCAAAAAAAAATATATATAACTCCAAATTAATTCAAGAATCCTCTTGCCAAAATTACCTTCTTTGAGTCAAGTCTCCTCCTTCCTTCCGTCGTATCTGAACATAATACAAATTTTTATGCCAAATAAAATTCATGATAATGCTTTGAGCTATAAGAGAGTCAATATTGACGATATATCATCACTGACGCAAGTGACCGAAAATAGATTGGTTATTAACGTCTCACTAGAAGCAACACGAGAGCTGTTGGTGACGGACCTCGAATGAAAATATACAACATCGCTCATTCAGTAGTCATCGTACGCACTCATTTTACGACATACAGCCTTAAGCTGGTTTCAGACAAAGCTTAGTTGATTCACGTAATTATCTTTCGATCAGTTGATAGGTCTGAAGACTCTGCATAGAATAAAGTCTAAAATATGTTGATTCAATTAGTGGGGATTGGAATATGAGCGGCATATGCACCTGGGGAATAGTCACCTCGATATATAAATTGACTGAATGTGAAGAGACTGGCAATTCCTATTTAAAGCTAATATTTATTACATTCCTATGTTCCAATTTATTGTAGAAAAGTCATTGATGAATTCGTTGTCAGCTGTGATAAATCGCAAAATATTGGCAAGCTTGAATTCGAGACTCCAGAGTTGATTTTTTTTTTTTTTTTTCCTTTTGAGATGAGAGCTCGTGTACTAGCAGTCCAATAACTCTGAAGATTATGTAAATTGTGTTGCGATCAATCTGTGCATATTTTATGCTTATTTTGAAGCTGCGTTTTGTAAAAATAAAAGATATAAATAAACGACAAGTGTTCGGCAAACGCTAATTCTTTTTTGTTAAGCCTCATCACATAGTCAACTACGCATCTCATTGTTCATTAACGTTGCACTGAGGCAACACGACTATTGGCACTAGACCTCGTAATTCTGAGCCCTAGTTCAAATGATGAGAACGACACTTAAACTGGCACCTCCCTCTCCACACTTCTACATCATACCACTCGGAAAGATTTAGAGCCTCAACAGATTTAACTTGTATCATCCCGGCTATATGGCGGGTCTTTAGTGACGGGAGTGATGAAGTTTAATGGTATAAGGGCTACATATGACTACTTTGCGCTAAATAAGGTGTAACTGATCTATAAGTGTGATAAAATTACAAAAAAGATAAAAATTGATTGACAAGGAAGAAGCGTCGAAAATAGAGAAGGGTCACTAGGGTAACCCGGGGGTGCTTCACTCGTGTTTACCAAACACAGCAAAACCCATAGGAAAGGAAAAGATCACTAGGGTGCATCTGGGTCATGACTCCCGTACCTACTTAAGGAGTTACCGTGAAGCACATTAAGAGTGAAAATTAGAGTTGGAATTGCACGAATAACTTCACAATTTCCTGATGAGTTACATCCACTTCAGTCGAACTGTATTAATTTATAAAATTCAATGCCAAATACCACATTGGTTTTGATTTCTAGCTATTTTTATTCAGATAAAATTTATGATGAATTGTTATAAATAAAATGTCACATATGGTGTATAAAAGAATGTCATTATAATTTCGTGTTGCAGCATTTATATTGCGGAAATCATAAATATATATAATTCAGTAATAATTTACTTCAATACTTAAATACATTTATACAATTTAAGGGTGTGTGTGTATTTTTTTTTCTTATGAGCTATTGTTAAGTGTCTTATACATATATTTTGTGCGGCTCTCCCAAAAAACTTAGTCTTCCACAGAGGCCTAGGGAAGCAAAAATGTTGGGCACACCAGGGGGGGGGGGGTATAAACGTTGCTACAATCTAATTTTTCTTAATCCAATAATGTCTCATCTAGTAAAAGTTTTTAAAGAATCCTTCAATTATTTTTTTAATTTTTTCGTATTGCAGCATAACTAAGATTCAGTCTCTAGTGTATTATTTCTAATAACAAATCTAAATAAAAGAAGCTTTCAATATGAATGCTACATTAATTTTTCCGTTGGCAAATAATCTTGCCAACCGTCTAATGAAAGTAGTTTGTGATCTGTAGTAATTATAAAATGTTTCAATTCCAATTTGATTATTATTTTAGATTTAAAAATTAAACTTTATTTTTTTTATATAAAAGTAGCACTTGGGAGCATTCAAGTATTGCTAAAGCAGTTTCAGGGGTAGAGGGAGAGTATATACGTTCTTTACACTCTACATTTTAAGAAACTGGTGAAAGAATTCTCTCCCTGAAAAATTATTACTGGAACAGACATGGAATATTGGTTAGAAAACGCTCTATTTCTATCAAAAAAGCATAAAGAAAACCCCCCGCAAAAACATATGAATATGCTTACAAGTGAGCGAGAGACTACAGGATTTTTAATGGCAAGGAGCCAAATTAGGGAATGCTGCGCCAAACATATTTGTAGAAAATATTCTCAATATTTCATTTTAAAAACACATAAAATGCAAAGGAAGAATAAAATACGATTGGTTTTAAAAAAAAGGCATAATTAAAAAGGTTAAAAACTGAAATGTCATAAAATGTCAATTGTCTTTAAAAAAGCAAATAAGTTGCGGAGGAGGATTTCTCCAACAAATCAGACAAGTTTAAAGCAGATAAATGGGGGGGAAATCAGGTAATGATGTTCAAAAACAGGATAGACAATCAATACGCGATAAATGTTGTAAGAAGCATGACAGGAATGACACTCAAGTCATTCTCACCAAGCAAAAATTGTTAATATGTAAAGCGAGGATGTCCAATGCGATTAGTTTGGTTTTGTTATCGTCGCACTAGAAACAACACAAGGGCTATTGGCGATGGATCTCATAATTTTTAGCCTCGATCAAGTCACGAAGATGACACCTAAGCTAGCCCTCTTCCTCTCTTAATTTCCACACCATGCCAATGGGAGGACTTTGAACACCGACAGATTTAACGTGCATCAACCCCGGTTACACGGTGGGCTTTTAGTTTAGTTTAGCTATTTATTAACGTCGCACTAGAAGCAACACGGGGGCTATTGGCGATGGACCTCGTAATTTTGAACCTCGGTCAAGTGACGAGAACGACACCTGAGTTGGCACCACCCTCTTCTAACTTCCACCCCACCCCCACGGGAGGACTTTGGGCCCGATAGATTTAACGTGCATCAGCCCCGGCTACACGGCGGGTCTTCAGCGGCCAAGGCTCGAACCCGCGACTGAACGAAAACCGCAGACCTAGAATCCGAAACCATGATCACTAGACTACCTCGGCCACATTAAAGTTCGAACCCCCGACTCGACGAAAACCGCCGGCTGCGAGTCCACGACTATGACTGCTATGAAAACGTAGCTACAATGTATAATGCGAAGGCGAGTCAATTTGATACCCGCTCTCCGCATTCGAAAAGGCCACAGATAAATGATAGCCTTTATTGAGTAAAGTTTGTTGTCGATCTGGAGATTCCACTATTCCTGCCATGTCGTGCTAGTGTAGAGTCGGCCTTCTCTATAAAGGGGCCAGGGTGCAAGAAACCTTTTGGTGACCAAAATTTTTTTTGTAAAGTAAAAAAATTACAAACACAAACATATATTCCTAATGCATGTTTATTTAATGCATGATTTTTTGTTTTTGCTAATACAATAATTACTTGAGAAAATAGCAATTTTTTGGAATTTCCTTATCGATGCTTGATATAGCAAGTGCATTTAAGAGTTCTATACACATGCTTGACTAAAAAGTTCAGTTTAAATGGGGATAAACTCGGGAGTTCCTCGAATCAAATAACAAAAGTTAACCATTCACATCATCAATAATTAGTCTGAGAAAGAACATTGTTGAAATTCATAGATCTACTATAATAATGTTTATAATCAAATGAACTTTGAGTCATACTGACGATAGGAATATTGTCAAGTATTCATGCGCAAGAGTACGTTATTTTAATTCTTGATCATGTTGGGGGCCTCCTTAATCGCGTGGCCTCGGTGAATAGCATCCGGCGCAGCCCCCAGATGGCCGGCCCTGTGTTAATGCATTTCAAAATTTGACTATTGATGTCCTGTAGTGGGACTGCGATTTGCAGAGGATTGTTGCCAATCGTGCATTCGAGTCCACTTATTCATTGTCTAAAATACATAGATAACTAGGTCTCCAACAAGATTTCACACTGTAACCTCTGCTATATAGAGTGAGTGACTGTGGATTTTAATGGCACAAGAGCCAAAGCAGGCTATGCTGCGATAAACACTCGTTAAAATCAATCATTAAAAAAAATTTTAAATATGAAACAAAGACACAGTGAAAATAAGAATAAGTTAAAACATCAAATTTGTTGTAAAAGGCCAATATATTTTAAAAAGGCAAATAAGTTATGGTGGGGGGTTTTCCCCACCAAGTCAGACAGGCTTAAAACTGTTGAATGAAAAAAGTTCGGTGATGATGATCAAACACCGAACAGTCAATCAAAATGTGATGAATCGTGTAAGGGACATTGCAGGAAGGACACTTGGGAGCATCTTCTCCAAACAAAAGATGTTTGTGAGTAAATCTAGTATGTCCAATGCGAAGGCGAGTCAATCTGACATCTGCTCTTCGCATTGGAAAGACTGGGCATTCTCCAATTATCGGTTTCACCGAGTGTAATTTGTTATTAGTCTGGAGACTCCATGATTCCTGCTATGTCTGATGAATAAGTAATAAAATGTGACGTCGTATGTCCAAAAGTGGGACTGCGAGCTGCAGAGGATTCGTTGCCGAACGTGCAGCCGAGTCCGCTTGTTCATTTCCTAAAATACCTACATGACTAGGTATCCAGCAGAATTTTATAACATAACCCCCGCTATATAGATGGAAAATAATGTCAGTAATGTCAACCACAATAGGATGACTGAGATCGTCAAGATGTACCAATGTTTCCAGGACGCTCCTGTTGTCAGTATAAATGACGAACTTTCGAGAACTAGACATCTCAACTAATCTGAGGGCACAGTAAATGGCGACAGTTTTGGCAGTGTATACACTGCAGGAAAAGTCGTGCCGATAACTGTACCTGATGTCATTTGAAACGACACCACAGCCGACATATCCAGCTCCTTTCAATCCGTCCGTATAAATTGGAATAAAATCCGTATACTGACTGCGATGGAAGGCGAAGATTCTCTGGAAAACAATTGTACATGTGGTGCTCTTATTGTATGAAGCAAAGGGGTTATGATATACAAACCCTGACATATTCCAAGGAGGAAATTTAATAAAATTCCGCTGTTGAACACCCAAGTCATGTAGGCAGAGTTCCTCAATGATTTCCCTGCTATATAGAATGCAAATTATTTTGGCAATGTCAGTAACCTCAAGGTGACTGAAGGTCCAGACTTACCAACGTTTCTAAAATGCTCATGATGTCAGTATATAAAACGAACTAACGAAATCTGGGTTTATCGACTAATCTAGGGACACAGTAAATGACGACAGCTACAGTAGTATAGGTACTGAGAGAAGTGTCGAGCTGGTAATTGTGCTCGATGTAATTAGAAACCACACCATAGTCCACGTGTCCAGTTCATTTTGACCCATCCGTGTAAATGGGAATGAAATATGTGTCTTGAATGTGATGAAATGCAAACAAGCTTCGGAAAAAACTGGGGGTGTTGTGCATTTACCGTGAGGAACAAAAGGGTTATGAAAAAAAACAACTTTGGCATATTTCTAAGGAGGAAATTTTAAAAATTTTCGTTGTTGGATATATAAATATGGTACATTGAGTTCCCCCTTCATATGACTCGCCCTTCCGGAGAATGGAGGAATGCTAGATGGCCGAACATCGTACATCTCTGCAAATATTGATTTGGTTTAATGTCCTGCAATGGGAAAGAAATCTGTATATTCGTATGTATGACATTACGCAACGATAATTGATCGAGTTTCATGCTCCGCAAAGCCGTTGGTAACACTTCACATAGAGACACTTCATAAATGACGTTCGAAACGCATCGCAATAGGTTCTCATACCATTGTGGTGGACGGGGTCAAGTTTCCACAAAGTAGTGAGTGAGTGCGAGTGTATATGTTACTGGCGCAAGAGCTAAATGTGGCTATGGTGCGACAAACAATATTTAACTGTGGTCTAGGCATGAAAAAATTGAAATAAAGATTAAAAAAAATGGTTGACAAGGAGCGTCGAAAATAGAGAAGAATCGATAGGGTAACCCAGGGTGCGTCACCCGTATTTACTAGACAGTAAACCCCATGGGAAAGAAAAAGATCGCTAGGGTGCTCGGAGTCATGATGCCCGTACTTACCTAAAGAGTTCAAGCCCTTGAAGTCCCCTGTACTTACCTAAAGAAGAAAAGCCCTGAGGTTACCTGATATAATCCCCAGAGGCAGGGTGCCCAGCTATACCCAGACGCTGGGTATCGATTTTAGTCGCCCCTTCAGACATGCATGAGCTACAGTGGGACTATTCTGTCATACCTGGACACTACACGGGTCTTCCGCAAGGTAAAGTTGCAGGCAAACAGTATACCATTGGAAAAATATGGGTGATATATGACAAATAAAAAGAGTTGGGAATACAATACTTCCCAAAGGAACTCCCTAAAATTGAATAATAGAATCATATTAAGCAGATCGAAAGGAAGAATGATGGGGGAAAAAAAGAAAATTGGCCATGAAAATAGTCATTCGATTGAATTTTTTATACCGCATTTCTAAGCAACACGGGAATATATTTGCGACAAATCTCGGTGTGACAAGAACGAACTCTTGAACTGACACCTCTCTCTCTAAATTTTCATATCACGCCAACAGGACAACTCGGAGCCTCGATGGATCTAAAATGCATTCAGCCCATCTACAAGACGAGTCTATAGTGTAGGGTTTCTGATTTCCCGGATTTTTCCATTCCCGGAAATGTCTGGGAAATCTCGGGAATGTAATTGTCGTTACCGGGATTCCCGGGAATACATCAAAATTTAAAAACAAGTTATTTTTAAATAAAATCAATAATAATTATATAAAATAAAAATACATATAAATTCCAAAATCAATGCTTATTTATATAATGAGCAAAAAATATGTAATAAACTGATTATTCATTTTTAAAATGATTTCAGAAAGCATAAGCAATTTATACTTTTATCACTCAGCCTAGTTCTAAGCTTTGAAACGAACAATCCGGCAGCAGAAAATGCTCTCTCGGCTTCAACCGACGTTGGAGGAATTGTTTTTAAAGCTTCACATAGTTTTATAATGTTTGGTGATGGATTTTCAGTCGAGTCGAACAACTACATCTCTTGCTTCATGATTTTGTTGAGACTAGCACTTTTTTTGGTTGAACAATATAAA
>BMAW01105688.1:45656-67902 GCA_019974015.1 Nephila pilipes
ACCTCGTAATTTTGAACCACGGTCAAGTGACGAGGACGACACCTGAGTTGGCACCCTTCTCCTAACATCCACACCACGCCAACGGTAGGACTTTAGGCCCTAAACAGATTTAATGTGTATCAGCCCCGACTACTCGGCGGGTCTTTGGCGGCCAAGGATCGAACCCGCGATTGAACGAAAACCGCCGGCCGCGAGTCCACGACCTTGACCATTAGGCTACCGTGGCCCTCTATATATATATATATACATTCAACTTTAGATGAAGAATCTTGCTTCTGTGAAACATGGAGAGAGCTAGATACCATGAGGTTGTAGACGCCGGAAAACTTCACTAAATTGATGAGAAAACCAGTTAATTTGCTTATTTAAATATTTTGAAACAAAGGGTTCAAAAAATGGACATATCAAATTTCAAACTTCATATGGATAACGACCCAAAACAAAATGCTCATATTTGCCGACTTTAGACTAATATTAATTGTCTACATGTAATCATAAAACCAGCACTAAGTCAAGATCCCAAACCGACCGAGCACATTTGAAATAATAATTCGAAAATAGAATCAGTAAAATATTAAAATTTCCAACAAAAATGAGGCAGCTTAGAGAAAGACTCGTATCAGAATTGGAAGGGAAATGGAGGAAAATTTTTGTGAAGCTCGTTAAATTCCTAAGGTTAATTGAAGTCATAAGACATAAAGGTGGTACAAATTTTTATTGTTTATTCAAATTATTTTACAAATTATTTTTATTATTTTAACAACTTATTATTAAAAAATATTTAAAGTTTTTATATAAAGTTGTTTGCATCCCCCAATACTTTATTTATTGCTACTTTTAATATACCAGAAGTGTATAATTTTATAATTATTTAAAACTTGGTTAAGTTAGCTTCGAGCATTAAGTTTCGAGGCTTTTTTTTTTAATTTGTCAGCAGATGTGAAACACAAGAAAAACATTAAAATTAATAGCTGATTTTCCCCCCCCCCCCAAAAAAAAAAAAGTTGTTTGAAAGTTTGGTTTGCCCCAATACTTTTCTGAGCCACTATGCGTGAAAATGCCAAGGGCAACTAATCCGGGAATGTCACATAACCTACAACTTTGCACATCATAAAAAATTTATTTTTACCCATTGATATATTTACTTCTGTTCGTCCCATTTATTTTCACCCATTGTCTTTATATTGTATACATTTTTAATTGTAGATTTTTATATTATCTGGGATTAAATGCCAGCATGTTTTGCTTTACTTTTTGCAAGTTTTGTTTTTCTCTTTTGATTTTTTAATTGGCAAGTTTTCTTGCCTATTAAAAGAATCATAGGAATAATGACTCAAAAATCTGAATATCTCATTGTATAATTTAACTCAAAAAGAAGTTATGAATGAAAAAAAGTAATCTTTAATTAGTAATCTAGACAACAGACTCTAAATTTAAAAACAGTATACATAAAATACTCTGTCGCAACTTACCCATTCATCAATTTAAACTTTAAGTAACTTTATAATAATAAACTTTATAAATGTACAGGTTTTAAGGGGGGGGGATTAATTTATGAAAGTACATTTTAAAACAGGAAACTGGGGGAGAAATTAATTTGAAAAAATGTAATCTTTAAAAAATGAATTTAAAATATTTCTCCTAATGACGATCTAAGGATTCAGTAGTTTGAGTTGGGGAAGGTTATTCACTATTTATTTCGTTATTGTTGGTGATTAAAAACAATAAAAAATTAGCATAAATAGTAAAATAATAAATAATCACTACAGATGCAATAATTTTCTTCTCGTTATGGTTGCAAAATTTGTGCTTTCTTCAAAAGGAAAAAACAACAGCTTGCTTCAAATTTAATGCAAGTTTCAAACTTGCAACTAATTAGGGAATATCGAGAACCTTACCACAAGACCACCAAGGTATATGCTTAACCAGTTTGCTTAGGATTCTATTCGTTTTGCATATCATTAACATTAGACATTGTTAAATTTAACATATTCCCATTTGCTTACATCTAATTTGAAAGATAGAAAATTTAAAGTAACAACTCTTTTCAAAAATTTACATTATCAATATTCAATTTAAGTGTTGATTTCAATAATAATTGTTTCCAGTATTTTACACAACATCTTGAAAAGTGAAATGTTCTAATTGGTCTGGAGTAAAACTGAAACCCATTTCAAAAACTTCACTTATTTATTTAAAATGAAATTAGTAAATCTTAATAAATCCCCTATAGTAGTAAGTATCCAGTTGGAAATCATCTGTATGACAAATTTTGAATGAATACAAACCAAGATGTAGTCCAAAATGTGATTCATAATACATTTCAAAGTTATGAAAATACAGATACTTAATACAAAATATACTTTAAAAATGATGGATTACATGACTATAAAACAAGATCAAAAAATACTTCAATAATCTTTATATACATATATATAATTGCTCTTAACTTTGTACATCAGAATCATTCAAATAAATACATTCAAACATCCAACACTGTTTTAATTTTGATATAAACAATTAATATTTCAAATATTTAATTCTTAAAATTGTTATTTAGATAAGTAAATGAAAATTATGAAAAAAAAAGTTAAAAATTTCACATCTTGCACTCATTAAGAAAAAATGTATATTCACAATCTAGAAGTCCATAAGCACATACAATCATACAGACAAATTCAAACAATATAAATTTTAAATAACTTACACTATATAAATAATTACATAGCAGTAATTAAAGAAACACTGATGTAAACAATATTTAAAGTGGATTATGCTTATCATGCATATCTAAAAAAATGTATTCAAAGAAAATATATAAATGTTTGCTATTCCATTTGTAATTAAAAATATACAAGTATTTGAAAACAATTATTTCTAAGAGTTACCAAAAGCTTTATTAATAATATTAATTTAAAATGTCAGTTTTTAAAAATATTTTATATTGCAATGCCATTAATGATGCTAATTATTTAATATAAAAACTTAACATCAATATGGATTATTTAAAAGGATGTAATTATATTCTTATTCAAATACAGTTACATCACAAATGAATTATTCATTTGAAATTACTATAATGTAAAAAATTAAATTGCATCATTCAAAATTAATCCAAAGCATTAAAAAAATGTCAAGTTTCATTGTATGAAAATTCTATGAGCTTTTAAAACAATTATATATTAACAATAAATATTAGCACTGTCTTTAAGTAAATAACTAAATTTTATTAAAAATTCTAGATGTAGTTATATCTTTCCATCTTTAACAATTTCATTTTAGAATTGAAACAAATAAGTAATTCCAAAATAAACAAACAATTATTTTGGAAGATTTTTAAGTAACAGAATTTACTTCAACATGCTTCGAAACAAATGAATTTATTTCGGATTTTTGCAATGCATTATTTATTTGGTAGTTTTAAATCCAAAAATATTTCAACATTTGATTACTTCCAAAATTTGTCCTTTTACTAGATTTTTCCAAGTTAATTTCAAAGAAAAAAATTTATATTAATTACTTACATAAATACTCAAGCTGATTAGGGGCAGACTTATTCTTTGAGCACATACAAGAATTTAAGTTTATTTTTAAAATGCTTCTTTCCACAGCATAAAGCATATTTATCTTGCATAAATGGCAAGAAAGACCAAAAGGAATTCAAATATTACTCACACCTTTGCATCTTCCTCAAATTAATTCAATCAGTCAATACAGAAAAGTAAATATAGTTATCTATATTTTAAAAAATTATTCAAACTTAATGGGCAGCAAATACATTATCAATGTATGATGCCTACTGAATTATCACACAAATCATGTACCATTTGTTTCAGAGATGCGCATAAGTGTATCTAATAATGTTAAACGAAAATACTTCCACTCCCCAATTTTTGTACACTTGCTTAATATTTCAAAAGGAAACTATAAGATAATTAGGAAGTGCATTAAATTGTAACCACTCTTCACTCTTAATATGTGCTACAATAGATTGAATCATTTTACTAAAATGGTTTCATAAAACTTAACTTGATACAGTTTGTAAACAATGAAATGGAGAATAATTTATTTTCAAAAAAATGCATTATATTTTAAATTTGAATATTTTCTTATTACTGTTTAATAAAAGTTAAATCACTTATAATGTTTGACATTAGCTTAATTTACTCACTAGTATTAAATAAAAAATTGATAGAGTAAACTATTTATAAAATAAGACATACAGGAAAGAAAATCTGTATAACATAATACATAAAAATACAAAATGACAATGCAATGGTTGGTTATATTCAGATTTAAATAGCAAAATAAAATGTTGGGAAAATTCTAATTTAATGAAATTTGTGTGTGTATTTATTATTTTAATACCATCTCTATTGCAGTAATACTGAATATTTATGCCAATATAGGAGCACTTTAGGAATCAAGAGGTAAAATATGAAGAGAGCTATTCAATTCTACATTACAAAATATACATCATTTGAAAATAATTCAATACAATTGAGAAAATTTCTCATTCATTACTAAACAAAAATACAATCATATACATATATATATTGAGAAATAACATTTTAGAAACAAAAAAAATTGCATTACAGTATAAGCAAAAACACACACAATATTAACATTAAATCTAATCCTCATTACTTTAAGAAATATTAACATTAAATAGTACAAAATAAACAAACTAACTAAAAGCAAATACATTTTCCTTTCACAAAAAAAGTCACTATAATACATTTTATATTAAATTCTACATTTCTTTTGCAATTGTCAAAACTAATATTAAAAGAAATGGAAATTAATCACTTCTTAATGATAAGGGACAATCAAACTCTGTTCAAATGTTTAAAAAAAAAGAAAAGAAAAAGAAAATACTGAATGAACATAAACAAATGTTTTTTGAAAAATTCCTGAAATAGGCATGTTTATTTCACTCAAAGAATTTTTTTAAAAAAGATTCAAATTTTCAAAAGGTGTAATATTTTCCTTATAAGTATAAGTAAATAACACACACAATTTAACTTTTCCCACACTTAATACAGTTTTTATTATCCACCAATCTACAAACTAACATCAAATGAATTTTCATAAATTTAAATACAAAATTCACAATTTAAATACAAATTGTTTTACTAAAAATTGACTTCATTTGCTTCAATGCAGATATTTAATAGCTTCAAATCATAATTTATAACAAATGAAAAAAAAAATTACTAAGAATTAATCTAGAACTATGACTTAATAGTTCAAATTTGCTAACAAAAAATAAATATTTAAATACATCATAGTCCATAGATTTCTAAAAATAAATAGGAATGTTTTTCATCATAAGGGAACTGTATACCAATGCTTAGTCATTCTATATCTGATTGTCATGTTACGGATGACAGTATTAAAATCACTTGGTTACATGAACTGCAAGAAAAGCAACTAGACATAAATCTTATATACAAAAATTCTAAAATTCATAATTATGTGCAAAACTGCAAAAATTTTAATATTAGAAATGTACAAAATTGTTCAAACTTTAGTTAGATTTGAATCATACAATTTTTTCCCATACAAATATTAATTCTTATTAAAAAGTTTCATTGTGCCAAGTAAAATAAATTTGAAATATTTCAGGCACAATTTTAAAATATAATTTAACATTTATCTAGCATTTTGCTCAATATGATATAAACATTATTTCACCTTATTTTAACACCACATAAACTTTTACAAAAAAAAAAAAAAAAAAAACTTAAAAATGCAATCTTAATAACTCAACAAAAATACTAAACATGACACCAAATTGTTAAAAATAATACAAGTTTGACAATATTTATATGATTAATCCTAAGTCATTTAATTATTTCATTAAATAAACTATAATTATAACATCAAAACATGACCATAAATCAATCATAATCAAAATTTTGAAATATGCTATAAATCAGATCATTAACTTAAAAAATATATCACCACCATTCAGTAATAATTTAATAATCAGTAACAGTTATGATTGCAAGTAATTACATTTAGAGTATTGTACACAATAATACTGTTTTTAAAATGTCAAATTATAAATTTATAAGCCAATTTGTCATAGATAGCATCAAAGTCTGATAAATAAATTTAACACATTTTTTTTTTTTATTTTTTTTTAATTCTAAATTTTTAAAAAATTATATATTACCCATTGTTTCTCTATTCATGATTTTCAAAATATTGCCTGAAAACCATAATACAAAAATAATTTGAACTCAGTGTATCCAAAAACTACTTCATATTTCTTCCTTTAAGATAAGAAGTTAAATTTCTTTACTATTATTGCGATTCAAAAATGTTACAGAATATATTGTTAAAGAAATTAAATTCAGCATTGCTATAAAGGTCAAAATATGTTTTTATCACATGAAAAAACTGAATCAACTAATGTGGCATTTCTATTTTAGAACATTTTTAGGAGGGGGGGGGGGCATTATGCTTCCTACTATATTTTCTAGTCTACATACCAAAGAGTTATTTTCTAGGAAGAATAACAAATTATTTATTGATCTTTTTTAAATAAAAAAAAATCAATTAAAAACAAACTCAATGATATAACAAAATATAATTTTTTTACAACTTAATTACATGCTTCGATAACAACTAATCACACATTCACACAAAATTTAATTCACATCCGATTTTATATGTATCACTTCAAGAGAATGCATTCAAAATTAAATCCCTGCAAGTTCATTAATATGAGATATCTATAAAATTTTATGTCAAAGAATATTCAGAGCCTTTAAAACCTCTGAAGCCCAAAACAAAAATTTCACTGATTGTCAAAACTTAAGGGATTTTAATTTGTTTTTTTTCTCCATTCCGAATGAGGCATAAATGAAACACAAGGAACAATAACAACAAAAACATTACATAAAATGCTTCAACGTGCAAAGCAAAAAATCTAATTAAAAAGAATCAATCATAAAAGGTTTAATTATACAAAATACTCCCAATTTTTATGATTGAAGTAACACAAAATGAACAGGAATCTAAAATGCTCTATACAATAACTAAATAAAACAATTTCCCTAATAAATATATATCTGTATAATATATAAATTAACAATGAAACAAAACTATCCAAAAAAAAGTTCCTCTCACAAGAAAAAGATAAATTTTCAAGAAATATCTACAAACGGTTTTTTCGAAGGTCATAATTCAGTTTGCACTCCTTCATCCATTTTCTGTATAACTGCTTTTTGGGCAGTTTCACTTCTATGCGATGCATTAAGTTCTAATACATCTCTTAGTAACTTGTTTTCCTTTTCAAGCCGTGTGACCACTACTTGTTCTAACGAAAAGTTTTCATCATCAATCTCAATTGCTTTTTTCATCACAGCAACCATTTCAGAGATTTTTTCAGTTCTTTGCTGTAATTCCTACAAGAAATGTATTTTCATAACATTCTTGAAAAATTGATTTTGAAAAATAGAAGTAAATGTAAATATAGCTACATAAAATTCTAACCTTACTTCAATGTATATTCATTTTTAAAATATTCAAAACAAAATTCTAAACAATTATTTATGTTCACTTAATATGAAAATTATTCTCTCTTTCAGAGATATTCATTACATTAGACACACATCACAGAAAAATTAGTAGAAATAACAAAATGTAAATTTGATATCATAATTTTATAATATGAAGCAATAATACAAAATAAGAAAAAACTTTTAGCTTTAAAAAAATTTCTAAAAGAGTAATTATACATTAATTTATATACTTTTTCTTTTCCTGGCAAAAACCTCGCCACACAGAATTTTCTACAAAACATTTTTTTTAATTTGTTACTTAATATTAATTTATTTGTATATTATTTTATTGGGCCCATTAGTTAAAATCTCATTAGATGTAGTCACTTATACCACTCAAGTGATATTCCAAACTCATAATTTTTCTTGAACATGTGAATCCCCTCCTCCTAGCAGAAAAGACATACTGATGGAATGAAAATAATAAAGGTGAAGATTGCTATTTTTAATTTTTTTTTTTATTTGGTCTTATGGCATCCTATTTTATCCTGTTGTGATAAATAAGGGGTTTTTTTTTTTTGTTTTTTCTTTATTTAAAATGGACCAAGATTTTCTTCAATACTGACATGAACTAGACAACCAAATTAATTATGTGGCTGAAGTACATGAAGCGCAATATAAGAAATGGCTGTCTAAATCTGGGTTTGATTTAAACATACAAAACTATTTATGTTTGCAGTTTTAAAGTACATGAGTTCTGAAGATGAGATCTCATGAATCGTGATAATGCTACCCACAAGATGTAATGCTGTCCAAACCTGCAGTTTGCTCCTGAACATTCAAATCAGCAGCATTGCCCAGTAAAGGGATTTTGACCTGATACTGTTTCTTTATGTTCAATAATATTTCCCAATGTCTGATGCGACAAAAATGTTTTCAGAGCCTTGGTATTGACCTCTTTCACTCAAGTGAGCATCATGGAGCAAAAATATTTTAAATCTACTCCAAAATGGATTGTGGAACAAAAGTTCTCTGTCTTATTGCTTGTACAGGAGCAGTTTGTTAAAGAAAATATTCTTTAACAACCCTGAAATTTGCATTCTCTCCTGAAAACGGAAGTTAAGTGCCTGAAAAACCAAATTTCCTAAAAATATTTTCATTTTCATGCTGCTGTCCAGCAAGTGCCATCAACAAAAGAGTAGCCAGTAGCTATATCCAGGAAGTTTTATCTAAAGAGTTCAATTTTACTCCAAGAGAAAAGTTCTAAGTATTATATGGAAATTTAAACTAAGAAGGAAAAAAAATTAGTGCTCTGAATTTTTCATTTAAAAATTGAAGTGGTGAGGTGTTTCTTTTTTTTTTTTTTTTTTGTGCTAAATTCAACATTGAAATTTTACTATTATAGAAATGTATTTCTTTCACACACACGTCAACTTATGAATACCTAAATTTAAATTATATTCAAATTTGTTTAAAAATTAATCTTTTGCTTTGTAAAATGAATGAATCAATGTATAATAAGCAAATTAGGAAGTAGATACAGAAGACCTCAGCTTCAGTTAAAATAACAATTTGGAAATTGAAAATAACAGTTTCTGGCTTAAAATAGCTTATTCTTTCATGAATATATACTGATAACAGGTCAATTGAAAAGTCCCCGGCCTACCATAGTAAAACATTTTTTTGGCAAAATTAGTTTTTATTATTCAACACAATTCCCTCCAAGGATGATACACTGATTATAACGACCCTCCAACCTTTCGATACCATTTTTGTAGTACGATTTGTCCTTTGCTTCAAAATATGCCTCAGTTTCGGCGATCACCTCTCCATTCGACGAAAATTTCTTCCCAGCGAGCATTCTTTTGAGATCTGAGAACAGGAAATAGTCGCTGGGGGCCAGATCTGGAGAATACGGTGGATGAGGAAGCAATTCGAAGCCCAATTCATGGATTGTTGCCATAGTTTTCACTGACTTGAGACACAGTGCATTGTCTTGGTGATGCAGCACTTTCTTTTTCTTCAAATGCGGCCGTTTTTCGGCGAATTCGTCCTTCAAATGGTCCAATAACGCTACGTAATAGTCGCTGTTGATGGTCCTTCCTGTTTCAAGGTAGTCATTGAAAAATATTCCATGCGCATCCCAAAATACAGACGCCATAACTTTGCATTTTCCCACCCTTTGGAGCGAGTTCATCATGTGCAGTCCACTCGGATGACTGTCAATTGGACTTCGGAGGGAAATGATGGAGCCATGTTTCATCCATTGACACATATCGACGCAAAAACTCGGGTTTATTACGCTTGATCATCTTCAAACACTGCTCCGAATCATCAACTCGTCGTTGTTTTTGGTCAAAAGTGAGCTCGCGCGGCACCCACTTTGCACAGAGCTTTCTCCTACCCAAATATTCGTGAATGATATGATGTACACTTTCAGTTGATATCTTTAGAGTGTCTGCTATTTCATTCAATTTCAATTTACGGTCATTCAAAATCATTTTGTGGATTTTTTAAATGTTTTCATCGGTAACAACCTCTTTCGGGCGTCCACTGCGTTCATCGTCTTCAGTGCTCATTTCACCACGTCTAAACTTAGCATACCAATCCTTGATGGTTGATTTTCTTGGGGCAGTGTGCAGAAACTTGGCATCAAGCCAAGTTTTTGCTTCAACTGCATTTTACTGGGCTAACTAAAAAAACATATGGATTTAATTCTAGTAGCACCATCTATGTGTCAGGCCGGGGACTTTTCAATTGACCTGTTAGGTAATGAAAGTGCAAAGAAGCATCTCCTTTTTTTTTTCCTTCCATTATTTTTTCATGGAAAGGTATATTCATTTTGATTTCTTTAAAAGTGTATTACAATAATAACAATTTTTATAAGATTTCCTTTGCTCTTTTTTCCCCTCCATCATTTGAATGAAGAAAAAAAAAAAGAAGTGTCACATTTAAAGAATAGTTGTGTTTTAAGAGATTTCAATGAAAACAAATGCAAATAAAACTGCACAATGTAATTCTTATTTTTTTAGAAAATTTATATTGTTTTAAAAATATTAAATTGTCTTTTAAGGATTCAATCTTAAAGCTAGTATGGTATTGAGTACAATTTTGTTTAGTTTATTGAGAGCAAATTTATAACAGCAGTAATGTCATTTCTGTGCAAAAGGCGAGAAATTTGACCTAACAGATAGTATTAGGATTGGCAGATAGTATTAGAATAACTACATAAGTTGATCCCAGTATTAAAGATTAAGAATTTAATCCTAAAATGTCAGCTTTTTATTGATGCTGAAGAGTTTGTTAAAAAGTTAGAATTCAAAACAATAGGGTTCTATAAGATCTCACATGAGCTCTCTCAAAGATGGATCTTAAAAAATAACCTAAATTTAAAATTGAGGTTGATAATTTAAACATATTCTTGATATTATTTGAGCAGCAGGTCAAAATATTAAAAGTGCCAGATGATATGTGGGTGAATTATCTAGTAGGAGATTTACCCAATGATATAGCCCAATTGGTGGCTAGAGAACCAGGAGACCAATTTCAAGATTATGCATATAACCACGGGATATTACCAAAAAGGTTTGAATTGACAGCCAAAGCATTCAGAAATGTGTTCTTTCAGCAACATCAGAGCCATAGCACAGCATGGAAATATTTTTATTTTGATCTCAGAAATTAATTTGAAGGGAAATTAAATAAATTAAGTGCAACAAATTTACAGCATATACATATTTTGGCTATCTTGGACCATATAAAAAAATTGGTGAGGAAATTCTCTCAAGCATAAAAAACATTACTTGGATTATTGGGAAAAACTTATTAGATCTGTTGACCTTGCAGAAAAGTTAGATAAAGCTCCTTGTTGAGTGAATAAAAAAAGATGACTAAACCAAGATATATACCCACACATAAAGGTTTTGGGTTTGTTAGAAAAAATTTTAATATGCCAAATATAGTTCATTTTGAGTTTGTAAGATCTGAGAAATCTTCTTTAAGTGCTACGGATATGGTTAGTTAAAAATTATCAAAGCTAAGTGTCTTTTTCATTCTTCAGTGAAGAAAAAAGTAACTTCGAACAATATTTTAGCCTACTCTGTATTACCCATTAATCCTCCAGTAACAATGATAAACATATCATTCAGCAGAAGAATGAGAAGAACATGCACAGATAGATTCCTCTTACTATTGCTGGAGGAGAGATGTGCAAGGTGTTTTAGTAACATGGATTACTATTCAAGGGAATAAAGGTAACAATATCTTTAGCTGATGGTCAAAGACCTTTTGTAGATTTTTATAAAATAAAGACAATGGCTGGAGTAGAGAATTGTGAAGCATTAACCAAATTTATTGTCAATCCAGAAGCAACTGTAAATAAGACCTTCTCGCAACAGATTTCTTAGAATCTGCAGATGTTCTAGATGTGAAAAATATATGTTGGTTCCTATGTGAGAACCCACATCTCAAATTTCCATTTAGAAAAGTGGAGCCAATACTTCATATCAAGGTAGAAAGAGACACAATTCTTGTTTTTAGTGGGGAGAGGAAACCATGATCAAAAGTAATTACATATAAAATATTTAGTCTGGGAGAAGAGGAAACCCCCTACACAGAGAGTCACATAGATAACAGTAAACCCTGTAGTCATTTCACCTTACAGATTGTCTCCTCCTGGAGAGGAGCTTTTGAAAAAAGCGACCATTTACTGCAAAAATAGATGAAAGAAAATATGAATCTCCTTGCACTGAACTGGTCATGTTAGCACCAAAATCGATAGTCATGTGGTATATATAAATTAATGTGCCTTAAATGTAGTCACAGTTACCAACTCTTATCCTTTGCCAAGGATATATTACCTTATTCATGATACTAAATAGATTGGCTTTGTGTCCAGGATCGATCACCATGCTGGTTATCATCAGGTCAGTAAATCGACAAAATAACCTTTGTAACCCAATTAGGAGCTAATCAATTTAACATACCACTTGGTTTTAAGAATGCTACAGCGACATTCCAACTAATTACACATTGTTTCAAAAGTGGTATTCTGGTGTGAAAATCTTAGCATACCTGGATATGATCATTGTTACATTTCCAACTTTCAAAGATCGCATGAATGATCTTAAAGAGTCTTCCAGAGGAACAGTTCAAGCTGCATGCCAATAGAAAGAAGAGTAACTACATTTATCAAAAAGTGAAACAATTGGATTATTGGATTTCAAGTTAAGGACTTGAAGTCAATCTAGGAAACGTTGATGCAATTTTAAATATGCCAATTCCAAAGAATGTGAAGAAAGTACTTTATCCAAGCTCATTTGTGGTATCATAGATTTATTAAGAATTTGAGATTTCATGACCCTTACACAATCATAAAAAGAAGACTGCTGTGTTGAAATGGGACAAAGCAGAACAGAAAGCTTTTGATTGAAATACTGACTTCCCTTTCAAATGATGAAAGCTTGCTTTTCACAATAAGAATGATTTGGGACATGCAATCAAAGCTGTTCTCTTACCAAGGAAAAGGAGAGAAGAAACAGCCAATTGAATGTGCCAGTTGGCACTTAACACTGGCTGAAAGGATTGGTCTGCTTTGGTTTTATTAATGTTGTATTGGAAGTAACACGAGGGCTATTGGCAACAGACCTTGTAATTTTGAACCTCTGTCAAATGAAAAGGACAACACCTGAGCTGTAACCCCCTCTCCTAACTTCCACACCACCCCAATGGAAAGAATTTGGGTCAGACAAATTTAACCCTGGCTAGACAGTGCGTCTTTAGTGGCATCAAGACTCAAACTCGCAACTCATCGGAAAAAGGCCATGAGTCCCCGACCACGACGACTAGGCTACTGTGTCCATACAGCTGAAAGGAAATATTTTACTATTGAATGAGAGATCTTCGCCATGATTTGATTTTTGAATAAGTTCTGAGGTTACATTGAAAGATCACTACTAATCAACCTCCAAAACTGCTGTTAACCCTTAAATCCTCAAGTGGTAGATTACCTTGATGGGCTCTCCAGCTAAGTCACACAATTTTAAGATTGAACATATTCCTGGGAAATCAAATATTTTAAATGATATGCTTTCCCATCAAATTTGTACTCTTGACATTGGCATTAATTGCAAGCTTTGTGCTACGATGATTGATTTTCCTACAAGACAGCTGAATGTTTGACTTAAGATCCAAACAGTTAAGGGATGAGGAACTTAAAAAGATCGTAGAATTTTCAGATGATACATTTCCTGAAAAAAAAAAATTGTGCTAGGAGGACTTGTTGTGGATATTTTCAAAATCAATACAGATATTCACCCGACAGCGAGTCCCAAGATGCTCAGCCAGTAGAACCATCTCAACAATGAGAAACCATCCTTAAAGAGAATTATGATACTCCTACAGCTTCTCATTATGAAACTGAACACACATTTTTCAAATCTCTTGTCGCTATTTATTGGATGGAAATGAGGAAATATATAGCCAATTATGTCAAATATTGCTCCAAATGTATAGGATCTTGAACCAGAAGAACTTCTAGAATTTTGAAAAGGCTCCTGCACAATGCTTTGAGAGCATATCCATTAACCTTTTTGATACACTCCTAGAAACTAATAATCAAATGAGATGAATTTTCATAGCTGAAGACTATGCTTTTAAGATGGATTGAACTTCTCCCTTTAAAATAAGCTACAGCTAAAGAATGAGCTCTAACATTATTAAATAAAGTGATTCTCCAATATGGTTTGTTTCTTTGATGGATTTATGACAATTGTACACAATTTGTTTTGTTAGCAATATAACGTAACAGTTGTACTTCATTTTCAGCACAAACCAAAATCCAATTCAATACTACCCACAAGCAAAAACAGTGGAATGCAAGAATTCCTACTCGAAACTACATCTGTATATTCTGGTTGGAAATCAATTTTTTTTTTTTGGATTGAGGCTACAAACCTTACATATGGTTTGTCATGAATACTGCCAGATGCAAGATCACCAAAAAAACACCTTACTTTTCTTATTTTTGCATGAGAAAAGGAAACATCAGATGATGTCAAAATTTAAAGATTCATCATCAACAAAATAATATTGTTCCTGAGATCATGCCTTATCTCGAAAAATTTTAGAACTCAGTATGAGGTTAAAGGTGTGTGTGTGCAATGACAGAGTGTAACAGCACAAGAATGGAATAATGGCTAACAAGGTGCAACTGTGATCTAGATGTTTGAAAAAATACAAAAAGATAAAACTGGTTGACAAGGAAGAATGTTGAAAATAGGGAAAGACAGCTAGGATGTGATGGCCACTGATGTTTACCAAAAACAGTAAACCCTTGGAAAAGGAAAAATATCACTATGATGTTCCATACTAAACTGAAGAAAGTAAGCCTCAAAGGACATGAGGTATAAGAGAAAGAACTGAAAGCACAAGATCAAAGGAAAAAGAATTTAAAAATACATTTAAAGTCTGCTCCTGTATACAGACCTAGAGATTTCATATAGGTACAGCTATGATAAATTCAATCAGAAAAGTCAAAATGCAAATAAGTTCCAAACTGAAGCCAAGCCAAGATGTGATCCTTTTGTACAAATCTCCTACAAGATTCACTTATTGCGATACACTAAATGATGTTCCAGGCGTTAATTACACCTCTCATTTAACTCCCGGTCATGGACCATAACTCTCTTTCCAATCTTTCTCACTAGTCAGAACTCAAAGAAAAGAGGTAAGCCAAAAAAGACTACACTTCCTCCCCAAGATGAGAACTAAAAATATAGAGGGAGAATATAGTGAGCTTTAGTTAGTCAAATCCTTGTAGCATGATGTCACTTATACCACACTCTCAAGTGATATTCTAAACTCATAATTTATTTTGCATATGGGAATTCCCTAGAAGAAAAGACATAATGATGGAATATGTAGGATGTAGATGAGGATTGCTAATTGTCATGACCTTTGTTCACCTTGTTGTAAAAATAAACCTAGTATTTTATCATTTAAAATGAAATAAGATTTTTATTCATACCAATAGGAGCTAGCCAACCAAATTAATTTTATGGAGAAAAGCAATAATTGAATACAATTCATATGAAATGCAATAATATGATTTTTTTTTATCAATAAGATACTATTATTTCTTAAATTAATTTCATTTGCAAATTATACGCAGCATAGAAATAAATTATAAAATAAATCAATAAGCAATATGAGCTATTCTGTTATGCATATAATCATATAACACTTAATACAATAAAATCAATTTTATATCAAAAATGCAATCAATTCATTTACAAATGCATTCACTTAAGAATTCATAAGTTAATCATACTTTTTTTTTAAAAGAAAAAATGAATTTTTTTTATGCAAAACTTTCATTTGAAAAATCAAACAAAATTTTGAGCAATAAAATAAATTTCACAATATTTAAAAAGAAAAATTTTAAATGGATTTTTCAATTCCAAGTTAGCATTTATGTGAACTTACTCTATTAAAATCTTTCTGAATCCATGCTTGTTCTTCTTTTGCAGTTTTAGCTATGCGTTGTACTTGAGCTCTGTACTTATTCATTATATGCTCCAAAGTATTTTGATGCTCTTCTAGCATTATCCTTAAATCTCTGTTTTCTTGTTGTAGTTCTCGTATATGGCGATTTTCTTGTTGGATATTTAAAATCAATGCTGACCTAGGTCTCTGGTGAGCCAAAGCATTTAATTTCTCTACTTCTTCATGATACTGTAAATTTAAAATTGAAATACATATTTTCAACAAAGTACTATAATACCTAATAAAAAAATACAATACTTTCAAACAAAGGAACAATATTTCTTAATGCAATGATATAATTATAATCATCAATAACTTAATGCTATCAAAATCTATTATGGTAAATCTCAAAATAAACAGCAAAATAACAAAATTCTTATATGCATCTTCATAAACTGAATCAAATTTAAAGAATATCACAAAAGTCAAATTGAATATTATTTAGTTTTCAAAAAAAGATGCAATTTTAAATTCATTTACAATTGTAAAGTATAATTGTAAGATATATTTGAAAGTTTTGGAAAAATCAAGATTAATTTTTCTTCACAGAAAATCGTTAAAAAAAATCCCAGTTTTGCAATTCACCATTTCTCAGACCTTGAATGAATGCTTTGTTTTTATTCAAGTTACTCAGTAGCAAAATGATATTGCTTCTTTACAAAGCTCTGGAGCTGAATCTTAATTTTTAAAAATTAATTTTTCAGCATATAAATAAACTATAAAAGATAATGGCTCTCAAAATTATTCTACTATTTTTAAGTAAACTGTACAGTTATATTTTTTTAAGTCAAGGCAAAAATTTATAAGAAAAAGTTCTAAAACCGATTGCCAAAGAATTAGCAAACTTCAACCAAAGTGTTTTTTTAAAAACATTAAAATAACTTTCAAAAATTTTTAATTTTCCCCTTTAATATTTTTCCTGAAAGCTAAAAAAACAGAAACATAAAATAGGGGAATAACTTACACATTCAATATATTAATGATATCTGAACAACAGACACATACATATATATATATATATATAAATGCTTATATTAATGATTAAATTATTTACAATGCTTTCCGAGCAAATTATATAAATTTACTGTCAGAAGTTTGATACATTACCAATATTTGGCAGAAGAGAAGAGTCTTAATCTTAAATGAAATACAATTCTACAACAGAGGATGAATCTTAAGTACGATAAGAATGTACCAAGATAGATA
The DNA here is from genome assembly GCA_019974015.1 of Nephila pilipes. NCBI lineage: Eukaryota > Metazoa > Arthropoda > Arachnida > Araneae > Nephilidae > Nephila > Nephila pilipes. Next base: position 62,921 of record BMAW01105688.1, read on the forward strand.
AAACTATATGGATAAAAATTTTAATACATGCATTAAAAAGGTTTCATAATCTTTAATTTACAAATGAGATGAGATTTCAAGGTGTGTAGTATTCAAATTTTATGCATGCCGATAAATTAATGCAACAAATAAGGAAAAATTACAGTAAAGTAATGCTTCATATTTAGCATCTAATACTGAGCAAAACTTAATCTAAACTCCTGCCCAAAAATATTGAAACTCTCAGTTAAATTACCGTATATTCTTGCAATTTAGCAAATAAAAAAAATTAATTACATGTTAGAACTTTATATAAAAATAATTTTTAAAAAATGTAAAATATCAGAAAAGGAATTTACCTTTAACAAATGCAATAGATATATAACAAAAAATTTCAAAGTAATTAACCAAGCTGTATAAAGAACAGGAGAGAACAGAGGAAAAATTCTACAAGAAACAAACCTGCTTCATTGTTTCAACATTGTTATTTAGATTCTGTGCTTGAGATATAAGAGTATCAGCAACATTATCGTGATCCCGAAGCCTAGTGACAAGACGCTTTGCATCATTTAACAGCTGCTGAACTGTGATTGACATTTTACAACAGCTGAAAATATAATACACTTTAAGTACTAGCATATGCAATGGTGGTAATAAAAGCAGTTGTAAACTAAAATTTATAAGAAAAAAGAACATAATAAAATTAACTTTTTAAAACATTATTATGCAACATTACCATCATGTTTCAAAATTCAAAAATATACTTTACCATTACACGTTTCCAACAATTTTCTGAATATATTTTTTATGAACTGCTAATTTTAATAAAATTACATATATTTTTTTATTAGGAATGATTAAAAGTATATCTATTTCATCTTCAAAATAATTTTAAAAATTGTTGCCTAGCAATAAAACTCATCTCATTACATAGAAAAATAAATTTAAAGTTGGAGAGAGAGAAGAGTCTTATGGTCCGCAAGTATCAATAAAATATACATTGGATCAAATCTGTTGGAGATGCTTAATTACTGGAGCTAAGTTATTATTTTAATATAAAATTTTAAAAAAAAGTAAGAATTGTTAACTGAATAAAGTTTCGAAAATAAATTTATATTTTAAATGTACATCCACCTAATCCATAAATAAAAGTAAAAACATTACAAATAAACAAAATTAATTTTAAAATGAAAATCTTTTTAGCATTTCCAAAAATAAATATTCTATGAACAATTTTATTAAATTTAATCAATCGAGTCTTTTCTGCCCTCTTTTTTTCCCCCTTGTATAGAAATATTATTTTCTAAAAATAACTCCACATATTTGAGATGCATCTTATGGTCTAATCCTTCATATCAGTTAATTTTAAGAGCCTTAGTAAATTAATATTGGTTATAAACGTGCAGAAACGACATTGCATGCTCTGTTTACTATTTATTAACAGCCAATGAAAATAATATTTTAAAAACTTCTCCTTTTCGGCTGTCTGAACAATTGCAATTTAATTGAAAAGATATGACAGAAACTTTAGCAGTTCTAGCAGAAGTGATTTTTAAAAAATATATAAGACATATATATACATAATCAAAATACAAATATATATACACACTCAAAATGCTATCAGAATTCAATTTTGAAGAAATTAATTTTAATATTATAACAAGATTGGCCAACAAATACTTGATAAAAATGATATACCAATTAAAAATTTTTAAGCAATATTAATCCCAAAAGTGTAAAAAAATATTAAGCAATTTATTTTCTTTAAAGCTAAATATGTAAAATAAATAACAAATATCCATTAAATAATAAAATTCATAAATTCACACAAGAATATTATGTCCTCATTATATATTCTATTGTATTAATAATGGAAATCAAAATAAAAGTTACAATAATATAATATTTTAGGTACTCAAAAGATATTTAAAGGGGAGAGAAATTGTGAAATACACGAAAAAGCAGGTAGAATGGGAAAAAAAAACTTCAAGAAATATAGTAGAGCCTCATTAAATCAAACTACTTTAACTCTGATCCATTAACCCAGGTCAGTCTTCATGAAGAACTTTAATTTGAGATGAGATTTGCAAATTTCCATCAAAACATTTGTTTTGATTCATATATTTTGAAAAAAATTTCTAGATTAAAATCTTCAAAGAGCTCTGAGTGCATGAAAAGAAAAAGGCAAATTATAAATTGTTTATGCAAAATCAACAAAATCTTAGTTACATATCTTTCGATCAACGACAACTGGAATAAAAAACTATATTGTCTAAATAGAAAATGCATTAAATAAGATTTAAGTGCACTTCTGTTGTTCAGAAACTAGATGCCTTTATCTTCTGTAAATAATATTCATACATAATTTATTCAATATAAATGATTTTTGTCAGCACATTCTATATTTTATTGTTCCCCTTTTTCTAGTTAATCCAGATCAACAGTGGTCCCAATTAACGAAGTTTTATTGTACATCTAAAAAATAATTATGTACAATTATAGACCTTTCAGAAAATTTTAATAAATGGCAAAATTACTAATCTGATAAGTAATTGCATTTTTCAAAAAATACCATTACTTTAAGGCAAGAAAATCAAACTCATTTCTAGACACAACCCCATTTTTAAAAAATAAAACATGGGTCATGCTAAATGAAGTTAAGAGAAAAAGATGGTATGGTTTTGTTTTTCTTAGTTCACCATCATAGCAAGAGTTTGATTCCTTGCGATTTGATTTGTATTCTAGAGCTTATATTGTTTATTGTGACCTTTTACATTACATAACTTTGGTACATTAATAGCAATATGTATTGAGTAGACTGTTCCTCTTAATGCCACAGCAAAATACTCCAGTTACCTCACTTCTTGGTAATTTTCCATTCGATTTTACAGTCACTTTATTACAATAAAGGCATATTTAATGCCAACAATAGATACATAATCATCAAAAGAAAATGATTTTTTAAAATAAAATTTTTTCCTTAAACATAAACTTAATACAGAATAACTGCATAAATTAATAAACATAACATAAATAAATAAGCTTATTTTTCTAGTTCTTTGAAAGCAGAATAAAAGTATTTAATATTGTACACTTCAAGCAAGGCAGTAAAAGACTACATGTATGCTAGGTATTATAATACATCTGCTGTTAAATAATTCACTGCTATTTAAGACAATGATGTCGATTTAATACAACTAGAAATACTCATTGGTGAACGTTGAGCTCCTTACCGATAATAATGTCCAATTAGAAACTTTAAAAATTAAGTTATGATATTTCTTAGTAATATTTTTGTTACATCATGATAAAAATACTTTTGCAATAGTATTTACAGAAAACACTTTTTTCAACAGTTAAGTTTGATAAAAAAAAAAATAATAATTTTCAAGAGAGAAAAAAAATATCCATACAACAATTAATAATTCAATACAATTTGATCAGAATTTTATAACTCAAAGAACAAACATTGATTGGAATGCAAGAGACCATTATGACCAAAAATTACAAATATTATAAAACTTATTTATTGTGGTTCTATTTTTCCTATAAACCCACATACTTTACTACTTTTGCGTGATATGAATGATACTGCAAAAGATGAAGTATAATATTTTTTATAAAATTAATAATTAAGCAACTTAAAAATTGCTGTACTTACTGTTAATACTTCTTCAATAAAGATAAAGTGCAAAGAGTACCTTATGAACAAAAATAAACGATATATTAACCTGAAAAAGATTATAACATATTGAAAACAGTTCTAATAATGATTTATCAGTGATAAATTCATGATACTTAAAATATCTAAATCAAAATATTACTCAAGAAGTCCCCCTCCCCATTGTATTAGAATGCAGTTTAGCCCTATCAATTGGTAACTGAGCATTTCTCGATGATAATTTGCCAAAAATGACAACCCTTGTTTACACACAGCAGCTCTTTTAAGTAAATTCATCCATGTATATACATGGAACCTCTGAAAAATACCTAATTTGGCAACTTTTAAAATTGCACCAAAAGGTGCGCTAAACTGCATTTTCATCTTAAAAATTAAATTTATACTCCAAATTAAAAGAAAAAGTTGTCATATTAACAAAACGTTTATTACAACAAAATACATACATGAAACAAGCCCTTAGAGTTCAGCTTGGTTTCTATGACTAAAACTCTCATTTTATAACTTTTAACTCTGTATATCAATCATATTGAAATAACCATTTCATTGTACATTATATAACTTTACAGAATGTTAAAATTAAGATCTAAATATAAATATAATAAATACATATAAAAAATTATGAAGTTAAAAAAAAAACAATAAACAACAGACGGTGTACATAAAAGGTAAAAAGCTTATGTTTAAATAAAAAAAAAAAAAAAAAGATTTAGATATATCAATGAGAAAAAGTTTAAAATCAATAATCCAGAGACTAAAAATTATTTAAAAATTTCAATGCATTTTTCAGAATCCAAATTAAATTTAACATTTAATCATGTATCACCTACTGATGGTTAAAAGTTGCAATGAATACCCAAATTAATAAATATTGTGCATCTATTAATATATCAATATCCAAAACATCTATTCTACTCATATCACATTCATTAATAAAATATCCATTGGTTTCAAAAAAAATTCCAACAACAGGAAAAACAAGCCAAAAGATCGTTCTCAAATGCAGAAATTCGGGTCATGTCAATGAACTAAAAAAAACCGAAACTAAATGGAAATATCGTAGTTTTTACCTTTTAATATAATTGCATTATAAATTCTGGAACTATATCTTTTTACGAATTTTTAAGAACTAATATAAACTTAAAAATAAAATGCTCATTTTCAATTTTATACCTTATATTCATCCAATAATAATGACATTTAATTTGGATTGTCAAAATATAACTCGGAAAAAGGCTGAAAAAAAATTAAATATATCACTACTTACGATACCAAAATCTCAAAATGGATTACATCAACAGGGAATAGAAAAAGAAATTGATGG
>BMAW01105688.1:77902-95019 GCA_019974015.1 Nephila pilipes
CCTCCCTTGTTGTGAAAGAAACTAATTCTATGCGTTATGCAATATTTCTTTTTTATTTCTACCAAAATAAAATCAATATATCTGACGCAGCAAATTAATACGCTCTTTATCAAATAATAATAATATATGTTTAATAATTTTACTTTGATTTTGTTACTTAGCAGAAAGATTTAAACTTATCAAAATTAAAAATAATCAGCGTTCTCAATACTTATATGCCTTAAATAATAGTTTCGAAAGATATTTCCCAACTGAAAAAAACCACGTGTGAAACGAAAATTTGTGGATAACAAACCCTTTCAAATTAAACAGTTGTAAATTAAGTAAGGGAATATGAGTACCGTCTTGAAATTAGTTCAGATAATATATTAAATACTGGTTTTTCAATAATGTCTATGGATAAATTTTGGATCAAAATGAAAAATGAATGTTCATTACTATACGAAACTACAATGAAAATGTTAGTTCTCGCCGCAACAATATTCTTTATGAGAAATAGGATTTTCATTTATGACGGTAATAAAAAATAAATTTAGAACTAGGCTTTCGGTTATTTCACTCCTCCGACCTAGCCTGACTAATTAAGAACTCACAATTCAAAAGTTAATTGAAGTTAATTAAGGAAACCTTTGATTAACATTATATGCCAAATAATTAAAATTATAGGTATTTAATTTTGTAGTAATCTGTGGATTGATTTTTTGTTTTGTTTTTGTATGCAATTAATTTGTGATTATTTTATTCTTTTCTGGGATTTTTCTCTCAAACGTTTATTTACTTATGACAATAATCATTTATTTTTACAGATAAATATTATTGTAAGTGAATGATAATAAAAGTGATACAATTAACTTATGCCGTAGTTCTACATATCGAATTAAGTTTTTAAAAAAAATAGGTTAGCAAAAATTTTTCTCAATTCTTACCGTTTTGCGGGATAAAAAAAAGTTGAGAAAGTCTGGTCTACTCCAAAGACTTCTCTTACTACTCTGTGAACAGCTGTTAGCTCAAAAACGATTGGACAGCTTTTGCCTAGGGACAAATTTTAATTACATGAGTGATTTCCAACTTTTTCAACCCCCGGAATCCTTTGGGAACTAAGGTTTTCCAACGGCATCTTAATGTTTGTAAATGCAGGATTAAGCAAAAGTCAGAAATACAAATATATAGAATCTCCGACACTCCTATCAAGACGTCGAGGCACCTTGCAACTCCATGGTAATAGTTCTAGGGAACTACTGACCTAGACAATAAGAAAAACTCAAAAAAAAACCTACATATAGCAGAAAACTGATTCACAGATTTAAGGACTGTGACAAATTTGGAGATATCTCAGTCAATTTTATATAGGAAATCTGGATGTATTGATTCTTCGAGCACACAAGTTATATGCATATAACACATGGATCAATAAGTTCCGAGACTAACCCAGAGATGGCGCTCGTAGTAAACCAGTAACCAGGTCTTTCTAGAGTACGAACCTTTGCTTGAAACGTGTCAAAATTTTAAGTCGATCGTACCAGAAACAGTTGAGCTATCGAGGTTGGAGTAAAGTCGTTTTGTAGTTTGTTTAAAAAATGGAAAAAACCGAGTTTCGTGTTCTGATAAAACATTGTTTTTTAATGGGTAAAAACACCGTGCAAGCGAAACAATGGATTGAAAAATGTTACCCGGACTCTTGTCCATCAAAAGCAACGATTTGTCGGTGGTTTGCCGAGTTTAAACGTGGTCGTACCGACACAAATGACGCGGAACGCTCGGGTAGACCTGTGGAAGCCGTTACACCGGAAAATGTGAGTGAAGTGACAAAAATTATAATGAAAGATCGTAAAGTGAAGCTCCGTGAGATTGCTGAGATGACACAGATATCATATGGAAGTGTATTTACTATCCTTCATGAAAAATTGAGCATGAAAAAGGTTTTTTCCAAGTGGGTGTCGCGATTGCTTTCGATGGAACAAAAACAGCAACGAGTCGATGATTCAGAAAGCTGTTTATCGCTATTTACTCGCAACAAAAAAGATTTCTTGCGTCGTTACGTGACCATGGACGAAACATGGATACATCACTACACTCCAGAGTCGAAGCGGCAGTCATCTGAGTGGCGCACAGCTGGCGAAAGCCGTCCGAAAACGCAGCAGTCAGCTGGCAAAGTCATGGCGTCAGTTTTTTGGGATACGCATGGCGTGATTTTCATTGACTACCTCGAAAAAGGTAAATCGATCAACAGTGATTATTATATTGACTTGCTGATGCGTTTGAAGGAGGAAATCGCAAAAAAACGACCGCACATGCAGAGAAAAAAAAATCCTTTTTCACCAAGACAATGCACCCTGCCACAAGTCGATGAAAACAATAGCAAAATTGAACGAATTGGGCTTTGATCTGCTTCCCCACCCCCCATACTCGCCAGATTTAGCCCCCAGTGACTACTGGCTCTTTGCTGATCTTAAAAAAATGCTCCAGAGAAAAAGATTTGGCTCAAATGAGAAGGTCATCGCTGAAACTGAAGCTTATTTTGAAGCGAAAGATAATTTTTTTTATAAACATGGTATTGAAAAATTGGAAAAGCGTTGGAACGATTGTATCACCCTAAAAGGTGATTATGTTGATGAATTAAAAAAAAATTTGCAAAAAAAAAGTTGTTTTCAATGTTAGTCTCGGGACTTATTGATCCATGTGTTACACACACACACACACACACACACACATATATATATATATATATATATAAATCTATAATAATCTATATCTATATCGGCGTTAAATCTATATCGGCGTGGTTCGTTACTTGAACTTTCATTTAGATATAACAGACTAATATATTTTAATCGCAAAAAATATTTACAAAAGAGATTTTGGAGTAAAATGCATCCTTTAGCTTATTGCTAGTTGGTCAATTTTCTACTCTATCATTAAATAATAGTCCTACTTTATAAGCAAATTCTACGCCCAGTAATTATTACGCTGTCTTCGTTGGGGAAAGCAGCTCCTTCTCAAATAATAGTAAAAAAAATGCAAGAAATTCAAAATCAGTTCTTATGACAAGAAAAGTACAAAATAATTCATAATGATCTTAAAATAGAAATGTTTGATACTTTTATAACAAAATTACCTAAAAATGTTTCTACTGCTATAGAAAAACATGAAAATTTAATCATAACATACATAGCAATAGTGGTTAAAGGATGGCTCGCGAGCTACATGGGACTCTTCAAGAAGTTTATTGTGGTTCAACTAATGAATGAAAAATATTTGTTATAATTTTAATTTCTTTAATCGTATAAATACATGCAGCCATAGGAAATTATTCGTACAGTCAATCGTATTCTTCAGTTCGATCGGGCTCAATCTCCATAAAAATATAGTTGTTCTAATACTAATACACTTATTATTCAGACCTCGTGTGGGCCGAATAGGGATCCCAGTCATTAGTGTATTTAAATCCGAACTGAACGGCAAACCGAAAAAACCGTTATTTCAATCGGAATGAAAACTGGAGTTGAACCGAAAAAAGAAAAAATATCGGTTTATTTCGCTTCGATATATGTTCAATGATTTTGTCCTGTCACGTATGAGCAAAGCTACACAGTCACAAGTCTTAATGTTTTAGTGCAAATAATTAATTTATTAAATGACACACATCATAAAATACTAATTTAAAATTTTAAGTAAATTATTTAACTGACTATATTATGGGAGAATCCTTTTGGTTCTTTTATCACTCTTCATAACCATCTCTCGTCTTCTTCCAAACCGAATTAAACTCAACCAGCAAGTCGAATTCTCATTAATTTTATTCCAATCCATTGTGCGTCGGAAACATAGCCTTAATAACTTTAATTTTGTGCAAGTGTTTACACCGGTCATTAAAATTATAAATTTTATTTATGCTAACTCGAATCAATTTCAGAATTTCACTGACGAACTCGATTTAAATGAACAAATAAATGATTTATCGTTATGTTACATAGTGGTTATCAACGTACGGTGTATTGAACAGGTTTGTAGTCTTATTGGAACCTATCATTACCTTTCTAGATGAAAAAAGCAATCACATCGGCAATTAAAAGATTTTTACTAGATCTATAGCTTGATGTTTTTCACCGACACGATAGACCATTTTTATAAAATTGAACTTATTACGGCAAGGTAAGAACAAAAATATTTCAGAATTAAGTCAGAGCTTTTTTTGTTTTAAAAGAACACTACAACTGTTCTAAAAGGATGTAATAAAACAGACATTCAATCACTTTCCACTCTTAAAAAAAAGCTGTTTCCGAATCTGATATTCCTCCTGCAGTCATCATTAATTATAAAACGAAATTAAAAGATCTGCAAAGCGATTCTTATGAATGATTTGTAGATTTATTAGGATGAAAACCGTCAAAATTGCATTTTTATAAATCCGTTTGAAATTTATGTGATTAACTATGGTTTAACAATTGATAAATGTTTACTTCCTGAAACTGCAATAGGAGATTTAGAATTAATCGAGATGTAAGAAGATCAAACGGTTTTCAAATGTTCCACAAATGGGCAAAATCGATAAATGATTCTTGAAACTGTTTCCCAAAACTTACGTATAAATATTTAGAAAAAGCAGCATCTTATTAATTGTAGATTTTTGGATCGACATATCATGTTGAAGCATTGTACTCTAATATGAAATTTATTAAAACGAAGTTCCGTTCAGAGTTGACCAACCAATATCTAAAAGAATTAATTAGAAGTTCAATTTCTAGTTATCAACCTGATTATAAAAAAAAAAAAATAGTTTCTACATTGCAAATTAATTTACCTTTTATAAGCGAAGAGTAAATAATTTTCTTAAATATGTAAAAATTATCAAAGTAAATACATTATGATTCTGAATTTTTTTTTCTACTAAGAACTTTTAGTGCAGTTTCCAAGATTTTCAGGTAAGTAATTTAGGCTCTTACTGCAAAAAGTCTGGCTACCCTTGATATATTGCAAATATTGCACAATATATACCTGGATATATTGCTCAAACAATACCCCAAATGCATATTATAAATTTTGATTTACCTATTTTACTACGAAAAGGTCGTGGACTCTAAAATTGCTTTAATAATTTAAATTTTTATTTTTTATTACACTCAGTTAAAGTAAATAGAATTGCACTTTCGCATAATAACTCTTTCAGATGTTTTTCTCGTCTTATTTTTTTCTTTTTCCTTTACTGATTTTACTCTTATTGGTATGTCTTTAAAAATTATTTCTTTGATACTTACTTTGATACTCTGATACTTAAGAGATTTTGAGAATGGATATTAACTCTCTGGCGCTCCTTAATGATCCAATTTTGGAATATTGATTGATTGTTTTATTAATGTGTCTCAAACAAAGAAGCAACACAAGGGTTTTTGGGGGTGGACCTCGTTATCTTGAATCTAGGTCAAGTGACGAGGATGGCACTGAAACTGAACTGAAATTCCACTCTCCAAACTTCCACATCACTCCAGCATGGGGACTTGAAACTTCGGCAAGGGCAGCAATCCGGCGAGCAGATAAAGTGTAGCAACCCCACTGAACAGCAGACCTTTTTTGGAACATAACCTATAACCCATGACTTGAGAAAAATAATGCCGGCCGCTTGCTTGAGACCATGACCACTCGGCTACCGTGGCCAATTTCAGTCGAAATCGAATCGTGATTTCATCAAAAATCCTTCATATCGAATAGAGGAGTATACTTCATATTTAATGGAACTAAACACTCAAATTCCTATTGCAATATGATACTGAAATTAAGAAAATGATGTTCGAACTAGCGTCATCCTTATTACTGAACCACAGTTCAGAAATACGATTTCCAGATATTATCTAAAAATCTAAAATGAGTTGATTTCCAAGTAAATACTTAAAAGTAAATTAATAAACTGCTTATAATTAGATAAGATACTATTGAAAAGTGTTTAAACTTTTAACAAATCACACTACATTACTTATCTTTTGTTCGATAATAACAAATTAAATCTTTTGAAATATATAGCTGAATTTTAAGTTATTTTATAAGGGTCCAAAATGCTGGTAATTTGTTTCTGCATTACATATCATTTATCTAGCTTCATTTCTACAAAATTTTTAATGAAATCTTTAGTACCTGAAGAGACAATAATATTTTTTCTACAGATATTATCAATCAGCTTATTATAACTGGTTTAGGATATGCGAGTAGAGATGAGTGTGTTAACAATCTTTCATTAATTAAAATTTTGAAAAAGTATTTTCTCATGTTGTGAACTGAAATACTCGAAGAAATCTTTGAAAAATATTGGTACACCCGAGAAAACACTTTTAAAAAGTTAAATATTAAGAAAAATGAATTATTTGAAGGAGGATAAAATTAAGTTAACATAAAATTTGTCATTTGAACTTGAATAATGAAATGCTTGATGTCTGAAGAATCTAAATTATTTACGAGACAATATTAGGCGTGAAAATTCTATGTTTTTCATTTAACTAAAATACGATTGTCAGTACTATTTAAACATTTATTTAAAAATGTTTTTGTGTCATAGGAATATTTGCTTCTATAAAGGATTTTAATAATGCTTCAACGATATTACGCATTTCTCTGTATTTTCTTAAAAGTTTAGAAAATGCTTATCTACTTTGTTCCAGGTTTCACCTCTGTAAGATAAGTAAATTTTGAAGTTAATAATGCAGAGGAGCGTCTACTAACCTCTAGAAAAATTAAATGAGTTTGCTATATATATATATATATATAATGATTTAGAAACATTTAATTAATTAGATATAATGAGTCGAAGCCAAGTTCTATCTAAATAGATTATTCTTTTATCGTTGAGAGAGAGAGAGAGATCATAGCCTAACGGCTGTAGATATGGTTCCGACGTTTCAAGAGCGCAGATTTTACATACATTTTAGAACGTGTAAATTACGCAATGTCTTCTATATGGGCGAAGCAAAAAAGAGAGAGAATTTTCTCATGCTTTTCAATATATACAAGGTATGTTTTTCTTTAATTCGCGAGGTCCAGGTGTAGAGATTCTTAGGGACTAGAGCTGCAGATAGAAGTCTAGTAGGGATCATCCCTACCACTTCGAACCATGGGATTAGATGAAATTGCAAATTTTAAGTGAACGTGATTGTATAAATTAAAGTTAAAAGGGAATGATATAGGGAAATAAAAATAAACGCTTTACTTTTAAATGAGAAAATGGGGAAAATTAGGGAATTAAATTATTAAGAGCAATTGTTATAAGTTAATTCATTATATATATATATATATATATATATATATATATATATATATATATATATATGAGTGTATGTGTATGTATGTAAGAATTTACATAACTTTCAATTTAGACTTATGTAGTCCCTGAAATATCATTATATTGTCTAATTTGAGCATCATCTTTACAGTTGAGGATATTTCACAGCAAGCATCACAATGCAAGTAGCATACCAATACGGAGCTCAGGGAATCGACGTTACAAGCAGAGCGAAAGCAGAGAGGGCTGCAGATAAAACTCCGCCGTTGGATTTCATGAGTTGCAGAGTATTTTGTTAATTACAATATGAGTTATAGTATACATTTTGAGGAGATGAGCAGCGAGGGTTCGACCATCACGGCTGAAGCGAAAAAGCCAGAAGAGAGAGAATTTTCCCTTACTTTGAGTTTTATAGAAGGAGTTTTCCCTTTTAGACGCAATAGATCACATGATATAGGTGTTGGGTTTCTTAAGGATGTACATGGCCTCCAACAGCCTGGTAAGGATTGTAGTATATTGCCGTCGCTGAAGGATACAACAAGGGTAGAAGGGCCAACAGAACTACAGACTGATGAAAGAGATGAGAGAAAAACCAGTTGCGCGAAGAAGAAAATCGGCAATCTCAATTTCCCCGGCTTCGAGAGAGGTCGTATAGTAAATATTTCCGCCTTCCGAAATATATCCGTGATCATACAGATGTTAAATTTTTATAGCATTTAAATGTAAATTTTGTAAATTATTTATTATGTGTGTTGTTTTAAAAATAGAATGAATTAGTGTTGTTGAATCAAGAATCGTTATTTGTACAACACGTGACATGCTAATAGATTATTGCTACAGGTCTTCAACCATGTGAACTGCCTATTCAGAAAATTTTTATGAGCACGTGATTCCATAAATTAAAGTTAAAAAGGATGGGTATGCGGAAATAAGAATGAAAGCTTTACTTTTAAGTGAGAGAAGGGGGGAAATTAGAAAATTAAATTTCCCTAAAATGTCTGAAATAATTTTATTAGAAACACAACAAACATAAGAAAACTCTAAAGTTGTTATGTTTACTATTCCACGGAAGATATTAAACAAACTTAAAATATGCTCCTTTGAATAAATCCTCATATATAACTATAGGCGCCATGTTGCACTCTCGATTAGGGTTAACATAGATTCAAAAAGTGAAAACTATCCAAATAATAAATATTTCAGGTTTACTAACGTTCATTTAGACAATACACTTAAAAACACAATAAATTTAAGGACAAACAATTAAGGGTTAACATAATAATACAGAGTTACTTATGTCTCGGGGCAGAACACAATGTTTACTCGTTAGCTCCTCTGAATGGACTGTTGGAAATTCGAGCTCCAATTGTCATCTTTCCTCTGGAGGCGCGTGGAACGCTGGGCAGTTACACAATAAGGTTCCCGTCTACCCACCATTTTGATTTCGTCAGCTTGATGTTAATCCTATGGAATTTCGACTTTAATTTTCACATCTTTACTATTTGATCAATTTGAATGCAATAAAGTGCACCTGAAAAAGTAAAAAATAATGAATGCTTCTGTGGAATACGTTTTCCTCTGATTTTTAAGAGTACTTTAAATATTTTTTTAAAATTTGGAAAACTCGCAAATGGATCATTAAAATAGGGGCGAAAATATTCTTAAAAATCAGAGGAAAACGTATTCCACAGAAGCATTCATTATTTTTTACTTTTTCAGGTGCACTTTATTACATTCAAATTGATCAAATAGTAAAGATATAAGAATTAATCACTATTCGCAAAAATGGATGACCTCAATAAAATGTTAAAAATACATGAACAATTAATGCATATTTCATTCATTTAATTTACTGATCATCTTATCTTTTTTTATTTTTGTTTACATTTTTATTTTTCTTGATTTCTTTTACTTTTATTTATTTGTTTGATTAGATGTTTATTTCTCTTGTTTGCTTTTGCACGATTGAACTTGCGTTGACGTTGAAGTTCAATGGGCGCCTAGAGCGCAGAGCGCTCTTCCAGCCCAAATCTAGCAAATAAAAAGTCCATTGGAGAAGTGGATTTAACTTTGTGTAGAGGATTGTCCTGAGAATGTATGCTGAAAAAATTTAAAGAAACAGATGAAAAAGTTTCGAGAAAAAAGCAGTTGAAGATACCAGCATAGCGGGCGTCAATTGGTTCTTGGAGGAGTGAAGTTCCATGAGGGGAATGTTGAGCTTGCGGTGAATGGAGTAGAGCGACTGTGATTGGCTGCCCTCCAAGGAAGCTAAGTTACTATATATCTGATGGGAGGGGCTATCATCAAGTTGGAGTGAGATTGAGAAATTGAAGTTTTTAGTTAAAAAGATTAAAAATAAGTTAAAGGGGGATATGGGGAGAGCTTTAAAAAGTGGTGTGTCTTAAGAAAATAATTGATTGTTGTTGTTTCTATTCATTAGTGATTTCCATTAATGCTTCAATGATTACGAACTTTTTAAATGCTTGTCCATTTGCTGATTTGATTTTGTGAAGGTTAGTGAGTAGTCCTGGTATGATGGTGAATATTTCGGCAAGTGCTTTTAGCTGGTTTATTGCTTCAAATATGCTATTGAATGGGGTTTTTTGATGGTTTCTTGCGTTGTAGTGTGGAATGTTTTTTGCAGTGCTAGTGGGTTCTTGAGATTTGACAGTTTGGGACACCATCTGTTGTTTGGAAGTGATAGCATTTGCAAATGTGTAGTTTTCTCGGACTTTGTTGGTTTCAGGTGTATTATTTTTTGTGGTTGAGCCTTTGGGTGGTTTTGGGGAAAATTTGCATCCTCCGTATGAAGCGGAGTGACCGATTTCGTTGCATTTTATGCATTTTATGTCAGTTAATTTTCCTGTAATATTGCAGTCCATGGTAGCATGGGTTCCGGAGCATTTAATGCATCTTGGGATCATATGGCAGTTATGAGAACTATGGTGGAATAGGTTACAGTTGTAACATTGAGTAACTTTGTTTTTTCTATAGTCATCAACTGTAATGGACATGTAGCATATTCGGTTTAGGTTGTAAATTTTTTGGCTATTTTCATTTCTTGGTAGAGTTATTAAGAATATTGGAAGAGGGAGTTTTGTTCGTCTGTTAGTGAGTTGGTTGATTCTAATAGGATTGAAACCGAGTTCTAAAAGTTCTTCATTTAAATCTTCAATAGCTGTGTCTCGTGGAAGTCCTTTAAAACTAATTTTGAGAGGTCTTGAAATTTTGGGTTGAATAACGTAGTATTCATAAGATTTGGTTGTTAAAAGTTGTGCCAGTTTTCTATATTCATCGTAGTTGTCAGTATATAATTTAATATATTCTCCGGATAAACGTGTTCTTAGGTTTGGTAGTACTTGGGTGATTTCTTTAAGGTGGTGTCTGTAATTTTTGATGATTCTTAGCATGTTTGGGGGTGGAAGATTTTTTGTTTTCTTTATAGCTTGAGTTGAATCTTGATTTTCATTAATTGCAGTGGGAGTATTATCTTTGTCAGAAAGGTGTTGAAATTTATTTTGTGTGGGTAAGGTTAAATTAAGGGAGGTGGAAATAGTAAATTTTTTACAGATTTTGTTTTTAGGAGGGGTGATGAAACCGTCGTTATCTTTACGCTTGTTAGGAAGTATATTATGGATGGGGTGGATGGGGCAGCTAGCAGTCGCGCAAGGCGTTAAAGTAGCATACTCGCATTGAAATCGTAGCAGTTTGTTGTCAAGGCCCTCGATAAGTTGTCGGGTTTCGATAAGAAATTTGTCGTTGGGATCAGTGCCTTTGAAAATGAGTTCAGCCAGGATGGATTGGTGTTTTTCTTTGCGACAGGCATATTTAGCGATATCATTCTCGGTTTTTTTTTTTTTTTTTTTGTGGGGTTGGGTTGGTGGGATGAGAAATAATGGAAATAGATGAAATGGTGGAGGAGGCATCTTCATTATAATCCACGTCATTTCGTTGGTCAAAAATCATTTCCATAGTCGGTGTTCGGTTGAACAGATTAGAAAAAGTAGAAAAAATCGTTACTTAGTGAGGCGTTACTTAGTGCGGACGAAGTATTCATACAATACTGTTCATATAGAGCAGAAGTAAATAGTTCTTTTATAAAAGAGAAATTACAAGTTTTATTTTTCTAAATTTTCATTATTTCGCTTGATTTCAAATTGGGAACTTCTTAGATGCTTTTAATTTTTTTCAATTTTGCTCTATTTTTTTTTCCATTTTCTTATATTTATATTTTGACAGCTATCGTCAAGTTAGACTATGACGTCAGAGGGTAATAAATATTTCCTCTAGACAGGCTGAAAAAAGCAAGTATTGTCTCCCCACCAGCAATCTACCCTTGATTCTTCCCTTCCTATCCCCCCCCCATTCAAAACTAGGGAAAACGAGAGTAATTTGATCTGTGTCGTCCTTTTACATGTCTCCAATAGGGAGGCGGGGGGAGGGTAAGGAATCTAGCTTATATGGTTACTCCTCACCCTTAAAAAGCAACTCAATGGATTTCTTTCCTTCGAGAGACTAATTACCGTGTTGTTCAAGTAATTGAAAGCTATCCTAAACTAGAAAGAAACTGGCTTTTTCATTGCTTCAAAAATTGTCATTCTTCACGTTCGATAACTTTTTTTTACTCCTTTTTTCACACTTTCTAATTTCAAAAATCCGTTTCTACTGTTTCATGATTTTAAAAATCGTATCACTTGATTTATAAACGATCAACAATACTAGAGAAATATCTTCATCGTACACTGAATAGGAAATTTTCCAAATTTTGTGCACACAGATTAATTATATAAAAATAAATTTTTATATAATAAAAAGTTCTATGCTAAGTTTTACAAAGAACAGATTTGGCCACCCAGGTGCGCTTTTTTTGTAATTATTATTAAAGTATCCGTACACCTTCTGTGAAAATTTTTTCAAATACATTGATATTTGCTATCAAAATATTTTTTAATACTAAAATATATTCTAAAACTATGAAAAACACATTTAATAGTCTCCTTTTAATTCAAAAAAAAAAAAAATTTGATGTGGAAAACATGGTGAAAATAGTACATAAAATGATTATCAGATTAACGCTCATAACTCAAAAATAAACAAAAATATCATTATTCTGTAAATTTTATCGTATTCATCATAATATTTTTGGGGCTGGTACTACTTTAATGATAAAATCATATTATCATAATTTTTATTGTGTTTCGAGTCACTTAACAATGAAAAATAAATAAAAAAAAGTTATAAGAATATATGATTTATTCCATTGTTACTATAAACTTTAGAGGCGGTTAAAAACTAGAAGGGGGTTCTTAAAAACTATATGAAGAAGATACATGTGAAACGTAATTTAATTTGTTTCTTAACTTTTTCTCATATTTACGTTGCCATATGTGAATATATTGAGAAAAATCGAAAACAAACTTTCAAATGCAATTAAAAATTAGCTACCGAGTAAAATTCAAATCCCTGTAACTTAAGTTCTACATGAAATAGAAGCAGAATTAAAACACTATTAGAAAGAAACAAGTTTAAATTTTAAACTGACTTTAAAATTAGAAAATCGAACATTTTGACAAAATTTAACGTTTTAAAGGTATACGGATACCTTAAATTACTCAATTAAATATAAGAATTAATGAAAACGACAAAATATCGATAAAAGGACAATAGTAAGCTTTTCCGATATTAAAATTAAAGGAAACGATAAATTATTAAATTGAATATATATTTAAGCTAAATGTAGTTAAATTTGAAGTAAACGATTAAAAATTGAAACGTGATCTCCTACCCAAAAATTGATCTGGTACGCTTAAATTGATTTAAATATAATAAATTCCCTTTGGGTGCCTAAAAAGTTGAAACCTGGTCAGAATAACATTTTGTAATGTATGTCAGTATGTGGTTGTATTAATTGAAATAATTATTAGAATTTTTTTGATAATTTCGCAGCCAACTCTAATTGCCCCAATAGGAAAGAAAATTTATTTTAAGGCACTTGCTTTCATTAGGAGTTTGATTTTTATATCGAAAAGACACGGATTGTAATATATATATATATACATACATTTTTCATTTACTTTTTTTACAAGATTTTAGTTGGATTACTCTCATATTGAAAACAAAAGTTTTAAAATCATTACCTGAACTCAATTTATGTTTGTGTTAACCCCTTAAGCTTAACGTTTTCTTGAAGGAACTTCTTGATCAAAGTGCAGAAAAAATAGGATATCAAAACTTTATCCTACTCAAATTTACAAAATTATTACTGCATCTTTTTTTTTTTTTATCACAATACAAACTTCTTAGTAGGATAATGAATGCAAAAGGTAGCAGACGGCGTTTTTCCCCCCTTTCCCCCCTCCCCTTTTCCCCCCCTAAAATGTATTCTATCATTAAATAAAAGTAACAATATTATAAATTAAAACAAATTCATAAAAAAGAACAATTTTAATGACTTTTCTGTGATTGTCTTTTATTTCAAAGTATTTTAACATCCGGAATAATTGATGAAATCTACAATCTACTGTCTTGTTCAGCAACCAATATGTTTCTGAATTTTGTTTTTGTCGCAGCGTACAAGGAGAAAATGTTTTCGCATACATAGGATGAAACAAATGACATTAAATGTTTCACAACGCTTATGGCAATTTGAGGATATTTGTCTCTAATGTCAATCCAAAAATGCCTAATATGAACTTGACTAAATTTTAGCTTCAATTGAGTCCTGGTCAATATATAAATTTGAGAAATACCAACTGAGTCAAATAATGGAAACTAATATGTGACCTAATGTGTCTCGATTAATGTATTTGAAGCACGTGACTTTTATGAAATTTAAGATTTTGTTTTACCCAAAAAATATTTATTCATACTTATTTTTTACAAGCAAACTGCATTTAAGAATTCAAACTTGTATAAAAATTGAAATGTTACTAAAATTTTGGCACTTTGATTAAGAAAACAGTGATCACTTACGGAAGCCCTGTCAAAGTTCCAAGGAAGCCTGGGTTCCACGGAACCGAGGTTGAAGACCTCTGATATATAATAAAGGCTTTCAAAAATTAAGATAATGATAATTTTAGTTTGTTACAGGTAATCACGTTACAGTATCATTAACATCACATGTATTCATCAAACACTCACGATAGAAGCTTATAAAGCACATAATGTACAAACAAAAGAATAAATAGTATGTATGTCAAATATTTGCATGAAAAGATACAAAATTTATATTTTATTTCCAAATCAAAGGCAAAGAAACTATAAAAATGGAACAATGAACGCACAGTTTCAGGTGTCGTAACCTTTATCAAACCTTGGTTAATTTTTCTGAAATCAGTCGCTAAAAAGTTCATCATGTTACTCCAGTACGTCATTAATGCAAACATATAAATAACACAATCTAAGCTTTAATAAATCATATTTTTCTAAAAAATATAGTGCTGTTTAACAGGAAAAAAAAATACATAAAATATGGTAACTAATTTCACGAAATTTATGGGAAAGCAATTTCTAAGATACTTCATATGATCTTAATCTACATTTATATTCAAAAAATAATTAAATGAACTATTGATTATAAATTTATCTCAATCTAGAGGCTTTGTCCACACAATCTCCAATTAGTCAAACAATTGCCCCTTTAGTGGCAAATAATAATAAATCAATTTTAAAATCATTTGACCACAAAACATTCTAAGAAGGAAGCCCAAAAAAAAAAAAAAAATTAAAATTTACTGTAGTGAGAATTATAAAACATTAAAATATTTTAAAAATAATTAAAATTTTAAATAATTATTTTTTTTTGGAAAATGAAGGTTTTTTTCCTTTTTGGAATGCATAATTTATGTGTGTCCATGGTGAACATAACTATTTTCTTATAATTTTATAAAATTGCTCAGCTCAATTTTCTAAAAAGATACAATTTGTCAGGGTAATAATTAAAGCACACATTCTTTCTAAATTTAGGTAATGCATTGGAACATAAATTGAACATATTGTGTTTATGTAAAATAACAAAAATTGTCCTTCAATAATCCTAATATTGGTAAATAATTTTAATACATTTTTGTACTGTTCAAACAAATTACGGATACTTACTTGTGTGTAAATTATTCGCAAATTGCATTATAACTTACAAATAAATTTTAAAGTAGTTTCATAGTTTTAATTGATAATAGAAATATTGAACTGAACTATTTTTAAGTATGGTTTTATATGTATTGGTAATATTTGTTTTCCTTTGCGTCATGAAAATATGAAATTTTGTATCCTATTTTATATAATCTAAGTGAAGGAAAATTTTGAAAGCTTTATGTTAAAAACTACTTTTTAAATTTATAAGACTTTCCTCGATAACATTTTTATACAACATAAATTTCTCCTAAAACCACTAATAGAAAGATTAAACATAAATGAGAAGTTAAAAATTTATTTCCAAATAATGAAGTATGTACAATGTAAACTGATCGATTAATTATTTATTCTTATCTTAAAAAATTGCATTTATTGCAGTTCCTTGTAAACTCAACTTTAAATCATAGAATCGCAAGCCCCCAAGGTAAAGCTTAACCTCCAGTCTCCCCTGCAGATTTTGGGCTGATGCATGTTAAATCTGTCGAGGCTCAGTGTCCTCAAGTTTGCGTAGTTTGGAAGTTTGGTGTGTGGGACCGAGTTCAATTGTCATCGTCGTCACTAGATCAAGTTCAAAATTACGAGGTCCGTCTCAAAAAACTTTCTTATTGCTTTTCAGAGTGAAGTTAATGAAACAATTAATCAATTAATAACAGTCTGATTTCAATTTTGGGCACAACTTATTGCTGCAAATCTTTACTCCACAATAAAATTCGTAGAACTTCAATATCTCTTATATTTAAATAATCATCTTACAGAAGTATAAAGTGTTGCAGGCAAGACTAAATCTACTAGATAAAACATATTTAACGAAGAGGATGTAAAATGCAAACCATGACCCAAGTTGCACTCGGAATATATTGTCGGTATGATTTCATTTATTTAAATATTAAATTTTTATATATAATTTTTATAACACAGAGAACTTTTTTGCACTGGTTTTCATTCAATATCAGTAAAAAAGGGGTTTATTATTTTAATACTTCATGAAAATAATTTTTGGAATTACTTTATCACTCATCCACCCCCTCCCCTTATTTTAGAGAGGAGAATATACTTAAAGTAAAAACTAATTTTTAATCATCAAACGGATACATTTTTTCACATAAAAGCTACTTTTTCATGTTTGAATTTTAAGATTACTGGCTTATTTTCAAGTAATTAATGATTCGTTATACTTTCAAAAATTATTTAAAAATTTTATTACCATTTCATTTGTGTCATTCGCATATTTATTTAATTTTTTCTTAATTGTGCTGTTTTGAAGGCCTGCCTGGTTACAGGTTACATGCAACCTTTAGTCGTTTTACAGAAATTTTTTAAGGAAACATTGAATGTGTTGATTTAAAAATTAAAACATGTATATAATATTAAAAAAATCCCATTGCAAAGTACAAAGCAAATGTTAAAAGCCATTGTATTATTTAAGTACTTATAATATAATTATATCTGGATTTTTATAACCTATTTATGTTGAATGATGTTCATTTTCAACAGCTCCTCTTTAAAAATAATAATTTTTAGAATTAAATTTATTATTAGTAGTAGTAATTAAAATTTATTCCGATATTTCATATTACTGTTTCATTCAAAGAACAAATATTTTGTTAAGTTTTGTAAATAATAGTATAAATTTAAATTTTGAGAATAGCCATTACATTCCCAACAAAGTTCTACATTCATAAATTTAAGGATACCATTTTTTTTTTTTTTTTTTTTTTTT
>BMAW01105688.1:95044-159872 GCA_019974015.1 Nephila pilipes
CTGTGCTGGTTGGTTATTATCTTAAGATGTAAGATTATAAGTCATTTAAAGTAATTTCAAAATTTCTTAGTATCTAGATCTGTTTTGTTATTATTTTCAAACAGAGTGCTTTTTCTTTATACATCATTTTAACCTACTGAAAATTAGCCTTGTATTCTTCGGATCAAGTATTCACCAATTTGTTGTTATTTTTGTATTTTAACTGATTTTATTATGACATTTGAAATCTTTTGAACAATTTTTTTAAAAAAAACTAGATTAATGGCGAAGATGTATTTTTGGGATAGAAATATAACAAATTACATTGCCACAGAATCTTTTATTTCCCTTTTTTTTTCACTATATATAAATTTTCAGAAAAGTGAATTTGAAATAAAGAAAAAATGTTTGCGCCGGAAGATATATCTTTAGTGAACGGCGATTATTTTAACGTTGATCCGTAAACGATGATGTTTGAAATAACTCGCTTACTAATGAGTTCTTAACTATATCATCGAAAAAAGGCTTTCAACCCGTTTGATGAGTTACTGAAAGGGCGAGAGGCTGTTTTATAGAACCATTTCACAAAAGCCAGCAATGGAAATGTGATCAAGAAATATTTACTACCTTTTCATCCAACAGATAAAATGCTATTGGGTTCAACTCACGTTCCGTACCCAAAAAATTAATATTCTTTTTAAAGTTAAGTACATTTTACTAGTATTATTTACTAGCCTTCAAAGAATATTGTTTTGATTGGAACTTTTTTTGATACCAAGATCACTTTTCAATTTTTAATCCTTTGCTTCAATTTTAATTGTTAAGCAAATATATATTCAATTTAACCGTTATTGTTTCAATTTTAATATTGGAAGAGTTTACTATTGTCCATTTCTCGATATTTCTGTTGTTTAATTCTTACATATAATTTAATTAGAGGTTAAAAATAATTATAAAAAAAAAATACCTTCATTAAATCTGTCCTTTGCAAAAACTTTGGAACTTTACAATTTTTAATGAGGTGATATTTGAGATTAATATTTCAATAAATAAATACTCTAGAAACTACTTCAAAGCTTAAAATCTTTATGGTTTCTTTTTTATTGTATCAAATTAAAAAGTATTTAAAAAAAAATACTCATTTCTCTTATATAAATTTCTATGAATAAGAGTACATAAAAGAAAATTTTCTAAAGACATACGGTGGGATTTATAGGCATCAAAGTGCTTTTCAAACGAGTCTAGCTTTCTTCTTGCACCATTTATAATTTCATGAATAAAACAACTCTAACTAAGAGTAAAATTAAAGAGTTTAATTTATTGCTTTCCTTTGTACTTTCCTTAAAGAAATACTTTCAATTACAGCTAATATATTAAAATTAAAACTAGATTGAAGTTCCATAATTAAGTTGGAAATAAAATTTTAAATAAAAATCAAAATTCGTTTATTATAAAATATCGATATACATTAAAAGAAGAAATCAATTCAAACAGTGGATAGATAATTTTTATGAATTTTTTAACAATCATAATTTGTAATTAACTTTCATTTGAAGTTAAAAAAAAAAAAATATTGTTTCAAAAAATATTGGCACTAGCATTGAAGGTAAATATTATATAAACAAGAAAATTTTAAAGCCTGGAATTAAATAATTTGATGATGTTAAAAAAAAGGGATTTTTTGAAATAACTCATATTAGGTAAAACTTCAAAAAATCAAATGTTATAGTGATCCAAGCGTCCGATTAAATTCGTTCAATACAAAAAATAATAATTAAAATGAAGTTAAGTTAATTTCAGTAGGCATAAGCAAATACAAAATTACTTTTTTAGAAAAGAAATACATATAAATAATAATTTATTGTAGTAGGTAATTTCAAATATAATATAGATATATCACACACAATCAGTTACTTCAAATATAATATCAGAACTCCAAGTATCGTCAATTTCGTGGATGATATGGAGCAATTTTGTTTAGAAAATAAAATGAAAAAAAAGTTTAAGATTTTTTAAATCAGAAAAAAATTCACATATTTAAATAGAATTATAATGATCAATATTACGTATAAATAAAAAAAATTTATTGTTATGTAACAATCTTATATATATATATATATATATATATATATATATATATATATATACATTTTACAATAATAAAACATGTAGTTTTTTCTCTATAAAAGAAGTTGCTAAACTTGGTCTCTTTTTTTTAATTAATTATATAATTATTTATTTGAGAATATCTACAATTTTCAGAATCTTATTACTAAAGAAAGAAATGCAAGTAAATACATTTAGTTGAATAATATATCTCTCATGATACATTCCTGTTAATGAAATTATTTTCAAAGACATAAATTCTGATATGAAGTTAAATACAAAAAAAATGAACAGAACTATTCAATTAATATAGCATTTTACATGGCAGAATTTAGCAAACAATAAAAACACGTAAAAAATATTGATCTGTTTCACTAAGACATTCCTTTGTTTGAAATTTTAATGAATAAACTCATTTTAAAGTATCTCAAGAATCAATTTTGTATACTAATTTTTTTATATATTAAGCTTGAGACGTATGAGCATTAAAATATGGTAGGTTCAAAAAAATACATAAATTAAATGGTTCATATTAAATAAAGTAACTATACTAAATGTTTTAAATAAACATTACAACCACAAAATAAAAGGTTAAATGTTTACTGCAGACTGTCAAATGAATGTCATTATTCAGCATTATGAAAATTTAAAAGACATTTCCTACATGAAATAATAAATCCTAACTAGCAGAGAGAATATATTTATTCAATAATAGAAAAACACTTATTGGAAAAAAATTTTTAAAAATTTCCTTTAAAGTCCCATTTCGTAGTACTTTTGACACTAGACTTTATAACTTTTGAGTCATAGTTGGAGAATGAAATCACCTGACTAGTATCCTAGCAGAATTTCCTATCTTTCCACTCAATGACTTTGGAATTTCTTGTTTCGTTTTTTTATACAATCATCAGGATGCACCACATTGATCATGGCCCTTGAACAGACAAAGTCATAAAATATATATTATAATGAGACGAAATGGAAAATCAAGCATTTTAGAGGCTATTAAGTAGAATGTAAGATGTTATTTATTCAAAAGTTTCTTATATAAACCAATGGGAGATATAAAGAAACTCTATTTTCAAATAACATATTAAAAGTTGAAAAAAATTAACTTTAAAACATTAATTAATTATTGCAGAAAGAACAGATTTTCTTTGAGATAAATGAGATCAGAATCAAACACATAAAAAAATATTTATGGAAATGTCAATTTCCATACAAATTGAAATAACTAATTATTTGAGTTCCATACTTGTTATTCACTAAATATCAACAGATTTAGAAATTTTACATCGTTTTCGTATAATTGGTTTGAAAGAAAACAATGTTCATAAAATCCATCACGTTATCTTTCTTGATAATTTTACTAATTAATTAATGTTTTAAAGTTAGTTATCCTTTTCAACTTTTTAATATGTTATTTGAAAATAGGTTTTATATCTCCCTATTGGTTTATATAAGAAACTTTTTTGAATAAATATCTACATTCTACTGAACAAATTTAAATGTTTGATTTTCACATTACTTTCGTCTTGTATTATAATATATATTTTATGACTTTTGTCTGTTTCAAGGGCCGCGATCAGTCGTGGGTGCAATCCTGATGATTGCTGTATATAAAACGAAATGAAATCTCAAAGTCATTGAGTGGAAGATAGGGAAATTCAAGTTAGGATACTAGCTGGGGTGATTTCATCTAACCATGACTCAAAGTTATAAAGTCTAGTGTCAAAAGCACTTACGTAACGGGACTCTAAAGGGAAATTAATTTTTTAAAAAATTTCCTTTTCCAATAAGTGTTTTTCTATTGAATAAATATTATTCTCTACTGCTAGTTAGATTTCATTATTTTGCTTGTGAAATGTCTTTTAAATTTTCATAATGTAAGCAAAGTTGAATAATGACATTCATTTGACAGCTCAAGTAGTAAACATTTAACCTTTTTATCTGTGGTTGTAATGTTTATTTAAAACATTTAGTATAGTTACTTTATTTAATATGAACCATTTAATTGATTTATGTATTTTTGAACCTAACACCATATTTTAATGCTCGTACGTCTCGTTTACTATATAAAAATTAGTTATACAAAAATTTGATTTTGAGATACTTAAATGAGTTTATTAATTCATTAAAATTTCAAACAAGAATGTCTTAGTGAACAGATCAATATTTTTTTACGTGTTTTATTGTTTGCTAAATTCTACATGTAAAATGCTATATTAATTGAATAGTTCTGTTCATTTTTTTGTATTTAATCTCATATCAGAATTTATAAGCCTTGAAAATAATTTCTTATTAACAGGAATGCACGAGGAGAGATATATTATTCAACTAAATGGGTGTACGTATTTGCATTTTCTTTAGTAATAAGATTGAAAATTGTAGATATTCTCAAATAAATAATTATATAATTAATTAAAAAAAAGAGACCAAGTTTAGCAACTTCTTTTATAGAGAAAAAACTACATGTTTTATTATTGTAAAATGTATATATATATATATATATATATATATATATATATATATATATAAGATTGTTACATAACAATAAATTTTTTTTATTTATACGTAATATTGATCATTATAATTCTATTTAAATATGTGAATTTTTTTCTGATTTAAAAAATCTTAAACTTTTTTTTCATTTTATTTTCTAAACAAAATTGCTCCATATCATCCACGAAATTGACGATACTTGGAGTTCCTTGATATTATATTTGAAGTAACTGATTGTGTGATATATCTATATTATATTTGAAATTACTCACTACAATAAATTATTATTTATATGTATTTCTAAAAAAAGTAATTTTGTATTTCTGCTTGTTTTAAATACTGAAATTAACTAACTTCATTTAATTATTATTTTTGTATTGCTTGTGACTGAACGAATTTAATTCTGACGTTGATCATAACATTGATTTTTGAAGTTTTACCAGAAGAAAAGAGTTATTTCGTAAAAATCCCTTTTTTTTAACAAATTAATATTTATTCCAGGCTTTAAAATTTTCTTGTTTATATAATATTTCACCTTCAATGCTAGTACAATATTTTTTGAAACAATATTAAGTTTTTTTTTTAACTTCAAATGAAAGTTTAATGTTCAGCTTATCTACAAAATTTAAGGATTAAAAAATTCATTAAAATTATCTATCCACTGTTTGAATGGATTTCTTCTTTTAATGTAGCATCGATATTTACAATAAACGAATTTGATTTTTATTTTAAAAACTTTATTTCCTAACTTAATTATGGAACTTCAATCTAGTTTTAATTTAATATAATAGCTGTAATGAAAGTATTTCTCCCTTTTAAGGAAAAGGAAAGCAATAAATTAAACTCCTTAATTTTTAATTTTAGTTACAGTTGTTTTATTCATGAAATTATAAATTGCGCAAGAAGAAAGCTAGACTCGTTTCATCGAAAAGAATTTTGATGTCATATAACTCTCCACCGTATGGCTTTTACAGGAAAAAATTTTCATGTACTTTATTCCATAGAAATACATAAGAGAAATGAGTATTTTTTTTAATAATTTTTAATTTGATACAATAAAAAAGAAACCATATAAAGATTTTTTAAGCTTTGAAGTAGTTTCTAGAGGCATTAGTGTATTGAAAATATTAATCTCAACATCTCCTATTAAAAAAATTAAAAAAGTTCAATGCAAAGTTTTGCAAAGGACAGATTTAGTCACTGAAGGTGCGCTTTTTTTATAATTGTTTTTAAATCCCTCAATTAAATATAAGAATTAAAGTAAACAATGAAATATCGAGAAATGGACAATAGTAAACTTTTCCAATATAAAAATTAAAGGAAACAATAAATTATTAAATTGAATATATATAAGCTAAATGTAATTAAAATTGAAGCAAAGGATTAAAAATTGAAAAGTGATCTGGTACGCTAAAAAGCTCCACCTAAAACAATAGCCCTTTAGGTGGCTAGTAAATAATACTAGTAAAATGTACTTAATTTGTTAAAAAAGAATATTAAATTTTTGGCACGGAAACGTGAGTTAAATAGAACCCAATAGCATTTTTTTACATTCGTTGGATGAAAAGGTAGTAAGATATTTCTTGATCACATTTCCATTGCTGGCTTTGTGAAATGGTTCTGATAAAACAGTTCTCCATCGCCCCTTTCGAAAAATCCTATCTATAACGGGTTGAGCTCTTTTTCGATAGTTAAGAATTTCCGAGTTTATAATAAGCGAGTTATTTTCAACATCATCGTTTGATGGATTTCAACAGCAAAATAATTTCCTAATGCTGTTCACTAAAGATATTCTTCCGGCAAACATTTTTTCTTTTATTTTAAATCACTTTTTTTCTGAAAATTTATATATAGTGAAAAAAAAAAGGGAAGAAGATTTTGTGTTAAGACAATGTACTTTGTTATATTTACTTCAAAATAACATCTTTCGCTTATTAATTCTAGTTTTTTTTTAAAAAAAAATTGTTCAAAGATTAAATGTCATACATTAAATCAGTTGTAAATAAATACAAAATACAATTAAATAAAATTTAGTAGAATATTTGATCCTTCCGAAGAATACAAGGCTAATTTTTTCAGTAGTTAAATGATAAGCAAGAAAAAAGTAATTTCATTGTTAATAATAAAAAACAGATTTTAGATAATAAGAAATTTCAGAAATTACTTAAATGACTTATAATCTTGATTCTTAAGCAACAATCTATTCTAGTACTTACGGTAATAACAATAATCACACAAATTTTTACTAACTTTGATTTATTTCTGTTCGAATCAAATTACTCTAACCCAACTTCTGTTTACTTTTATTACATAATTAATTTAATTCTTCAAATAGGTAAGCAATTCTTTAAGAATATTTCATAATTAATAGTAAAAAAAAGACAGATTTAAGATTTTAAGAAATTTTGGAAATTACTTAAAAATGACTTGTTATCTTGATTCTTAAACAACTATCTGTTCCAATATTTACGATAATAAAAATCACCCAAATTTTTACAAACTTTAATTAATTTTTTTCTATTCGAAACAAATTACTTTAACCTAATTTCTATTTACTTTTATTACATAATTAATTTAATTCTTCAAATGGGTAAGCATTTCTTTAAAAATATTTTTCGAACGGTTCACTGTAATTAAGGCTTATTTAAAAAAAATCAAAGGAAACTCTCATATAAATGGCAAGAAGATGGCTGGTGCACAGTTTAGACGACAACACTTTCCAGAAAACAAGATCGTTTAAAAGATGGTAAATGTCCAGAAAAAGTGTATTACTACGCAGAAAGTTTGTCCAGCGGATCGTCTTGCGCAAGGTTGCTACACACTGGTTTCTCCCTAGGACAACGATTTGGCGATCAACCTTTAACTAGAAATTAGGATTTGGCGGGGAAAAATCTTCAACCCAGTAAGCTAAGGATTCCTCAAAATCATTCTGATCATGATCTTTTTGAGTTTAAATTGAGAATGAGACTAGGCCCCCTCTAAGGCGAGGCTCTGGACCCTTGGCCCAGTTGGCCTATAACTTAAGACGTCCCTGCTCCTAAGTATTTAACTTCAGAGTCCCAAGAGATTTGATAATTAAAGAATTTGAGTTTTTTTATTAAGAGGGGGACGTAACCTTTCTAAAAATGAGAGCTTTACTTTTCTTTGTGTTTATAGTAATCCTCCAGAGTGTCATCCATTCCTCTATTTGTTTTAGATGATACTGACATTACCTGAGCATGAAAATTTCTTGGAACATAAGGCTATGACCATAGCTCCAAATACATTTTAGTGTTAACATCGAAGTGAACTGCTCCATATCCTATACACTCAAACAATCAATCAATCATACATTCTATTATAAATTTCATTTTGGTTTTAGTGGTACGAAGCAAAGCGTGTTTAGTGCTTTCTGGACTAAAGAATTTTATACATCTGTAATTTTTTTTGCAAAAACGTTTTTTTTTTGTGTGCATTGATCCAGTTTTATTTTCTCATGTCTTCAGAACCTGGTAAGATTTTAGGAATGATAAAACTACAAATAGGTGTCAAATTTTGTAAAAATTGAAATTTTGGTTATAGGTTTTGAATGGGACAGAATTAAACAGTCAAACTGTGTAAATAAGTGACTTTGCTTATCATTTGTATGACGTATGCTTATCTTTTGTTTGTATCTTTGTTTTGTGAGAAGTAATTAATGAGTAGTTTGATTTCAATATAGCATTTTTGAACTAAACATCGCATAAGATGTTAATTGATAAATTTAGCTTCCGAATAATTAAGTTCGAAGAATCAAAGGCAGCTTTATAGTTAGCTGTCTATTAACAAGTATTCTGTCTTCTTGTCCCCTAACTTAACAACTCTAATCAAATCCTTCTTTGAAACTTGACTCACTGACTATTCTTGCTACAGATATGTACTATTCTAAGATTAATGGTTTCTTGAAATCTTAAAATTTTAATTAAACTTTATGTGTCACATGACAATTTAACGAAGTATCTATAAATGATATAAATTATCATTTTTAAAATAAGCTATTATTAAAATTGGTTTCATTCCATCGTTTGCTTATCTTTTTCAGACCCCAACCCCAGTAAAAGTGTCAATCAGTTTTCAAGGGGATGTTGTTGAAATATTCTTCAGAAATTATCACAAATAAGTCATAAAAATGTTTAATTCATTGAAAATTGAACTAAATGGATACACGAAGTCCCAAATGCAATCCAACTGGTCTCTATCACATATTTGTTACCAATCCCTATTGAAAGAATTTCTTTTACACTTCTCAGAAAATATCTGAAAGTAAAAATTTGCTACATAATTTGATCTACAATAATTAAAGAGTTTTACTCTCAATTTGAAGTATTGTTTCATCTAAATTTCAAACCATTTTTGATGGAAAAAACGTGCAGTATCTAAATGTATTAACAATTTCAGGAATATTAACACAACAAGAAAGTAAAATGGAACTTCAAAAGGTTGGAATGCAGTTTAGCATAACCACTTGGCGACAGGAATTGTTTGGCGATATTTTGCCCATTGTGGCTACCATGCTTTCTCTCCACTGAGGTGGCTTTAGCCATGGCAACCCTTTCGAATAAGGCTTCAGACTCCGCCATAAAAATCGCCAAATTTGGCGATTTTTCAAATCTCGCCAAGTGGTTACGCTAAACTGCATTTTCACCCTTCAAAAACCTCTCATAGTGTTAAAGCAGAAATAAACATTTTATACATTAAATGTTGCATTTATTGCTGTCATTCATTTAACATAGAGGAAAACCTTTTTATAAACTTGGTAAAATAGTTGATTCTGCCATATCAATAAAACTATCCTATATCAATGAGTTTTCATGTTTAAAGTATATAATGTATCTTTTCAAATGAAAAATATCCGAAATTATTCACTTATATACTATAGCAGAAAAATTATTTCAAAGTTACTTAATTGTTTTGTAATTTGATTGATAATGAATTCTCACAGATAAATGCATTTTACTCACAAATCAAACTGTAAAAAAATAAACCAGCTAATATTTTATAGCAATGTTTTAAATTCTAAATATGCAAGTTTTTGTAGTCAAATAAGTATTTGAATGGTTTACTTTTAATGCTTTGTATATGTTGAAGAATAGGAAAAAGGTTTATTAAGTAATCACTTTCATTACTTTTTTTTTGGTAATGCAGGTTTTTTTTAGTATTGTTAATAGGTTACTGTGCAAGCTGTATGAAAATGTTTGGGTCTTAATTTCAATTATTTAGTCCATTCACACATTATATTCCCTTTATAAGAAGGGGCTGTGGTTGCCTAGTGGTCATGATTTCGGATTCGTGGCTGGCGTAAAGGAGGTGCCAGCTCAGGCGTCGTCCTCATCACTTGACCGAGGTTCAAAATTACGAGGTCCGTCGCCAATAGCCCTCGTGTTGCTTCCAGTGTGAGGTTAATAAAAACGAAACTAAAAAAACAAAACTCCTTTATAAGAAATATTTGAAAAAATTAAATGAAATTTACTTTGAAAAATTTATATCAATTTAATTAATAAAATTCCCTTTCAATGGAAGAAAAACTCAATGTAAAATAGTACTAATGTTTAAGTACTATTTGATAAGATCTTTAGTTAGCCTACATTTATTTTCAATAAATCGGGTAGGATAGAGAAATTTCAGTTATGATTTTATGTGTACCCAAATGGGTATATCATTTTTTTTAAATGCAAACTAAGCTTTAAAGTGTAGGAAATATAATTATTAGAGCTTGAACATAAAATTGAATTATTTTTTTTATGCTATTGCAATAAAAGCACTAATTTTTTATGTTCAATTTATGTTATTTTACGTTTCTTCTCTCATCAATGGCCTGAGAAAGCAATTGTAATGTACATATTTATGCATAATTTAATCATGTAAAATAATCCAGAAACTTTTTAATCATTGATCTATTCTGATGTACCTATCTTAGAATAGATTGTTTAATTGAACAAATTGCATATTTATAAAATATTTTTTAAAAAAAAAAACCAGTAAATGTATATACATCAACTATCACCATACAAACATTGTTATGAAAAATGTTCTATCTCAAAATGTGTTCCAAGTTTAGGTCTTTCTGTAGACATTAGATTTAAGAAGATATGTTTTAAATCCATATAACTGAATTTTAACTGTTTTTAAAGCACTATGATTACCAATTGATTGAAGCTTATCATTTGATTTTAAATCAATGATTGGGTTATTTCTTGCCTTGTATAAAAATTGTAAGATTTATTTTAAAGAAACATACTGTTTTAATTTTGTGTAATTCATCTTAATGAAAAGACATTCATAATGAATCTTTTTAATAAAAAGTAAAGGTGATATCAACCAGTTAATATAAATCATACAAACAACCATAATGAATTTTGTACTGTAAACACTAATATTTCTTTAAATTTTCAGATCGTAATCCATCTCCACCTCCTGAGCTACTCACTAACAAAGATCTTTTGCCTGACAGAATTGGCGAAAGTGTGTATAGTAAAAGATGGCTGTATAAAACTTTAATGAATATTATAGCAGTAAGTAACCTGTAACAATTTTTCAATAATGGATTTTTTTGGTGTGTGGGGGAAGTGATATATATTGGGTGCATTACAGATGCTATTATACTTTCCAGTTAGTAATCATATAAAATATTGTTCAATAATAAATTGAAGATACTTAAGTATTAGTTGAATTCTGAAAAATTTAAAGTATTTTTCAAGAGTGATGTTGAAATGTTTTTCTCTCTCCTGATCATGAAATGCTACTATCTATTAAGTAAGTATCAGTAGCTTTTTTGTTACTTAAGAAGCAATTAAAATTTAAACCACTGTAAGTAAAATGTATTAATTCTGAAAAAAAAATCAAATTATTACTTTTAATTTTCCAATTACAATATTGTAATAAGTAAGCAAAAAATTGTTTCTAAATATGTATATTTTTTGTAAAAATAAAAATTACTCTAAGCTTGCAATAATTTTAATAATTCTTCTAATTTATTTTAATTGACCATATAATTAGAATTGTTTATCATTAAGAAATTATCTGTGGATATGAAAATTGTTTTGATATTTGATTTCAAATTTATTCTAACAAACTTTCACAGTTATAAGTATTTGAACAATATAAATATATCTTCAGCATTTGATATTGTCAAAGTATTTCATAAATGGAAGGAATGGAAAATATGCAATCTGAAAACTCATGTTATACAAGAATGTTGCATTTAAAATATTCTATTTCAACTAGGTGGGTAATCTTAACTGGAAAGAAATGTATAACAAAGGAAATGCAATATGTTATTTTTGATAGTGTACTGAAGCATTATTTGGTTTCTAAGAGAAAAAAATTGGCTGCTATGATTTTGACTAAATGGGCAACATTCAAAGTCATTAAATTTGCAAATTTACAAAAATTATTTTTTTATTTGAGTAGTAAGCTTTTTGTTATGTGAATTTCTCAGTAAATATATTGCTAACAATTAAAGCTTATTTTAAATATAAATTTATAAAATATTTAAAACTTAGATTTCCCATTTATTAAACTTTTATGTAATTATTTTATTTATTTTGAGAGGAGGAAACTATTGTGATACTTAAGATGCCACAAGTTTAAAATTTACTCTCTCTTATTTTATGTATGTAAAGTTTGTGTTATCATAATTTTTTTTTTTTTTGAACAAACGAACTATTATACCAGAAATAATACAATGACTCATTTTTATATATTAATAAAGGACAATGCAAAAGTTATAAATGTGTAATAAGATAAAAAATACAATTATACTACACAAATGGGACATCCTTAGTAACTAATGCAATTCTCATCAGAGTTGGATAAGATTGATATTCCTGTAAATAGCTTAAAGAGAACTAAATTATTTGCTAATTGATTAACTTCCTAAATTAATATGAAAAGCAGAATTTTTCTATTCTGGTTGTTGTTGCTACATTAGATAATTATACATTATCCCATTTTACATCCTGAAAATCTATCCTTTTTAGACATATGTAATTAGTGCAGTTATAGAGTATGAATAAAATGTTGATTTTTAGTTGTCTTTGTATTATGTATAATCTGCAATGCTTAGTGCATTATAACTGTGACAAATTTGTATCCCAATGAGATTTTTTGGTACCCTGACTTGTCTTTTTATTTTATTTTGAATCATCCTGAATAAACTACTAAGTTATTTCAAAATTTAACATAATAAAAAAATGCAAAAATCGCAACCAGTAAGAAATAAGGATAAACTAAACTAATATAAGAATACCTAATATTTTTAGTGTATATATATCTAATGAAGCAGTGAAGTGTTTTTAATAACTACAGAATAAGCAGAAAACTTATGGAACTAATGGATAAAAAATTCCTTGAATGTATTAATTTTTGTTAGTGAATTTTAAATATGAATGACATGTTACTTGTGGAGGGGATTAAAAATCCTTTGTATTAAA
The DNA here is from genome assembly GCA_019974015.1 of Nephila pilipes. Taxonomy (NCBI): domain Eukaryota; kingdom Metazoa; phylum Arthropoda; class Arachnida; order Araneae; family Nephilidae; genus Nephila; species Nephila pilipes. The sequence continues at coordinate 108,082 of BMAW01105688.1, forward strand.
AAAAAAATTAAATTTTTGTTTTTATTTTTTTAGTGGTGTGAAAATCCGAAAAATGCTCTAGAGAACAAAGTAACTTTTACAAGTAATAGTTCTAGTCTTGAGGAGTCAACCAAAAAAACTGACAATGATAGTGAAACAGAATTGGACGAGAATACTCTAGAAATGGTTGAATTAGACAGTAAAATTGAAGATCAAGCCTGCACATTATGGGATATGTCAGCCAACAAGGTTAATAAATCTGTATCATTTTTTTTTTTTTTTGTAATATAGATGTTATTCTTCGATTTTCTAACCAGTATATAAAAAGTTTGTGTTAGTTTTTTACATTTGAACTACCATTCAGATCTGTAATACTTTCAAATAATGAATTTTGTTTTATAATTAAGAAAGGCTGTAATTTAATATTGCTGTATATGTATGTTTGAAAAGTTTGATTAATGAATTCATGAAAAACTAGTTTTTTCCTGATGCACTTTAAAAGCTTTGTTTTTATATTATGAATTTATTATAGGTACATAAGCATGATAACTATGTATTTTATTTAATGCTTTCTGTACTATAACTATGCAAAATGATTGTTTGTTTTCGTTTTGAATCCTGAGAAATAAATGTTAAACAATATGTATTAATTTTCCTTCCTTATTTAGTGCATTTTAAGCATATATTCCTGTTGTGTTTTTAAAGTGAGTAACAGTAATTTGCAAGAGTAATTTCTTTTAATTATAATTTCATAGGAAGTTGCTGAATTTTTGAATGCCTCTTCAGTTCCAAATATATTTTTTGATATCATAGTTGAAACAAAAAGTCCAAGACTCTTGGTGAGTAATGTTTTACCGGCCTCGTAATTCAGATAATTCAAAATTATCTAGATTTAATAATGAATTCATCATTTATATATAAAAAAATATCTCATCACAGAATTTGAAATTTGTTTGCATTATTTTATTTTAACTGAATTTACAGTGTTATAGATTGATATGTTATAGATTGATATAGTGTAATTTTATTGAAGTATATATAAATTTAGCTAAATACATAAGCTAATGATATAATTCTATTTTTGTCTTTATTTGTTAGTAGATAAGCCATTCTCTGTGAGTAGATAAGCCAGTCAAATGGATGAATTTTTTCTGTCTTTGATAAATATTATTAATGAAAAAATTGAAGAAATGGATAACATGCAGCCCAATAATATCTTGTATCTGAATAGTTATATTGAGTTCTAAATTTTCAAATATGTCTGAAGTTAATAGCACTCCCAGTGTGGATGTTGGATTCTTGCTAGAATAATCAGATTTTTTAAGGTTTTATCATTGTAAATCAGTGTTTAAAATTAAACTGAATCAATTCAATGTTTTTTAAATGAAAAGGTGAAAAATAATTTGCTTATGGAGATAAATTTTAAAAAAATCGTGATTTTCTGAATATGCATGTTATTATTGTGTAGATTTTAAATAATCATACTGTACTTCGAATCAAATATCTTATTGGATGTATAGTGTTGATAAAAATGTGATCTAGACATATTACTTTTTTAGTATTTTGAAAATGACTTTGAGCAATTTTTGAATAATTTAAATAATGTACAATTTAATTATGGTTGCTTTGCGCATGTAAAAGAAAATGTTTCAAGGTTCTTTGAAAGAGCCTAGAAAAATAGTAAAGTCATTGTTAAAATTAAGTTAGATAGAAATGTTATGTTAATAGAAATACTATTGTGTGTGTTAAAATTAAAGAAATCTCATTATGAAGTCTGTTCCATATTTTTACTATTTTAAATGTTATTAATGAGCAAATACAAGTACTTTTAAATGACTTAAAAATTTTTATTGCATGTGTACTTGAATATATAAACTTGAAAAGAAAGAGTTCTTTTGATAAATATAATTTATAATATTAGAAATAATCTTTATAATGAATGAGAAATACTTTTTAAGTAGGTATTTTTTAAACTACTGTTATATTACATCAGTAAGATTGTAAAATTGTTGTTAGAGAGATAGGAAATTGAATTAGTGTACAATCAAAAGAAAATAATTTCAAAAATAACTTATAAAATTGTAGGACTTAAGCAATACATAACTAAAACCTTTTAGACAAAATTTTCATTGTTAAAAATGCAGAAATTTTCATTTTTAAAGATTGTTCTTAATAATCTGCGAAACACTCTTTAAAAATCAATTTTTATTGTGATGTTTCTTTAGAAATATATATATATATATATATAAATGTGTGTGTGTGTGTATATATGTATGTATATGCATGTATATATATTCATATATAATATACTCTTAGTTCTTTAGTTGTATGAGATTTCAGTTAGTCTAAAGAGAGTGAATACTTCTTTAATATTTGCTTTTATTGCTTTCAAAAAGGTAATCACCATTGTATCGAACTGTGACAAGGTATACTCTTTGCTGCAATTTTTTACCATTACCATATTGGTGCTTATCTGTTTTCATGTATAAAGACATATTTAAGAAAATATACTTTTTTTTATGCCAGAATTTCTTATCATTGCAAATACTACTATATTCTGTTCTGTTGTAGGGGAGGTCTCAAATTCTTAACATTTTTTTTTTTTTTTTTTTGCCAAAATCTAAGATGAAGAAACAGAGAAATAGTAATTAGATATAATACCTGGTAGAACTCTTGTTTAAAATATCTACTAAATAAAAGTAAACAACTTAAATACATGATAGGTGTCTCTTTGTTTTGGTGATAATCAGAGGAGCAAAATAGGAAAACAGAATTTTATTTGCCTTTCCCATTGGGTCGGGGTATTCTAGTGGTCATGGCTTCGGACTCGTGGCCAACGGTTTTCTTTCAGTGGCGGGTTCGATCCTTGGCCGCTAAAGACCCGCTGTGTAGCCGGTGATGATGCACATTAAATCTGTCGGGCCCAAAGTCCTCTCATTGGCTTGGTGTGGAAGTTAGGAGAGGGGGTGCCAGCTCAGGTGTCATCCTCGTCACTTGACCGTGGTTCAAAATTACAAGGTCTGTCGCCAATAGCCCTCATGTTGCTTCTAGTGCAATGTTAATAAAAAAACTAAACTAAACTTACCTTTCCCTATATATTGGCAGAATTTCAAATCATTTCATGAAAATGGTCTCTGAGATTTTACAAAAGTATCAAATATATAAGTATAAAATCATTAGTTAAATAATTCTTAAAATAAATATTTTGGTTGTTTAAGTTATATTTTCTGCATAAATATATATTTGTTAATATAATTCTTTCAATTGAAAATTTGTATGGAAATTATATTAAGTTCAAAAATTATTTTTTTGCTTCAGGAAATAGTCATTGGTATTTTAGGAAATATGTCGTCCTTTGATTCCATTTGCAAATCATTATCAGAGAACAAGAACTTATTGTAAGTATTGCATTTTTTCCAAGGATTTTCCTTTTTTTCTTTTTTTTCTTCTGTGGAGAGGATATCATAAGTATATTATAAGAATTTTAAAGTAATAAAAGTACATGCTTTAATTTTAAAGAATATATGCTCACCATCTTTTTTTCCTTTTAAAATAATGGTTTTCAAATTGTAGAGTGCATACACCTAGGTTGTATGATATATTTTTAAGAGATTCATGAGTAGTTCAAAGGAAAACATTAAGACTTGCTCTCCATTTTTTAAAATCCTGTAATAATGTTTTGCATTAAATCTTCAATTTAGATTTTGATTGTCAGACAGAGAACTGTAATCAAATAAAGAAGATTTTTGTCATCTATGTCATTTATTTTTGCACTCTAGTTCAAGTGTTTTGCTGCTTCACATACTGTTGCCTACTGCCTAGGTTTGGCCACTACAAGTAACCAATAGGGTTACTTCCTTTAGTATTATTACCTCCTGAGAATAACCATTATTTTTTTTTAAAAAAATATTCTTTTGTAATTGTTGTCCTAAAAATTTTATAACAAATATACATATACTTGTATTATTTATTTATCCACATCAATTACCATCAATGAGTTTTTCAAAAGTAGACTTAATTTCGCATGCATAATTTATCACTTATTGTAAATTTTTTCAAAAATTATTTTGTATAACTGTGAAAAAATTATACTAAGCCTAAATTCTAATGTAGCATCATCATTTAAATGTTTAAATTAAAGCAAGTATTGTTACAAATTTGCTCATTATATTAGTAATTTAATGAATAGCTAGAAAACAATATGTATTATTGTTAAAAGTACTCAATGAAAATTAATAAAAAATATAATATTTAAATTTCATTTTGTAAACCCTATAATTGCTATCCAAATGAACTTGAATAATAAATGGAATTGTATCTTGTTGATTTCACAGAAGAATAAGACAAGGCTTGTATCAAAAGTGTAATTTTCATAATTTAATATTTTTGAAAAATTATTCAATGCTTTGAAAAATTACTATGGAGCTTACTAAAATACATATTATTTACATTGATGGAATTTTAATGTATTGGTATCCTTAATTTATTCTCTTGGTTACATAGTTTTCAATATATTTGATTTCATAATTCAAGTGATAAAAATAAGTAAATGCTTTTACTTGTCATGTCTCACATCCTTTGTCTTTTTTGTAAGTATTTATTTTTACCCAAAAAATTGAAATGAATCGAATTTATCAAGAAAATTGTAAGCATGCAAGTGCAATTTTTTCATTATGAGATTTAGTTAATTTAAGTTTATAAACCAATTTTTTTAAAAAATCGTGGCTTGTGGATGTATAGTTAAAATAGTATTCAGAATTCAATTCTATTTTATAACGGAATTTATTTGTTCTTTAATTTTAGAAAAGATGGGAAAAGAATACCTGAGTTAAAAAAAGTTACCCTGTAAAATAAACTAATAATTACAATATTCATTTTTCTATGCTGTCTGGAAGTAGGTTTTCATTAGAGATGCATCTTCTAAATTAATAATGCAAGGAATTTTCTTTGTAAAGAATTATTTCTTGGTTATCCTAATGTGCCCTTTTTGAAACTGATAAAGGGTTAAAAAAAATGAAATAAATATAACTGGCTTAGAGGTTTTAAATCACTTTAACCATTACCATGACTTTATACATTCAACATATCTAAAGTAATTTTTTTTTTCTCTAGTAAATATATTTTAAAAAGTACTGCAGTTCTTCTGTACTCTTTTAGGGAACTTTTATTTTATAATTATCTGGCATCAAAGTTATAATGCTCTAATATGTGTATGATAATGCATTGTTTATGTGAGCATTTTATGGAGTGACGTACGCTTGTTTTTAGGTACATCAAAGTTGTTTATATGATACAAAGAAATTTGTTACACTAAAGCAGAAGCTTGAGAATCACTGTTGCAAACAATTTGTAACTGACAAACTAAACTATATTTAAAAACATTACATTGTTTCCAATAATATTGATATCATTCCATTAATTTCAGATTTCCCTTCCCCTCTTATGCCTTTATGAAAGTGCTAAAGATTTTTTTTATAAGTTTTATTTTATTTTTAAATTAACTAAAATATAATTTTTAGAATTTGCAAAAATACTTCAACTAATAAATTCAAAAAGTTTTTGTAATTACAATTTTATAATTCTAGATATTCTAGATTAATAATTCAATATCTTAGTGAAATTTGATACTTGTGTAAAATTCCTTCCACTATGAAAGTGGTACAATTTTTCAGCTTAATTTGCATCAATTATTTCCAATTGCATCTCATTTTTCTGGTTCAGCAAAAATGTTTGACAGGATTATACACATGCACTAATATAATTTCCAGTAAAAAAAATTTAAAAATAAAAGTCTGAATTATTTTTTTCTTTTGCAGGAATTATATTATTATACTCACTGGAACATCAGATACACCAACTCTCTTGCAAGTTTTTCGGTAATATTTCTTTTTTATTAATGTATTTCTAATCGAAGCAAATGTTTTTGTATTAAAAATTCCTTACATTTGCTGTAACATTTTATTTCTATTTCTCTTGTAGTGTTATTCTTTGTGGAGTGTCAAATAAAAAGAGTCAAAATCTTTGGTTTGATGCATTTGAGGAAAATCCTTATTTTATGGAAAATATTAAATTCATTTTTGAGAACAGTTTAAAGAGTATGTATCTCATTTTCATTATCAAATTATATTTAATTACAAAATTCATATCGTTGAAAATTAATGTAAATATTGTGCTAGTAAAATACTTGTGTGTGATTTTGCCAAACTATTAGCTATTTATTTTTAAATTAGCAGAGTTTTGTATGCTTACAATCACAGAAATTATTTAATTATGATTTGCTTTTAAAAAATAAATTAGGGATATAGCATATTAGGAAAAAATCACACTGAAAAATTGTTCATAAAAATGTCTTTAACAATGTTTATTTGAGGAAGCATAACACTAATCAATATACCCCTTCTGTAACTTATTTCTCAAAGAAAAGAAATGTAATTCATGAATGACTTGTGAATTTGTAAACAAAGATAAGTAAATTTTCAATTCAGAGTATTTGTAAATTGTCTGTGAATACAAAGTCTTGGTAACCTCATTGTAAGGAGGACTTAACATTATATTATTAATTTTTATATAAATTTTTTTAAATAAAAGTTATGTAATGTTCATAAAGTATTTTTTATATTACTAATTATAAATTTATATTCTTTAGATACTGTAATTAAAGGAGCATTTCAGTTACTTCACGGTATTTTAAATGAAAATGTAAAGTATTGTGAGATGTGGGGACAACCATCACATTTGAAGGCCATTATTGATGCTGGTAAACAATCATTGTAAGTTAAGAACGATTAAAATTTTAATATGAATATATATGTGTATGAAATATAAAAGGACATATTTTTTCCTGTCCTCCCTCCTCCATTTTAAATTAGCACTTTAAGAAAGGAAAAAAGATAAGTATGTGACTGCTGTATAACTTATAATAGTGGATGTATAATTATATTGAGATCCCTTCTAAGAGCACAGTTTCTTTAAGGTGGTTGTTCTAAATAACACTGAAAACCGCCATACTTTATGACAATTTGCTTGATGCCTGGGAGAGTTTTCAGGCACCTAATCAAGCAAATTGCTGTAATGGTTAAGTACAAGATCCGTGGTTCTCAAACTTTTTCTCAGAGTACCTCTTGATGGATTTCTAAGATGTAGCATATCTTCAAGGTAAGAGTTTCTCAAATACAGCTTAATATTTATATAATTTTACTTCATGAAAAGCTAAATTTTTCTAAAGGAAAAAAAAAAGATATATTTTAATATTTTCTTCTAGAATGAAATGCCTATTCTTAAAAATATTTTTTTTTCCATTGCTGCAAAAAAAAAAAAAAATGTTGCAATGTTGAATTTATAAATGTGTTAAAAAATATGGTGTTGTGCAAAAGCAAAACTTATGTAACAGGACTTTAATTATAATATGTTAACACAGGCTTGTATAACTTGCCACCTGACAGAGGTTATGAATGAGAACCATCAAAAACTTACTTTCTACTGTATGATAAAGTGCTTTATACATTGACTGCCTATCATGCACCAGCGTGAGATGTGGTTCAGTCACGTGCTGGCACAGTAAAATTTTCTTCTGATTGATCATTTTCCAAATTATTTGATACTGCATGTTAAGTATTTCTGTTGGTATCGGCATGGAGTGATGATTAGAAACTAGCTATAAATAATCTTGGTTTCAGTGAAAAATCAATAATATTTTATTTTTCATGGGAAAAAATGATCTTGTGATATGAGTTATACCGATGATAGTTTGGGAGGACATTGCGATTGTAATTTTCTTCTAATGAATTCAATTGTAATATGTGTACTTGTTTATAATACAGATTTATTTAAAAATAATACGTACTATCACTTTTTTGTTTAATTTTAGTTCACTTTTTGCCTAACACTGCCAGCATGTAATGTGGTATCTGGGAAAGAATTTGGCATGTAGTACCGATCCTGCGCTGGCGCATAGTTAAAAAATTCCTTAATGAAGGGCTATATATTTTTATTTTAATTATCTTTTATTACTTTATCTTTATTTTTTAAATCATATTTCCTACTATCTACTTCCATGTCAAGGCATTAACTATCAACCCAATCCCTAGAGGCTGGCAGTCAATGTGTTAAAAATACCATTTATAATATTACTAATGTAATACAAACATGCTATTAACTTATAATCAATGAATTTAACTCATTCTTTGAGCATGAGATATTCAAAAATTCATTCTTAAATTATATTAACTTCACACTCTATGTATGAAATTAGCATGCTGGTATATATTAATTCAAAATTACTTCACATAAAATTCATTATTTCTTCTGTATAATAAGTTGTGTATTAATGCTTTTTCTTCCTACTTCAAAGATCACAGTTTGAAAATGCAAAGTATGAGACAGAATTTAAAGCAAAAAATTCGATATAAAAACCATCGTTTTTAAAAACATTTTTTTTATATGGTGGCAAAGTTTATTAGAGAAAATTATTGAAATATTAGTTAAAACTGTTAGTTATTTTTAACTTTAAAATTTACTTAAAAAGAGACATTTGTGAGCATATTAAGAAATTCATAATACTCATAAAATCAAAACATGTATTTGAAAATTTGTAAGTCATTCTATTAAAAAAAATGGTAATCAGAATTCAGAAAAAATTATTGTGATAAGATATGGCGCCAAATATTGGAAACTTTCTTTCTTGCCAATGATTACTGACTAAAAGTCAGCAACCCTTACTATCTCGGAGATAGTAAAGGGGAGATAGTATCTCCCCTTTGTGAGTACAAAAGGTTTACGATACCTCATATGGCGTGGGGAGTGTCCGGTGTTCCCAGAGGGGGAAAGAAATTTTTTCCTCTATCCTAAAAGCGCCGAGGGGAAAGAATATTTTGACTTATTAAAATTATTGAAATATTAGTTAAAACTTGTTGCAAACGTCTAAATATTGCATTGTTAGGTGAGTACAAACGATTCCCAAAATTTCAAAGCTCTAGCTTGATGGGAAGTTGGTTAAATTAACGATCGAAAATTTGATGACACACACACCAAGTGAAATTCAGAAAAACGTTTAAAAAAAAAAAAGGAGACAATGCAAACCAAAATAAGTACTTAAAATCAAAAACTAATATAACAAAACAAATATACAAAAAGTTCTATGCAAAGTTTTACAAAGAACAGATTTAGCCACCCAATGTGAGCTTTTTTTTTCATATAATTATTATTAAATTTCTCAATTAAATATAAGAATATAAATGATGAAACATCAAGAAACAGACAATAGTAAACTTTTCCAATATTAAAATTAAAGGAAATGATAAATTATTAAATTGAATATATTTAAGCTAAATGTAACTAAAACTGAAGCAAAGAATAAAAAATTGAAATGTGATCTGGTATGTCAAAATGTCCCACCTAAAATAATAGCCCCTTGGGTGGCTAAAAAAAAGTATATTGATTGTCAATTTATTAAGAAATGTTTGAAAAGCATTGCAGATATAATTTGCTTTGATAAATAAAGGAAGATTATGTAGCAGTCAGTTTGTCTTGCCAAACTATACCTAGAAAAACTGAGACAAGAAAATCCATTAAAAAAGGTTTGAATTGAAGAATAAAGTTGCCATTTCAAAATTTTATGCTGCTGCATTAATTAAGAGTATAAATACTATAACACAATTCTTTTTGAAATTTTTATTAAAAGTATTGATAATTATCATTTAAGAAAGGGCTTATGGCACAAACATTCAAAGACAACAAAATGAAAATTTTTTTAGCAAAATAGTGAAAAATATGTCAAAAGTTTTTTTTTTTTTTTGGTTCATTGGAGCATATTTGATATGTTTGATTGTATTCTAATTTTGATAAGTTAGAATTAATATGTAAAAAAAGTAATAAATTAAAGTAAAACTTACTTTTGAGAGTAAGATGGTCTAGAAAAGGTAAAATGTTGAAAAATTTTATGATTAGCCAAGTAAGATAATCTATGGAATCAAAAGGAAAATTTTGGTTAGAACTTAAATCATGAAAATTGGCTTAAAGATTTTGCAATTTAGATTTGACTGCTCATTTAAATATGTTTTAAATGTCTATTCAAGGTGAAAACTAACTGATAAATACATTTTAAACTAGAGCTCAAAAGGAAATTGAAACTATAGCAATTTTGAATTAAAGCAAACAATTTTATGTATTTCAATACATTACTTTACATTACTGCAAACAATACAGAAGCCTAGCCTTGCTTTTCAATTTGATACAGAAATTTTAATAATTCTGGAAAAAGTATCGAATATTTACATAATTTTACTCTATTTTTGATCTACATAACATATTACATGGGCCAATTTTCAAGTGGGCTGTATAGAGCTATAATTCAGCATACAACTTAGTGAAAAATATGTTCATGTCTCTTTACTAGACTTATATAAAATATATCTTTATACAAAGAGAAATATCCTACAATTCTTATTTATGTCATTGCTGTTTGAAGAACTTGCTTTCATTAGAGCTGTTATATTCAAGCCTGAAAAAAGTTGACACTTTTTAATGTATTCCCTAAAAATTGTTACTACTTCCATTGAATCAAATATCAAAGCATAAATTACACTTTATCTTAAAAACAGTGAAATATTTCACTTATTTCAAGTTATTGTCTCATCTTTTACTTATGTAACAAAGGAATTAAATCATATAAATAGAGAGAGAGACTGAGTAATATATATACACACATATATTGTTGTGAACCTGTGATGAGGCTTCCTTGCAACATTACTCTTATAAAGGAAAAGAGAATATTTATAAAGATTTCCTTGGTTACTTAAGAAAACTTAAGCAATGGCCTCCAAACCTTGGTGACAAAATGAAGGTTCTCAGAAATGCTGAAATTTTCCTGAAATCTTGATTAAGATGAAAGCTATGGACTTTTTCTGAATTTTACTTGTGATATCACACTTGAACAGTATGGAGAAGTGCAAAGACTGAGTGGATATGAGGAAATTTGTTGAGTGGATCTGCTAAAAATCTCTTGGTAGCATGGCCTACCAAGTCTGCTTAGAAGTAGTCTGTATCTGCTGGGGAAACTGTCAGAATCCATATAAAATATTACTTTGGAGATTTGTTTGTAGTTTGAACTAGAAAGCTGGTGGGTTAAACATGCTGTGTGACTGTTATTGTAAGTGCTGATTTGTATTTGTTGGTGTTGCTGATTTACACAAGTGCTATGTTTGTTACCGTTGTGTTGTTAATTATGTATAAGTTTTGCTACCTATGTTTGGTCTTGTCTTGAATATTTGTGAATAAAGCTTTATTCTTCATTATCCTCTGTGTTCATTACACTGTAAACCCACTGGATAGAGATTTTTGTATACATATTCTGATCATCCTTTTTTAGTATATTTTGTTTGTGACTCAAATTGGCTTGTATTTTTCCAGTGTGGGTCATGAAAGTCTAAAGGTTTGACTCTTCTGTGTTAACACATAGTTGTAGTTCTTACAATGCAAATTCTTAGTTATGTAATGCAAAATTCTTCAAAATTTTGAGGCTATATTACACATAAGAAAATACAGAATATTTTGTAAACAAAGGTATAGACCATCTGGACATTCTTTAAAAGCTTTATAATTGGTGATCCTAAAAGTGAGCATGTTTTTATAAAATCAGTTTTTATATTCTCTGATTATGCTTACATTCTCAGATTACCCTTATTATCCTTTATGAGAGGTTAATCCTGAATAGCATATTTTACAAACAGAGGATTTCTCTCAATTTTAGCTCTTATAAAATCTTAACATATTTGTTACATTTTATTTTACTAGAACGATTAAATGCCCTAAAAATATTCAATTTATGCATAAAGTAAAAGTAATTAACTACTGAGAATTTATAGCAATTATTACTTATATTTTATTGCATGTAAGCAACCACCTTATTTTTAGGTTTAAATCTTGAAACATGTTTTCATCAAAAATATTTTAAGATATAAAAAAACCCCTTTTTGTTCCAACCATTTTTATTTAATCATTAAATTCTTCATTACTCTCATCCTATACATCACAGTAAGCTATTTCAACTAACTCATTATCACCATAGTCTCTTTCATCATAAATAGCATCATCTTCACTATTGTCACTTATGCTGCACTTTTTAAAAACTCTTACAATTACTTTCTTCACACCACTCCATAACTTCTTCAGCAGCAAATTCACTATTGTTGGCTTCAGGATTTTTCTTGGAGTCTGTATATGTGTCATCCCCCTCCTTCATTAATGCCTTGGAAGGTTTGTGGATACTGATATATACAGAGGTTGAAGTTGACTTGCAAGGCACTAGAAATAACAGTCATTTTGGTTTCTGATATGTCTTTGGTAAACACAGGTGACACACTCCTGGGATACCTTAGCGACCCTTCTCTATTTTCGACCCTCCTTCTTGTCAACCAATTTTTTTCTACTTCACGTCTTGACCACAGTTTTTTCTTGTTTGGTGCAGCATAGGCATATCTGGCTCTTGTGCCAATAAACTTTACATTCTCTCACTCACTTGGATTTCTGATTTGTGTGTGTGTGTGTGCCAGTTTCATGTATTAAGTATGCCCTGAACTAATCTTGTAACTGTATAGCTGCCTTAAAAGGTTCTTGCTTCAAATATTCTGAACTAAATCTTCATTCCATCTTGGTCCATTTAGTACTTTGCATGAACAAACACTAGTACTCATGACAACCTCTACTTTGGAAATGTCTTCTTTGATAAATTAATCTAGGAGACAAATTGGTGCCATCAGAACAACATGCCAGAAAAACTGTGTAATGAGGTTTATGTCCTTTAGTGTTGATGGTCACTATTTTAATCTTCAATTATGTTGGAAGGAACATCAAAGGTGAGTAGAACTCCATTCATATTTGCTATTTGGCAAAGTTCAAAGTTAATTTTCTTTTGATATTGATGACATAATAATGAAATTTAAGAATTTTCCCCCCATAAGCATCAGGCATTTTTTTGGTACAAACTTGGTTGTGGTCTTTAGATGCAACCATTCCCCTTATTAAAATTGAAGCATGAGACTTAAAATGAAGCACTTACCTTTAAAATCAGTAGTCTTTTCTGTCTGCTATACTTCTTTGCTGTTTTTCATATCCTGAGCAATCCCTCTTAGATCTATAATTATTCTTATCAAAATAGATGTACTAATTTGGCTTTTGAACTCAGTATTTGAGTTTTTCTCCAGGTTTGGCCATTTTTCCATTTTGCTTAGTACTGGCTTTTTTCATCCTTGGCATATGTGAAAATTCATTTTTGTGCTTCCTCTGCAATAGCCAATTATAATTGCCAATGAAGTTGACCCAAATTGTCTTGATGCATTTTTATTGCCATGCTCCTCTGCAGACATAATAACTTTCATTGGGAAAGTTATCAGATATGAAATGAGTTCTTTTATACTCTACTATTACAATTAAAATAACTGCAGACAACATCAAAAGGCATGTCTCAAAGAGCATATTTGGCTGAAGATTGTCATTCATGGATGTCACCTTATGCTTGTGGTGTTTCAAAGAAGATTTTAGTTTTGGGGGAATATGCTAATACCTATAATATACAATGTGACAATTTAATCATGAAAATCCATACTCGTATTATAACCGTAAAAGCACAAATCATAAAAAGAACTGAAAAATTATAATAGCCTGCAAATTTTAAAGAGTTATTTAATTTATTAAACATAAAAAGATTATATATATATATATGTAGTTAAATGCTAGAGAAATACTTTTTTCTCCTGTTTAAAATTTTACTGAAGATGTTTCGATTTTAAATTATTGCATTTCTTGAGTTTTTAGGAATTAAGAAAAATTCTTCATAAATGAATTTGTTTTTAAAAATAAACATAGATGTAAAATGAGTAATTATAATTCTTGTTTTAGTTTTCTATGGAAGCAGTAATGGAAGTTAAAATTTTCTTTATTCAATGAGACAATTTTTTAGAATTTAATAAAATAAACTAAATGCATCATTGACTAATAGAAATTTCAATAAATTTTAATTTTCATCCCCTCTCTGTTCTTTTGATTTAATTATGTACCAGTTAATAAAATCATTCAACACAGGAAAATATATGAAAAAAATCTTGTAATTTGCTGCACTTAATATTAAAAAGAAGCTTTTGAAAGACTTTCATAATTAAGAGTCAAGGAAATAAGGTGCTTACTGTTGTTACCTCTTTTGTTATTGATTATATTCCTTCGTCAAATGAACCATCTTAGCTTTCTTGGTCAGAATAATCAATCATAATTAAACTAATAAATTTAATATATACGATGTTCTACAATCTTTTCTAATTGCCTATTAATGCTTTCTGGTGTATCATTTGTCATTTCATTTGATATGCTATCACTATTTCTATTTTACTATTCTTAAAAATTATAGATTTCTATTTTAAGGCTTCTAATTAAATTTTTGTCATGCATAGATAATTGATACTAAATCAGTAGCAATTTACTATTTTACATTTTTTCTATTATTCAGAACTTTGTAGATAAAATTACTAATTTCCTAGAACATTGCAGTGAGTCTCAGGCAATAGCACATTACCTCTTTACTATGTTTACAATAGCCACCTCACTTTAAGTAGACATTTCAACATAATCTTTCTTTGCTCAAGTATAATTTTGCTGTGTAAGGTTCTGACTAAACACTGTGTATGTAATTTATATAATGCATTTATTTGTCTAAATTCAAGTAAAATTATTGTATTGACAAGAATTATGAAGATTTATTGGAAAATGTGGTTGAAATAGGAAAAAAAAAACCACATCAAAAATATTGCTCAAATTTACAATCAAAGCTCTCTTTGTATTTATACTAACAAAATGGTGTATTATAAAATGATACTCATTCAACAAAGTATTTAACTGGGCTTTCTATGCAACAACATATGATACAAACATTCCTGTCACAATAATTCCTAAAGATCCTGAAATATTTTGTTTACAAGCATGGCAATCCCTAAATAAATTATATGGATTTCAATAGAAAAATTAAGAGTTTCTTTAATGTGAAAATTATATATATATATTATATATTTCATGATATATTGATTGGAAGTGGATTTTGCTTAAATAAGGTATTTATAATAATTATTTCAGTATTATTTTCATATGCATTCAAATAATAAATTATTTCTTTTTAATGCTTTTTGAATTTACCATTTTTAGAATGCATTACCGAAACACATTTTGTAACTTGTAAAATATTTCATTTCAGAAAACTCCAAGAATGTTTAGACAATTTTTTTTGCGTATTGAATATTTTGTGTCAACATCCACCCAATATTGAAGAATTAGGTAAGAATTTCTTCATTAACCCCAGTATTCTTCAGTTTTTTAAAAAGGAAACTTAATTTTCACAAATTTTCTTAGTTTAGATAAATAATTTGCTTTAATTCAGAGAAAAATATCATCAATATTTTAAGTTAAAAAGGTGACATCCAATTGGTGCTTGTATTCCCCTATCAATTATAAGGAAAGAATGGCTTTATTATGATAAAATATGATATGAATGGAATAACTGATAAAATACTGTTTTTATTTAAATAGTAAAATGGGATGAAGTTTGGTGGAGTGCTTAACTCAGTTGGACTATGACCTCCTATCAGAATGAACTTTGTGAGCTGGCTTTTTGTTGGTTTCTATGCTTGACCAGAAATTAGAAAACATAGTTGTATTTAGGTTTTACTTTAAAAAATTACAAATGCTTGAGAAAATTTAAAGAGAAGAATTTTTGGAAACACATTAGTTAAAGGTGGGTCTTCCTGTTTGGGAGCAGCATTTAGAGTTGGAAAATGGAAAGTTAATAGTGAGCCTTAAGATCCTTAAGATTGATTCATCATACTTGCATGTTAGGCTTATGGAAAAGGCACAGTGCTTCTGCTGATCTTAAGAGCAGTGTTGGAAGTTCATCACAGTTAGGAGAAAGGTTGAATTTTGATTGGTTTGCTGGAAAGTGAAGCTGGTGTTAAATGAGATATTTGTTTGTTTTCTGGTATGATGATTTGGAATATATTTTTCAATTTTATTATCTGAGTTATCAATGTTATTAAAGAATTTTTTGCAAAGAATTGTTCTATAGAGGGGTAATTTAGAGCAACTTGCAGTTCAACATAGTTCGGGGCCCAAAGTCCTCCCGTTGGCGTGGTGTGGATGTTAGGAGAGGGGGTGCCAGCTCTGGTGTCGTCCTCGTCACTTGACCGTGGTTCAAAATTACGAGGTCCGTCGCCAATAGCCCTCATGTTGCTTCTAGTGTGGCGTTAATAAAAACTAAAAAAACTGCAGTTTAACATATCACATACATCAACTTAGCTGATAATTTGTCTGTGATAGAATTTTGAGCTCTTTCAATTACATTTATATTAATTTTTGCTGTGACAAACTTGTATGCCTTACCTGTCTGGCATACAAGTATATAATGATAGGTCTGAGAATCAGGATATAAGATAAGCATTAGATAGGAATATCGTGCAGATGAAATACATCATGTAGTACACAGAGAAGCTTTGTGATACCCATAATAGTATGGTTAAATTTATGAAAAATGCAAATAAAATAAGAATTTAGCTATCGATTTAAAGACTTGGGAATCAAATTAGTGGAGGTAAAAATGCTGTTTAGGGGGAAGCCTGAAAGAATGCAAATTTTTTAAATAGTTTTTTGTATAATGCCATTTTAAATAATGTTTCGTGTTTTCAGGGTTTATTTCTTATTCAAATATGTTTTTAAAAAGGCCACTCAAAATGTTATTACAGGATCTGATGTGTAGAAAATTACATTTTATAGGCTTATCTAAATACATATTGATGACAGTTTAAAAAAATGTATATGCAGATAATTACCTTATCCTTTTTACAACCATTGAATTAGTATCTGTATACTTTGTAGAATGAAGAATACTAATTGCTAATCAAACTGCTTTCCACAGCATTTTGGAACAAGTGGTGTAGTTCATATTTATCAGAACCTTGTTTATAAAACTGAAGTTGCTATAGATACAAGAGAAATGTAGAATGAAAGAATCGTTTAAGTAGCATTTGTCTTTTTTCAGGTGGAATGAAATTTATTTAGAGTTGAGAAATTTGTTTACGAAATTGAGGTGATTATCTGTAGATAGTCTGAAATTGTCATTGGAGTCATGTAATGAAAGGATTTTATTAATGTACTAAATGTGAATTCTTAGGCACTAATTGTAATTTCGACTTTCAATCCTAATTGTGTTGAATTTTCAAATACCTTTCTCTTTCATTAGCTAAAAATTGGTTGAATCTACAGTTTCTGTTTGAGGCCAGCTTTTTAAGTCTTGGTGAAGAAGAAACTTTGCCACATAGAACAAGATTAGCAGCTGTTTTTTCCTGCTTTGATACCTACGATACTTTGTTAACATCTGATTACATAAAACGTGAACAAGTAGTCTTTGGTAAGATTTTCTTATATGTGCTCTATAATTGATGCTTAATTTCCAAAACATGATATCAGATATATTTAAATGTCATTAAATGGTGTACAAAGGAGGGTTAAAGAAAGATTTTTTTTGGGGGGGAAGGAACTTGGTTTCAAACAATTTAATTTTGTTATATAGTTTTTCTCCCCCTCCTTTACATTCTCTCTTATTTCAATATATATAGATATATGTATGTATAAAATCACAGAATTTTCAGGAATTTATCAGTTAAATCAGTTTATAAATTATTTTAAAACTACTAATCTATTTTAAACTGATTAAAGTAACTATTTTTTTCTTAAACATTTACTGCATAGTGTTTTCAAAAAATATATAAATTTACATTATCAGAAAGCTATGATTTCTAATATTATCGTTAATTTTTAGAAGTTTAAGATTACAACTTCTACTATTATAATGATATATATTGTTTAGTGAATCTAAAATAGGTGATAAAAGCAGAAACATAGATTATGCATGGTAAAAATTGTTAAAATGTGTATGTATAATGTTAATAAAAATAGTCTTCCTGTCGGGAGGAAAACTCACTCAATGGATTATCTTAGTATTGTTGATAATTATTGCAAAATATCTTCTTTTTTAAACAGAAATAGATAGTTTGAAGGCCATGTGTACAGTAGCTCAATCTATTAGTGCTCTTATATCAGACATAAGAAAACACAATCTTGAAGTATTAGATTTTGACAACCCTCAAGAAAATCTCCCTCGCAACTTTCTAAGGAGAATAGAAGAACGAGATGGCACTCAATATGTTACGATGATGACTGAGAAAGAGTTTGATTCCTGGACTATTTTACTAGAAACTATTATTGCTACTGCAAGAATATTATCATCTTATGTTGAAAAAGTACGTATTAAATGAATTTTACTGTCAAGTCCCTTGTTGAGTGTTGTTTAATGTTGTATATTCGAGAACTTCACAGTATTGAATATATATATAAGAACCTCAAATAAGTTCTCGTTGTTTTCTAACAAATGGTATTATCAGGAATATGGGCAAGTTATTTCAGATGGTAATGCATCTACTAGGAAGTACTGTCGATAAGCTTGAACTTCAGTTTATGTTAGTACGCCACAGTGTAAACAACGTTCTTTTTTGTTAGTTCTAAAATTGTTGAGTGCTGTGCCAAATGAAGAGTATTTGTGAGAAGTTTATCACTCTATTTGATTCATCAGATATCTGCAGCTAAAGTACACAATTCTTTTTGAGACTTAATGTAAACATGCTCCATCAGAAACAACATGCAGAGACTATTTTCAGCGTTTCAAAAATAATGATTTTGATTATGGAGATAAAGAACACTTCTCCTCTGCATTTAGTTGGGTCAACAGGGTGTAATTTATTATGAGCTGTTCATACCAAATGAAAATATCATGGAAGATAGCTCTTGGCTGCATATTGGTATGTTTAAGCCAAGTCCCAAAGCAAGAAATGTTGCTATATAGACAGAGACATGACAAGGTGATTTTGTTACATGACAAAGCTTGGCCCCAAGTTGCAAAAACAGTAAAAACTTAATTCAACCATATAGTATAACCGTATTATCCCAAACGCTGTATTATCCGAACATAACCCTTTCTGATTATCACTTATTCTGTTTGATGGCGCATGGCCTGGCTGAGCGCTTCCATTCTTCTGAAGATATCAAAAAATAGGTCTATTCTTGTATAGCCTGAAAAGACATGTCGTTTTTACGGCGTGGAATTTATGCTGACAGAAAGAGAGGAGGAAGTAGTGACTAATGATAGGCAACACTTTGAATGACATTTTTTTTTACTGCATATCTTAAAGTATAAATTTGCGCAAAAAACAGTGAGAACTTATTAAAGGTCCTAATATATATATACATAATTGTTGATTCACAAAAAAGATTAACTGTAGAAAATGGTTTTATTTTATTTAAACAAAATTATTTCTTAAATAGTAGGATTCAGGTGTGTGTCTCTCTCTCTATATATATATATGCATGCTTATTTTAAGATTTAAAGTAGATAAAAAAAGATTAAATGAAACTTTGTCTCATATTTAGGGAAGCTATTTTTCAGTTATTATATTCCTTCATTTTCCTTTTCCATAAATTTTTATGAGATTTGCTAGAGAAAAAAAATCAAAGACAGAAAATTTAATTTATGTTCATCATATTTTATATGATAAAAACTGCTAAAAGAATATAAATTTTAATGAATAGTTTTTGACTGGAAGGGCGGGGGGAATTATGTGTGTCTATAACACATACCCTCCCCCCCACACACTGTCAGCATCAATTATAATGTATTAACGAATTTGCAAAACAAATGATCAAAATGTTAAAAAACTTACAGGTATATTCTTTTTTATAAAAAATTTTTTAATGGCATGTTGTAACAAATTTTCAAAAAAGTCAGTATTATGAAATTTGATAAGCCCAAAAAGTTAATTTGAAATATTTCATGTGTTAATGAAACATGAATTTATTCAAATTATAGACACTATTTTTCAAATTAATTATAGGTATTGTTTTAGTAATGATTCTGTTATAAATTGAAAGCTATGTTACATAAAATATCCTTAATGAAATTAAATGTTATCTAATGAATTTGTATTTTTAAAAATATATGATGAATACCATATTTTTTTTCCTTCCAAATAATATAAATTATAAAATTTGGAAAATTTTTGAAAAACATTTCGGTTAAAAAAAACATTGCGATTGAATGAACAAAAAAAAAAGGTACATATTTTTTAAAAAGTTTTTCGTTTTTAAAAACATTGCATTATTAGGTAAATGTTTTTAACAGTTAAGTGTTCACTAAATTTTTTCTGGTTCTAGATAGCAAGTTGATATTCTACATTCAAAAAATATGTAAAAGAAATAGTAAAGCTGGAAACATAATCATTTTAAATATAGCTTTTTCATGTATTTTATTTTTGTATCTTTTTACTCATTAACTGAATTTATGTAGGGAGATAAACTGGAAATCCTTGAAGACATTATGAATTCAGAAGTTGCAAAAGAAAATGTTGGTATCCTCATTATTTAATATTTCTCTGAAAATTTGTACAGAAATTCCTCATTGGATTCTTTGTATCACGACTTTTTTTTTTAAAAAAAAATTGTGTTCACTTTGCATTTTTGATTGATTAAAATATTTGTAAAGTGTTAAACTGATTTTAGAATTAAATACTTTCATTGAGAGTTATCATATCCATTGCACAAGAACAAAATGTTTTTGGAAAAGATATATTTTAAGGTTAAATTATCTTGCAATTAAAATGTTAAAAGTTTTTGTTTATAACTGTATTTTTTAAATTTTAAAATCAAACTTCAGGTGTCAAAGTATTGAAATTATTAAAAATAAATTTACTATGCAATTAAGACAATTGTGAGCTAAGATATACAATGATTTCATTTTAAAAAAATTCTAACTTTATTCAAAATTGTTGGGCAAAAATAATTAGGTATAAAATTAAATTATTTGGCTTTTTCTTGCAATCTGTTTTTTAAAAAATAATAGATTCATTTCTGGGGCAATACTTTATTTTAAAGAAAAAATAATTGTATTTTAGTAATATATTTGAGTGAAATACCTAAGAAAATTTAAAATTTTTCATTTATTTTTTATTTAAGGATACAAGCTAATTCTCCTAAATTTTAGTGAGATTTTCAAAAATAAAAAAAAAAATCAAGATTCAATTTCATCAAGGCAGATTAACTAGCCAAAAAAAAGTCAATTTGAAAATAAGTAACAAAAAGCTAGATTGTTGCAAATTAAGTGGCAGTTATGTGAAGCCCTGTTGTACGTGGCAATGGCTGACCTCAAACATCTACATATTTTCAAATTGGATAGGTCCAGTGATAATGGCTATGGGTGTATTAACATTATCTACAGTAAGCAAGTTAATTGGGAAACAAGTAAATAAGGTCACTCTACTTATACGAATTTAAATTGGCCACACAGTTTTAGGTATTATCTCCAACAACGGACTAGAATACTCCACATTAGTTTGTCAAATTCTACTGCAGAGATAAAGATCAACCTGCAGTCCTGGAAGTTTCTGAAATAATGACCTTAATTGAAACAGATTATTGCCAAATTGTACCTGAGATGGCCCATAAACTCTATGTCCATTATTGAATTGTTTCCCGGTACCTGGCAATACTCAGCAAAATCGGAAACTGGACTTTTGTGTACCTCATTGACTCACTGATGTCATCACAGTATTTGGAAGTCTGTTATGCCTTCTCCCACAGATGTCTGGGAGCATGGCTTCTTTTAACAAATTGGAAAAGGGATCTTCTTTGAGGACTTTATGTGATGCCCATAGAAGGATTCAGAAGTAACCATTTCATCTGAAGGTATTTACAGTCTGGTGGTCTCGTGCTGGCATTATTCACTATTCCTTTCTTCCATGTGATCACACAATTAATTAAAATCAGTATTGTGTTGACATGTAAGTCTCATGCATGAAAAATTGTGGTGCCAACAACTTGCTTATAGATTGCTGCTTGTGGTGCCGGTTAATAGAAGAGTTCTCTTACTTTAAGATAATGCCAGGCCATATGTCATGGTTGCAACCTTACAATATATTCATGAGTTGGTCTACAAATTTCTTTCTCCACTTGCGTACCCAACTGACTTATCTCTAATTGATTACCGTTTCTTTGGACATTTGAATCATTAATTGGCCCAGAAATGCTTTGGCTATGACATGTCATTCAATCAGATGGTCAATGACTTTGTTGCATCCTGAGAGCAGGATTTCTATCATGTGGCATAATGCTACTGATTCATTACATCAATACAATGTAATGAATGACCAATCATTGATTACATTGTATTGATGTTGCCGATTACTATTTTGATTAGCAAAATACTGTGAACATTTTCTTCGTTCCAACAATGTCATTTGAAAAACTTAATAGTGATTTTCATAAGACCAAGTGTTTGCAGTTAAATTTGTATATCTAGTATTTAATTAATTTTCAAAATTTATCAAATATCATGCATGTTCTAAAACCTCAAAAAAAATTTCAATTAATTTTGTATCAGAAAAAACACTTCAAACTTTTAAAAAGCACAGTACTCTCAGTTACAGGAAGAATATTAAGAATGATATATTTTAAGTAACAAAAGTTGTGTGTTATGCATAAAAGTTTATACAGTAAATGCAAATAAAATGCCAGGCATGGAATAGGTAATTAGAACTACAAAAATGCTGTTTATATTGATAGTCTACATTAATCCATCATAGTAGAGGACATAAAATAACATCTTCAAGGCTTGTCTGTTTGTGTAAAAAAGCCAAATTACTGGCATGTCCAGAAAGAGGAAGGGCTGAATTATGGAGGGATTACTGAACTTTAAATCAGCATCTGGATGCAGTTAAGCTACTGTAAAATTAATGGAATAAACTATTTTTAAGTTTATTTATTATTATTTTCAAAAATAAGAATATATATTATGCAAGAATGTAAAGTGTGTTTTAAATCAATATATATATGTTTAATAAAATGACAGAAAGTTTTATTTTTGTCTCAGAAAAAAATAATTCAAGAAATAAAGATTTTATTTTATTTTAAAATAAATTATGTTTTACAATAATATGCAAGAATGTTAATGTAATTTATATGTATCAATACTTTAATAGCATTTTTCAAAAATATTGCACGCTTTCTTCTTCATTCTTAAATTTTCGAATCATAAAATACCTTTATTCCAAAGAAGAAGAAAACTGTATAATATATATCTATATATAGTTTTAATAAAATCAAATTGTTTTAATAAAATTATTAAAATATATTTTTGAATTCATTTTGAAATAGTTTCAAAGCCTGAAAATATTAAAATGTTCTTGTATCTTTAACATTAAAATTTTTTTTAGAATGTTAGTTTAAAAATTGTAAAATACTAAAGTTTTAAAAAAATTTCAGTTAAAATTTATGTTTTAATAAACATTAGTAAGAAAAATTTAAAATAAAACTATAACAGTTTTACTAGTATTCAACTTTTACTAATTTTTACTCATTTAAAAATTTCTTTCTAGTTTTATCCCTTGCAATTTCCTTTTTGCCGTATTTGAAAAATATTTTGGGTGATCATCTTGTATGAAAAGTTAAAAGAAAGTTATATTTTTAAAAATCTATAATATATTCACATTGAAGTTATTATTATTATTTTTGTTTCTTTTTGAATTTCCACATGAACAGGTGATTAGTAATTTTTTTTTTTTTTTAAACGTTTCAGTGTTACTTGCTTCCTTTTTTGGGATTCTTTTCCTGAAAAAAAAAAAAAAAGTTAATCTAAATTTTTATTATACAGAGATACTTCATATGTTCAATTGTAATAATAATTTTACTGTTATGTTATTTTCTTATTGAGATATTTTACATTTTGAATTTTGCATAAATAGACATATTTTATTATTTTTCCTTAATTACAAATAATAGTTATTACTTCAAGAAAGATTACTTGTCAATTATGACCTTTGATACAAATGCAAGCTAAATAACATAAAAGCTTCTTAGTATTATGTAAGAGTTTTATAGAAAAATACTGAAATTTATTTGAAAAAGTACAAATATCAAATTAATCAAACATCAAACAATATTAATATCAAACGAAATTTGTTGTATATGGGTCATGTTAGATTAAATATTTTTTTTATGTGCCGTATCAGATCGATAAGTAAAATATAACTTTTTTTTGTATGAGCACTATTATTATTGTAAAGTCTAACTTAATATGTTTATAAACTTGATTTCTTTCCTATGATGACTATATCATTTTTTATGTTAAAATTAATGAATAAGGAGCTGCATACTTTTGATACATTTTCTCTTTATATTCCATCTGGATTTTTTAACCATTAGATTCATTTAGGCAACATATTGGAGCAGGAAGAAACTGGATTATTTCAGGAATTGTACTAGTAAACGGATAAGGGACACTCTGAAAGACAGTAATTAAAAACATTTTAATTTTTTGCAGCATCTGATTTTGAAATATATCAGAGATACCAAGTAAAAAATTTCTTTTTCAACATTTTATAATGCATTTTATTTTATATGTAAGAAATCTTAATTATTTTAAATTCGAATTCACTGCTATTATTCCTTTAAAGAAAATCGGTTTTAATTATAAAATAAAATGCTTACTGCCCCCGGGCATTGAAAAGCTTGTTGTGGAAGGTACACTAAAGTTGGATATGGTAGAATGTTCACCTACAATTAAAGAAAAAGTATCAAGTTTTCTATTAAAACAACTTCTTAATTTGAATTCTTTTATAAATTAATTGTATCCTCATGTAATTCTAATATTTCAATTTTTTTAGTTACTAATATTTTTTTGGACTTTCTTGTTTAATGTACTTCGTCAATTTTATTACCATATTCAAGATATGAAGTATTCCGGTGAAATGCTTGCCAAATTCAGAATTCAACATGTGAAAAAATTAGTTTATAAATATAATACAAATTATTATAAAAATATATTTGTCTACAACTCTTGTATTAAAATGTTTGAGCATCAGTAGTTTAGAAATCAAGTGTTAATCAAAAGTAAAAATAGAAAAATACCTTATGCACTTTTTTATTACATTTATGTTTCAAAAAGCTTCCGATGAAGGCATTAGAGTTACACAATTGAAATTTTTCATAAAATCAAAAGTTAAGAAGGATGTACTCATAATTAGAAAAACAACTTGAATGTGTTAGACTTATAAAAAGATTTATATTCAGAAGCTAAGTACGAACTATTTTATTATTTATAAACTATAACATTGTTTTACTTATTGTCACTTTGTTTGGCTTATAACTATATTTTAAAATTGTTGATAAAATTGATATCGCTGTTAGTTACTCAAATTGAACGAAATTGTGTTAATAAATTAGCATAGTTAACTGAAACACAACATTTCTAGTGCAAATGTTTTCACTGGAAGTTGAGAATTCTGTAATAGCTTATATTTCAAATTTTTATATCAATCCGATCATTAGTTCATGTGAAATTCGCGTAATGGCAGTATGGGCGATCATAATGCTAGTTTGTTTCACACAAACGATTTATCCGCAAAACATTTAAATATTTTTTTTTGTTCAGTTTTAATCTTTTAATACAATTTATTCTTATTATTCCTTTTTTACTTTGATACTTTTATTATTAATATATTTAGAGGTATTTTTGTTGTGACTTATACTACAGTCAAGTTGAAGGGTAGACCATACCGACGAGACAAAAATCGTATATGAGTAGAGGTGAAGAAATTATATTCTCTCTTTCAAGTCCCATACGATTTAAAAGATGCTTGGGAGGGGCCGGGAAAGCATTGTAATTGTAGGCTTTCTGCCCCTTGTCAAAATTAAAACTGCTAATATGTCCACTTGAAAGTTACAAATGGTGGTTTGGACATCTGTATCTCCCTTAAAAGTAGTTGTAAGTTCAGGAGTTTCCAACTCACGAATGGTATAATAGGCAGAGGTCATCCGTAATTGCTGCTTTGATATTTTTAAATAAGTTGCAATCAAGGTGAGAGAACCATTTGGGCTTGTAGGAATATCTGCTCCTTCCTTAGCTAAATATTATCAACTGTTTAATTATCAAAAACTCAGTATCTCAAAAAAGGGTAAAAATTACAATAGTTTCAATAATAAACCTGGAGAACAATAACAGAGTTCGAGAACGTGGATTTAGTCATTACTTTTCACAGTGAACTAACCATCCTTTATGAAGTCATTGATCCAACGGTATTGGCTTTAATACCAAACTAGTTAACGAAATTGACGGTTAATTTATTTCTCCCGAGGTCTTCGACAAATCGAGGAAAATAGCAATCGTATGATTTGATGGTTTTTGATATAACTTTTATCCGAAAAATAAAATTTGATCCTTAGTGGAGTGTCCTCTTCTAAAATCATTTTATCTATATGTTTGCAAGAAAGGGTTCTGGATCTATAGCTCTAATTAGAGCTGGCTTTCGTTTAGAGGTATTTTTAAATGATATTAGTTCAAAAATGTATTAATTTTAAATATTTTTCAATTATCAGAAGCTACAGGATAAATGGATTGATAGTTACAAATTGTAAACTGGTATACGCCTTTTTAAAGTGTATCGCGTGGGGCCGCGGTAGCCTAGTGGTCAAGGTCGTGGACTCGTGGCTTGCGGTTTTCGTTCAGTCGCGGGTTCGATCCTTGGCCGCCAAAGATAAATCTGTTCGGGGCCCAAAGTCCTCCCGTTGGCGTGGTTTGGATGTTACCACCTCAGGTGTCGTCCTCGTCACTTGACCGTGGTTCAAAATTACGAGGTCTGTCGCCAATAGCCCTCGTGTTGCTTACAGCGCGACGTTAATAAAAAATTTGGGCTTCGAATATATATTGAACTACTAGAAATGATTGCATGAAAATTTCGATGTAAGGCATAAAGAATCCAAATATCCTCCCCAAAAACGTATGCTATTATTCATCTTTTTTATCGTAAGATATTAATAATTTTAACTTTTATTATAATAACTTTTTCAATTTTCTCTGTGGTACTTTAAAACTGAAAAATAATTATCATTATCAACAATAGGAGAACCAGTTTTAAACCTCTAAAACTTTGTTGATAGAGAAATTAGTTTTGGACGAAAAAAAATGGCATCCGTAATGAGAAAATTTTTTGTACATTGATTAATCTATTAACAGCATGATATAACTGTTATTTTTAGTTATAAATTGTGGTATTAATATTGTTGAACTTCTATGAAAATTGATTGGTTTATTTGGCCCAATTGTTCATTATACCATCAAGTAAAGGGTCAATTGAAAAGTCCCCGGCCTGACACATAGATAGCCTTACTAGAATTAAATCCATATGTTTTTTAGTTAGCCCTAACCCTCAAAAGATGCGTGTATAAATTTGACAGCTGTCGGAACATTAGTTTGTGAATTATAGCATTTTGAGTGAAGCAACTTTTGTTATTGTGAAAAAAATGGATAAAAAGGAATTTCGCGTGTTGATAAAATATTGCTTTTTGAAGGGAAAAAATACAGTTGAAGCAAAAACTTGACTTGATGCCGTGTTTCCGGACACTGCCCCAGGAAAATCAACCATCAAGGATTGGTATGCTAAGTTTAGACGTGGTGAAATGAGCACCGAAGACGGTGGACGCCCAAAAGAGGTTGTTACCGACGAAAACATTAAAAAAATCCACAAAATGATTTTGAATGACCGTAAATTGAAATTGAATGAAATAGCAGACACAAGATATCAATTGAACGTGTACATCATATAATTCACGAATATTTGGGTATGAGAAAGTTCTGTGCCTAGTGGGTGCCGCGCGAGCTCACTTTTGACCAAAAACAACGACGAGTTGATTCGGAGCAGTGTTTGAAGATGATCAAGCGTAATAAACCCGAGTTTTTGCGTCGATATGGGACAATGGATGAAACATGGCTCCATCATTTCACTCCGAAGTCCAATCGACAGTCATCTGAGTGGACTGCACACGATGAACCCGCTCCAAAGCGTGGGAAAACGCAACAGTCGGCTGGTAAGGTTATGACGTCTGTATTTTGGGATGCGCATGGAATATTTTTGATTGACTACCTTGAAAAAGGAAGGACCATCAACAGCGACTATTACATAGCGTTATTGGACCGTTTGAAGGACGAAATCGCCGAAAAACGGCCGCATTTGAAGAAAAAGAAAGTGCTGCTTCACCAAGACTGCACCGTGTCACAAGTCAGTGAAAACGATGGCAAAAATCCATGAATTGGGCTTCGAATTGGCTTCCTCATCCACCGTATTCTCCAGATCTGTACCCCAAGCGACTATTACCTGTTCTTAGATCTCAAAAGAATGCTCGCTGGGAAGAAATTTTCGTCGAATGAAGAGGTGATCGCCGAAACTGAGGCCTATTTTGAAGCAAAGGACAAATCGTACTTCAAAAATGGTATCGAAAAGTTGGAGGGTTGCTATAATCAGTGTATCACCCTTGAAGGGAATTATGTTGAATGAAAAAAACTAATTTTGCCAAAAAAATGTGTTTTACTATGGTAGGCCGGTGATTTTTCAATTGACCTGTTAGCTTATTGAGAAGATGCTAACGAACTAAACTAAAATTAGATTGTTGATGAGTTTCAAAGAATACTTGTTTACTCTTAGTGTTTTTGATAGGAAAATGTACGAAAAAGAATATTTTAAAGAATTGGAGGGGGGGGGGATAATTCAAAAAGAAAAACATGAAAAGTTCTGCTATAAAGCAGAAAAATCCAGGAACGCTAGTGCTAGTTGTACGACTGACTGAGTGAAGTTTGAGATTCGAAAGTTTCAAAATAGAAGAATGGAAATGCAAAACTTTGAAAGCCTTCATGGGTAGTGAATATTTTGTCGTTTTGCAAACATAATTTAATTTAGAATATGGATAAGTAAAAAGTATTAAAACTGTATAACAATTGGATTTATGTAGTTTTAAATAAAACTGAAAACATTTCTTGATAATTTTGTGATGAAATTTTCAATTCAATAAATTATGAGGTAGCTGTGGGTGACATAATTTCTAACTTAACAAGTAGCGTTTGTCATCAACCTGAGAATTTAATTTTGCATAAATTGAAACTTTTTTCATATGAACTTGAACTGCTGCTCTTCAAACAAAGCAGCATAAGTAATGACTCGGCGAAGAATATATTTATAAAAAATTACTTTGTTTTCTTGTGTGAGGGGGGGGGGTTACTTATAAGCGAAAAATGCTAAGGTGATTTTCCCCCTGAAATTTCAGATAATTAATATGATGATATATAAGCCTTCTGACAATATCTAGGCCCAGGTATCTAACCACCGAAACCCAGTTGATATCGCACTGAGAGGATGCCTATTGAAAAGTTACTTTTACAGTGTTGGGAGGATTTTAGATTACCCTTCTAATCGGGGAGCAACGTTTCTATTGAGTGAAAAAATAAAGGGAAATTTTTCATATCGGTTTTCAATAAGATAATGCCCAATTACGCATTGTTCATGTTTTTATAACTTTAAAATTTTTTTATTATTATTAACCTTCCCTTTTAAGACTTATCCATTCATAAATATGTAGCCTAGTGGTCATGGTTTCGGATTCGTGGCCGGCGGTTTTCGCTCTGTCGCGGGTTCGATATTTGGCCACCAAAGACCCGCCGTGTAGCCGGGCCTGATGCATTTTAAATCTGTCGGGGTCAAAGTCCTCCCAATGGCGTGGTGTGGAAGTTAGGAGAGGTCTGTCACCAATCGCCCTCGTGTTGCTTCTAGTGCGATGTTAATAAAACCAAACGATTCGTAAATATGTTTATGATTAAACATGCAAAGAATATGATCATACAGTGGAAAGTTATTATCTCCAGTTAATATCGCTATTTGAATTTAGATATTGTAGCAGCTTTGCAGACATAATATCTCCGAGTCCAGGACCTTTTTCATTAAATGTCAAAGACTTCCAGGCTCTTACTGCCACTACAGCAGCCACAACGAAATACTAATTCTAAGTTTGTAATGTTTCATTTTAATGTGATGGCTCTCTAAGTTTAGAATTATGATAAAAAATGAGTTTTTATCCTATGAAGTAAAATAATTTTTTGTCAAATAAAGTTGTTCATTTTCTTAAAATTTACACTTTCTTTAATTGTGGCAAATATTCTCTTATTAAGCTGAAATTATTTATAAGTTATTAACTAGGTATTTTAAGATTACATATTTCAAAATTAATAAAAAAAATTATTTAATTAGAAGAGATGTATCTGATTCATTTTTTTTTACCTGTGCATTACCAAATGCGCATTGTAAGTCAGTTGCGTTTATTCCACCTTCATTATTTGGATTAAGATTGTCGTAAGAATTATTGGCGACATCTACTCCTACAAATCCTGGATATTCTAAATTTAGAATTTGAATTATTATATTTGTAGCACTTTCTTTTATTATAAAATAATAATTTATTATATAACGTCATTTTACCTTGAATTTGCGAATAGACCTGTAAAAGGAAAATACAATTTCTATCAATATTTTTTTCTAGCAAAAAACACAATTCAAAAAAATATTTTTTTAAATTTACGAACCATATTACATTTCCTTGAATTATCTTGATCCGCACTTGATGATCCTGAATAACTTTCAGCGTATGCTTCAGATAAAGGTTGCGTTTCTGAACGGTAGCTCTATAAAGAATATACAGAATCGTACAAGAAATGTGCTTTCGGAATATCTTCTCTAGTGGGCTTACTTAGATTTTTGATTTGATTTTTTTGTAATCTTCTGTGATATTTTTTAAACGTTAAACTTAATATTAAAAAAATAATAAATCGTTTTAATTCATGCACATAATTGCACTTCTTACTGTATCAATTTTTTCCTAATTAGAGTTGTATGTAGCCCATGAGAAAAAATATTAGTACCATGACAATAAGCAAAATATATTGAACTGTACATATTGTGACAGAGTAATTCTTACGGAATTAGAAAATGATAGGTGTTGAGATATGTTTACCCGAATAGTATATTTATTGCAAAATCTTGTTATTTTTCCTTTCTACTTTTGACAATAAAAATTGTGAGTTATTAAAGAAAGAATGTTTCAATGTACAAGGTGGTTATAATTACAGTGACAGTACTCAAAGTGTTCTGTAGCGTGATCTCATTGCGAGCATTTTGCCAAATGTAGTAGAAAGATAAAACAAGACGGGATGCGAAAGATTCCCCTCTCCAAAAGAAAAAGTTTCAAAAGTCACTGCTACGAGAATATGTGTTTCTGTGTAATTGAAAAGAGAGTTGTAAAAAATGCAAAATCAATATTTAAATAAAATTACCTTTTATTTAGCATAATTAACGATATTATTCAACTTCAATCTGGAAATAATTTGTAAAAAAGTAAAAAATTTACCTAAATATTAATATAGTCTATTTATCTGCAATTTCACTTACCATGCAAGTCCTAAAGAAAGATGCTGCAGAAAAAGTTCTTTATTCAAATTTTGCGTTACATTTCTTGACGCAGCGCCAGCTTCTTTGGTTTTAGAAGTTTTCTGAATGTGTTACTTTTCGAAACAATTCGATGTAAGTTATATGCAATAATGGGGGCCGCGGTAGCCTAGTGGTCAAGGTCGTGGATAGCGGCTGGCGGTTTTCGTTCAGTCGCGGGTTCGATCCTTGGCCACCAAAGACCCGCCGTGTAGCCGGGGCTGATGCACGTTAAATCTGTTCGGGGCCCAAAGTCCTCCCGTTGGCGTGGCGTGGATGTTAGGAGACGGGGGTGCCAGCTCAGGTGTCGTCCTCGTCACTTGACCGTGGTTCAAAATTACGAGGTCCGTCGCCAATAGCCCTCGTGTTGCTTCTAGTGCGACGTTAACAAAAACTAAACTAAACTATATGCAATAATGTCTCCTTTAGTCGAGCATGCGTTACTTGTCAAATTCTTTTACCTCAACTACTAGTGCAACGCGTCAGCTGCTCTTCGTGCTTTTAGAAAGCACGAAAAAAAAAAAATGCGTTAAGGCAACGGTCCTTGGTCAATGAATGGCTTAAAAACAATAGTTGCGAAGTTTTTGAAAACAGGTTCTCCGAAGGCTCATTCAGGCAGAGAACAGAAACCCGTACCACAGGATACTATCGAAGAGGTTGCAACGACGATTGTCGAGAGCACAAGTCAATATTGCTGCTATTTCCAACGTTCGTGGGATAGCTCAGAATCTGGATATGTCTTGCAGTACGGTATGGAAAATTTTACGAAAGGTTATTCACTTCTGTAAGTACAAGATCAGCCGTTTACGAGAGTTACGTCATACCGACCATGATTAGCGAAGCATTTTTGCTCTCATCTTTCTTTCCAGAATGGAGGTGGATGATACTTGGTCGTAGAAAATCGTATGGGGGAGACGAAGTCCCCATCCCTTTACTTTTTTTTTACCTGAACGGAACTGTAAATACCAAAAACTGCCGAATTTGGTATTACAAATTACCAAATGCAGTCAAAGGAATTCTCATAATTTCACCAAATATAACTACTAGGTGTGGTTTCACAGCACAAGTGATTATCCATCCATGCTTCTATGAGAACTTTGCCCCGATAGGACCGGTAACCTGTTCTGTTATCAGAGAGAAATATCGCCAAATGTTACGCGACTTATTCGCTCCAGCATTTCAGCAAAGACTGTGCCTGGGGGAAATCATTTTTGTGCAAGATAAAGCACCTCTACACAGTGCCTTGCGAGTACAGAAGCTGCTACTACAGAAATTCAAAACAGAAAGAACCATTAGCCCACTTCTATTTCCAGACCTTATCCCATGCAACTTTGGGCTGTGGGTTACCTAAAGTCTAAGGTCTTTCAAGGAGTTGTCCAGGACTTGTCTATGTTGAAGGATAACATATCACGGACTGTACAGGAGATTCCTGCAGACATGTTACTTTTTTCTGTTGTGAATGCTGTGCACAGAATGCAATATGTGGTCCACAAAACGGTGGCGCACATTGAACCTGATTTGAATGAGCTTATGAAAAGTAATTTTATTTCAGTATTGATTCAGCATCTATCTGATTTTAAAACTTTCTTTTCAATTACTAAGTGCCACATATTCCCCTAGGAGTGACTTTTGGAACTAATTTATTTTTCGCGGAACCCTTCATCGCCCGTCTTGTTTAATCTCCCTACTACATTTGGCGCAATTCTCGCAATTAAATCGCGCTACAGAACACATTGATCATGGTTCATTTTAATTAAGAAAATGATATTATGTATAATACATAAATATCATTTTCTTAAGGTTCACCTTTATTTAATTCTATTATTGTTGTAAAAGGTACGTTAATTTGAGCCATGTGCATTGTTTGTGAGTATGTTTTAATTTTGTTTCCCTTATCACTCAGGCAATGCCACGTGATGTTAAGTAGCATAAGATTTTATTTTAACGTCCATTTTTAAAATACAACATCTTGATATGTAATGTGAAACTTGAGTATTTTCCCTGTTCTCCTATTAGGGTTCTCGTAGTCAGAATTAATTTTTCTTAATGGCTTTTGAAATTTCAAATTAATATATGAAGTGTTTATTCTCTAAATAGTTATGAAACATTACTGATTGATTGTATGTTTATGCCGCAAAAGCTAAATCTGACTAATCTGCACTAAACTATTGTTGATAATAGCGCAAGTTATAATTTTATTTTCAAAATCAGAAAAGACAGAATTTGGTTAAATCTGATGAGTAAAAGATTGTTAAAAATAATTGGTGATTAAAACTATTTTGACAAAAAAAAAAATGTTAAAGTTTAGTTGAATTAACGATAAATAAAAAGTTAAATATGATTTAGAAATCCGATTTTGTATAAATGCGCAAATAAATTGTAGTGGGGGTTCTCTCCCACCAAATCAGATTATTGTAGAACGGATGATTTAAAAATATGCAACGACAATGATGAAATACCGGACATATAATTAAAATGTGATACACTATGTATAGGACATGGCAAGAAGGACATTCGGGAGTTGCCTCACTGAACAAAAAGTGCTTATGTGTAAATCGTGTATGTCCAATTCGAAGGCGAGTCAACTTTACGTCTGATTTTCGCGTAGAAACATTGGGATATGAACCAATTTTAGGCTTCACCCAGAAAAGCTTATTGTGAGTCTTAAGACTTAACGATTCCTACCATGCCGTTTCAATGACTTTTAAAACGACTCGTTTCAAGTACGAATTCGGGAATACTAATTCCTTAGTATTCATAGCTGATCATGCAGTTTAGTCCGCCTATTCATTGTCTGAAATTCCTACATGACTAGATATCCAACAAAATTTGATGTTATACCCTTTACTGGGAAGATGTTTGCGATATCATTCACACAGGGTGACTGATCATCCAGATTTCCCATTGTTTCTAATACATTCATGCTATCAGTATATAACTTTCGAGAACTGGAATTTTACACCAACTGAATACACAGTAAATGCTTCGGCTGTATATATACTGAAAGAAATATCTAGCCGGCAACCTTACGTTACGTCATCAGAAAAGACATCAAGACGGCTTAACCGGCTTCTTTCCAGCCGTCCGTGTGTATGGGAATAAAATCCTCGAGCTGACAGCTGTGGGAATGAAAGAGACGTCTGTTGAAAAACGATTGGAGGTGTTGTACTCTTACTGTACGAAGCAAACGGGATCAGATATTTAAACATTGGAAAGTTCCAAGGAGGAAATTTAATGTAATTCCTTTATCGGACACACGTCAGGTAGGTTGAGTTCCTTCTTCAAATAATTTACCCTTTCGGAGAAGCGACGGATACTAAATGAACAAACTTCGTACAATCTCCACAAAGACGGACTGACCTACTTTTAAAAAGGCAACTCTGAAATGTAGGAAGGCTATGGTTTTTTTCCCAATTCATACACGAGACGGACGTTGACATACGTTCCGGGGTCTTATAAAGAAAGCTCGTTAGTGCAATAAGTCTATAGTTGATAAGGTCCTTTGGATTTTTATCAGTCTTCAAAATAGGAATTACTACTGCTTCCTGCTACCCACCAGGTTACACATGCCTCCTCCATATTCTGCTGAACAGGTAAAGAAGACTTAAAAGTGAATTCTCGTTCAAATGACAAAGCATATCAAATGTAATTCCTTCAGGACCCGGGCTGACATTAAGTGCTAAAGATAAAGCTTTTCTCTATTCTCACATGTTAAGTTATAAGGCATATTATGCCGAAAACTGAAGTTTATTGGTGTCTGCTTCGAACGATTCTTAGTGACTAGGAATGTAGCGGTATATGAATCAGAGTTCAACACTTTTGAAAATGATTGGCCGATGATATTAGCTACATCGACAGAAAAAGAATGAACAACATTATCTAGTAACAGGATTGAAAACTTCAGATACAGGTTATTTGCAGCTTTCACTTTCATCCATACTTGTTGACTGATGGTTGACAATGTGATGGAAGAAACATACTTGAAACAAGATTCTCTTTGACTACGCCTTCGTACTCTACGAGCAAAATCTTTTGTACTTTTAAACGCTATGAGATTCTCTGTTCTGGGCTATCGTCAAAAATACCCCTCAATCTTCTTTGTTTCTTGTAAGAAGTTTGACATTCTTATTCCATCACAGTTACTTATCTTCTGCTGCGTATTGGAATTGTTTTGGAATCGCTACATCAGCAGATTTTATTACAGAGACAGTGACATTTTGGACATCATCATCTATATCTCTGTTTTAAACCATCACGCCAGTTATAAGTGCTAATCTTGGGAAAAAATTGAAATTCTTGAAACCTTGTGAAAAAAAAACTTCTTACGAGGAACAATCCATCCCCAATGGAAATTATATGTCAGAGGACGTAAACGTCTCTCTTCAACATAAACTTGGGAGACTAGGAGTGGGAAATGATCGTTGTTGTATCTATCGCTCTTACTTCAATAGTAGTAGCAGAGTCAGTGAACAAATGGCTAGATCGAGGAAATGAAAGAACTTAATGGGTGTATGGAAATACGTCTTCTCATCGGTATTTAGTAAACAGAGATTGTGATCAGAGATCAATGTTCGATCTGTCGTCCGCGAGAGTTTGCGTCGTCATGCCCCCACTGAAGACTGTGTCCATTAATGCCACCTAATAGAAGGACAGGAGCTGATAATTGGTCGACTAATCCATTTGTGACACATCATTTGCTGGGAGATAAATAAGCAAACTGTGATAAAAGAGTGGATATGAATTCGTACAGCCACATACTGAAGTGATGTGGTCAATATTACAATAATACTATAATAGTTCTAGGATGTAAATAAGCATACGCCTCTGGTTGAAGTTGAAGCGAAGTCAACATTCCTTCATATACATTTATTTCCATACACCTCAGTTGACATGATATTGAAAATCTCTTGAAGAGCAACGCAAGCAGGTTGGTGCATATATATTATTTATTTGATATCTTCTAGTCGAGATTGTGTGTGTGTGTAAGCCGCAGCAGCTCCAAGAAACAAAGGAAGCCATTACTTCTACGCATCCTGTTTCTAGGGTCGTAAAGGTGTCATAGTCTGCAATGAATGAGTGGAGAATCACCACATCTCTCTCAGTAAAGGCGAAGACTGTGGAATTTTTGCGAGGAATGCTTTTCTTCGCAGCAGCTTTTAATTTCAACATCTTCAAAGCCTTTGACTTGACCGATGGCCTTGTTTGTTGAGCCCTAGTAGAGAGATTAAGTGAGATCTGGGTCTTCTTTATGTTGTTTAATTATTATTTGAATTTGGTTTTGGTTCTTCAGATTGAGTGTTAAGAAGTTGTTCAGGAAACGGAACTTCTTAACGGATCGATTTAGAAGTTTTTGAGGTTTTTATGGTGGATGCAAAATTGATTCCATGACCATTAATACGAAAAGTGACTATTTGGCGAGCTACAGGATATGTGACGTTTAAGATTGTTTTGACTGTAGCGATCTCCTTTTGCTCTGCCAATTTAGGGCTAGAACAAGAACGGTGGTTTCCCTACAATTGACTTTTCCTTCTACTGTTGTACAGGAAGCACTGTTATGTCCTGTTGCTATGCAACGAATGCAAGTCAATTGTCCCCTACAAACGGTCTTAGAGTTTCCAAAACATTGACAATTAAAACATCGTAGAAGGTTAGTGATGTAAAGTCTGATGGAAAGGTTTAGATATGCTACCTAAACAAACTGTGGTAGGGGTAGATGTCGAAAATGTCTAGAAGAGATCTTTCGTATTAGTGACCTTATCATCTCGCCTGATCGTTAACCTCCGGGCATCAGAGACATGTTGATCCCGTTAATTCTCTAATATCTCTTCCTCGAATACATTAGATAAGTCCATATAGGAAATAACACCGCGAGAGAAATTAAGATTAGAATAAGGTTCAGATTTCACAGAATAAGTCCAAGATATTCCAAAAACAGTATAATTTGAACTTGTGTAACATTACTGACTTCAACGGGAAGGTCATCAGATCGCAATTTTTGTGTACTGTTGACTGTTCCTATCATACCTTGTATGTCTTTTCTGGAATAGGAAAGGTGATGTTTTGGTGAAATGGCTTTCATTATATTTTATAAAGAAAAATCTCATGTATATATTAGTATTACAGTTTTCATTTTCAACAGAGAGAGAGAGGGGGGAAGTTGATGCGATTAAGTCTCCATCAAGGCACAAATATTTTGAATCTATAATAAGTTTTTGTTGTTCACTCCAGTGCGCCTCCACCCACTATGGAGTTTAACAAGGGGAGGCAGCGCTCCAGTCATCTTACCATTGTCAGGTATGACACTTACCTCGGAGGTGGCACTGAAGTATAGTATTATAGCTTCAGGGAGAGAATCCGCCGATTCACCCGAAGTATTTCTAACTGCAATACTAACCATCTAACAAAGTCTTTGTATATAGGGACGAATCCTTTCGAAACTAACACCAGCTGAATGACAGAAGCGGATTCACTCCTGTCACCCATCTACAGTGAAGCATGGACCAAAGGGAACTCAAATAGTATACTCAGAACACCACTTTCCT
Organism: Nephila pilipes; assembly: GCA_019974015.1. NCBI lineage: Eukaryota > Metazoa > Arthropoda > Arachnida > Araneae > Nephilidae > Nephila > Nephila pilipes. The sequence goes on from BMAW01105688.1 coordinate 146,030, forward strand.
CTGTACGGAACCCCACATACGGCCAACATTCGGATTGGTAAATCAACGATTGGTACAATGATTAATCTATGGCGTGGACGAAAAGAGGGAAAATAGGAGGAACAGGAGAAGGGGGAAAGATCACTGAGGTCCCTCGAGCACATGATACCCGTACTTATCTAAAGAAGATGAGCTCCTCCGGGGTTAAAAACAATACACATATGCGCTTAAAAATCAAAACTAGAAAGAGATCTCAGTAATAAAACAACCCCTTAAGTAAGATATCAAAAGTCGTCACTGTATAAATAACATTACTTATAGGTAAATCTAATATTTTGCAGTTGTGAAGAGTAACCCTTGTGGTAAGAAGTATATTCTTGAAGAAATTGCATTATTATATGCAACGTCACAGTAAGATGAAACAATGTTCTAGACATTCCATTGGAAATGTTTTTGTGGTATATATGTGAGGGAAAAAATTGAGGTGTGGAATTTAGTATAAGTTTCCTTTTATGCCAGATCTTAACGGAACTAATTAAGGTTAAATTTTGGGGTGATTATGGGTACTTCAGGTCGTCCTTAGGAGATCTAAAAAGAGATTATAAGGGATGTTGTCGCCTCTTACAGTTATTCGCTTTCACAGTATAAATTAATGCTGGAAATGAAATAATTTATTAGTCCCTGTAACAATCCAACTCATTCCACCAGCAACGCTGTTTTCAGGTTCTGAAGAGGTTCTAGGAGGAGGAAAATGTATTACAATTTCCCCTCAAATGTGTCCTTAATATTCTGTATAGATTTAAGGTGTGGATCTCTAGCTGGCTAATCCATTTGATAAATATCCTCTTTTTCCAAAATTTGATCTACCAGATAAGCCCTATGGGGATGAGAATTGTCACCCATAAAAATGAAATCAAGGCCAACAGAATCTCTTGAAAGACGAACAAAGGTTTCCAAGATTTTATCCGTATTCCTCGTAACAGTCACAAAGCATTTGTCACTGACATAGAGGTGTACGCACCCATCCAACCTAGACCACCAAACTTCCGCTGCTATACCGGTCTCTTTCTCGGATGTTGGAAGACATGTATTCGTGTTCTTATTTCATCCAGATGAAGGTACATTAAGATTCAGTAGTTAGGCTGAATCTGAACTTATCAGTGAATAAATCGGTCTTTCATTGATTTCAACTTTATTTTCGATATTTAACTACTGCACAAGTTAAATAGGCTGTTCTGAACGGAGAAGTAAGCTGAAATGCAAACGGACTTCCATCCTGTAGCTTTCTGTAAAAAGTAGCCTTTAAAACGGAAATTTCTGTGGTCACTAAAATTTCACTCGATAATGGCACTCTAGTTACACCTCACTGAAGTGTAGAAATATCTTTATTGATTGTCTCTTGTAAGACCTTGTCCAACTCTTCTCTCTACGGATATTATCTAATAAAATTGTCACCATAAGTTGAGCATCACGCTGTGTTGATAATTACTAATTTAGGCAGTTTGCTTTTGAATTTTACCAAATATTGCCAAAAAAAAAAAACACCCATGTGAAAGCTGCTGATATGTGCAAACAGACAAAATATGAAAACTTTCAAGTGCGCTTACAAAGCGTTTTCTTCGAAATGCAAAGGCCATATACTCGAATACGCTTTGTAATGACGCGAGAAATCCAATCTTTGTTTAAAAGCGTTAGTTTTACCTTTCGTTCAGAACTTTAAAATAAATTCCATTAAATATACACATTCTTTTAATTTTGAACTCCAATGATTTTCATATGTCCAAGAATGGACAGAATAGTTTCAAATCTTTCAGTAAAAAGAAGATAAGGGTACATACTAAGAAATAATATTTTTTACTAAATATAGGATCGTAACTACACGCTGTAGACTTATTATATTCTTTCTTTCTCTGTCTCTCTATAAAAATAAATATTAATTCATTTTGATTCTTCTTCACTTAGTGTTCGGCGTTGGAGGGTTTTCCGACCCCAGGGATGGAGAGAATGGTTGTTGACCTTGATTCCCAGCCACTGTTTCTAACCCTAGACAAGTGGGTCGAAAGAAAGAATTTTCCTTTTAGTGGCGCTTTAAAAACCATGATAAAGGAGATAGATACGAAGAAAAATATTCTAGCTGATATTTGAGAGAAGGTCACTTTTCCAGCCATTACTGCAATTGATACACATCCCCTTCCTTTGAATTTAGTTTTCAAAGGAAGGAAATTGAATTTAGTTTTGGAACTTTGAATTAGTTTTGATTTTTAGTTTTGGAACAGTTTCCATTTGACGTCATCAGCTGTCTCTAGTTGAGTGGCGGGTCTCGTCGATACGAGTGCCATAGTCGATTTATCATTAATTGTGATTGTCTTGACACTTAGATATAAAGGTTTTTTTTTGCGTCGGGGACATATACAGTCTTTAGTTCTAGGCTGTGCTTCCATCTAATATTCAAGTCCTGAATCACCACTTAAGCATTTGCGGTGTTTCTGATCCGGTGGACGGGGAAAGAGTCGACCTAAGAGTGCTAATCGCGTTTCGAACCCTGGTCAATCTGATTCGATGAAGAGTTGACCAACGACTTTTTATTGATCTTTACCAACTAGACTAATAGAGACTTGGACTGGTTGTTAAGGCGTTTTAACTTCTGACGTTTTTGTTGAAGAGAGCCCTGCAAGTGCAAAAACAGAACTAATATACCACTTTTACACTTCCCTTTGCAGCAAAGAAAATTACAAGATCTTAATTCATTGGTAGGTGCATGAAAGTATAAATGTACGAGACATTTGTGAATCCCGTTGTTGATTAAGAATTTAGAATTCTCTTGTGATGTATAAAATCATCAGCACATGAGGAATTTACGACGTGGCTCTCAAGGTGGAAAATATCAGTTGCTGTAAAAACAGCAATCATATTGAAGAATGAAATAACTGCAATAGACAAATTAATTTATTCGACTTCGAAGATGATATCGAGTGTTTTGTTGAAGTTCAGTACCTGGGGCCTATCGTCGGAAATAAACTGGCATTCAAAAAGCATATTCAACACGTATTTTTGAATAAAGTTTCTTTGTGCACCCCTGTAAATGAAAATAAATTCAATATTCTATCTACAAAACAAAATCCTACTCTTTAAACAAGTTAACTGTTTAATTCTATTCTACGTAACGTCTATGAGGGGAATAGCTGTAAAAACCAACATGAACAAAATCCAAGTTTCACAAAATAAATTCTACTCCCCATAGTAAACTAATAAGAATTATTTTACACCATAATACATTAAAAATTCCGTCATCTACTCAGACCTTAAATCTGAGATACTAGACTTTCACGTCTAGTAAACCTCAATATCTACTATCAGTAGCATTGAAAATCATTCAAACCCCGTAATAATAGCTTAAGCAATTTTCCATTTCTACAATAGAAATTACTTGAACGCTCTCTTCACAACTAAGTGGTCACAATTCCCCCGAACACCCCTTAACACAAATCCTGTTCCCATTTCCATTGAACTACTTCTTAAAACATGTGAATATAGTACCTGTTTCCTTATTGCTGGGGCAATATTGAGTTTTCTACCTTTAAAAATCATTTCTGTCTGCAATAAAAAGAAAATAAATATATTAAATTTTTGTAAAAATTTTTAAAAATTATTATATAATTATAGAAAGAAAGCAACACCAGAATCTCACTTTTTCAAGTGCCCTTTTTGCTTCGTCTTTTGTACTAAAAGTTATAAATCCGTACCTGTAAAAGAAAAATAATTTGTAATTGTTATAGAAAATTATTAGCAATTTTTATATTAAATAAATTGATGTTTCCCTTGAAAAATTTACCGTGAAGAGTCAAAAGTATTTACTCTAAAGTTAAAAAAAAAAAAAAGAAACAATCAAGTATTAAAATTGTTATATGTAGCATTCACTCAACAAATAAGTTGTACTTTTCTGAATGAATACTATGCACAAATAAGTTCATCTCTTTTCAAATTCATACATCTTTGTTAATCTACTCAATCTATTTTCATAACATTCTTAGATAAGCTTTTAAATGAATCGAATGTCTTTCTCCATCTGTTTTTGTTATTAGTCAGCTCTCTGAAAGGGTGCCTTTCGCCCACATCGAGAATGCTTTGGTTGTATTGTACTTCCCACTTCAAGAAACAGAGAGTTTTCTGCTTGTTGCTCATTTGACGAGTTTTTGCATTATTTTCGTTTTGGATATTAGATTGAATATGAATTTGACTACGGATTTAGATACTATATGTGTGTGTGGTTTACTTTATGAAGAAGTAAATCCTTTTCATGCTACTCAAGGTAATTTTTTCAAAGTTCCCTTAATTAAGTTCAAAAGTGCCATTAGAAGAAAGCAGGTTCTGGTTACAGGGATTGCTTTATTAGTGCGATTAATATATACTTGAAAAGGCCTGTCCTAGAAGGTGGCAAGGTAAGCAACTGCCTGCGGCAGCAAACCGTCTTAGCTAGAGCTAAAAAAAAATCGATAAAAATATTTTTCGATTACTTTTAACTTAGAAAGAATTCCAGGCATTCCTATATTGTGAGATGCACTGCTGACCGAATTTAATAAACTTATCAATATATAACAGAAATAGGCAGATTTCTGTGCGTTAATAAAATGATGTACCGTAGGCTGGCCTTGCAGCTCACCTTTTCCCTGGAAATAGCTTCATAGAAAAAGGGGCAAATTGCATCACGTGAATTGTGATAGCACAAGTCGCTGTACATCCAAAATTTTTGCTGTATATAATGTTTATTTCTACAATTTTTGTTATTGTTAAAATCAATTGGAGTAGACATCAAAGGAAAAGAGACACCACAGACATACTCTGCATGTTGCCAAATGGTGGAATGCTTCTTTAAGTCGCATTTACTGGTTAAATGCGGCGCATAACAGCATTCATGAGAGATGCACTTAAGCAAAGATTCAAGCTCTACAAAAGGGACAAGGAACACTTTAATGTTTTGTGATATGCTAGGGGTGAATGGGAAAGAGACGATAAGCCAAAAGAAATTATCTTTTTTCGAAGAAAGAATGTGAGAAATTTTTGAAAGTATACATCCATGTTATATATTTAGCTTTCTATATCGGTAAAAAACAGACAATCGAATCTTTATCCCAATTATACAGCAAAAGGTAATTATACCTTCCTTTTCAAATTATTTCATAGTTCTTTAATACACAAGTATTGCGATCAATGTCGGATAAAGATAAATAATTTCTTACTGTATTTGCTTTTGTTATAAGGCAGATGATACCGATATTATTTCATCAAATTAAAAGAGTTTTTTTATAATTTTTTTTTCTTAAAAATGTACTATTTTTCACTTTTTCATGAAATACACATTTCTTCTAATTTGTACATTTTTATGTTGATTAATATACAGGAGAGTATGTTTTCTTAGCTTGATTGCTCCATAATCTTCCAAAAGCATTTTTGATGAGCATTTTAATTCCATTTTTTTTTTCATTTGCCACTCATTTGAAAAAATAACTTTGGTAGCCTATAAATTTCGAAATAAATTTATCTAAAATTTTCCATTTTTACCCACATTTGCTAGCTACAGATACAAACGGATTATCAATCAGTTTTTTAGCATATTATTGATTACTTACTATAATTTCGATCTAGTAAAACTTCAAGTGACCCATGATTGTGAAATGGTCGAGAATGACTGGCATAAATATTTAAGCTAAATACGTAATATAATAATAAGTTCCTATCTATCACAATATTTAATATTTTAAGAAAGCAGTGATAAAAGTTTCTAAATTATCACAAAAAATTCATATAAAATGTCTTCCTCTGTGTTTGTCTTGTGTCAGTGGCATCATAACTCGTAAGCGGATGAGCCAATTTTAATGCGTTTTTTTCAAATTTGAAAGCTGTTCAATTTGGGATAAGTTTCAGCTTCATATTGATGGTATTCACTTCATAGATCTTAACTCCTGACCCAACAAGTGTTAATCAATCTTAATGAAACTGCTTGACAAATGAAGCAAATATCATGAAGTTTTATATTATTTTCAAACAATTTGAAGTATTTTTTAAACATCCCCGTCAGTTTGTACTACAATAGTGACATAACATTACCGATTTTGAACTTTCGATATCAGTAGCTTACAGCAAGTAACCAGGTAGTAATGAGAGAATAAAAATTATACACATATGGTTTTGATGTTCGATTGACCAAGTCTATCAATCTAGAAATGTCTATAAGATATTTAATGTATTATTTTGTTTTAGAAAGCCGGACGGAAGAAAATGACTGTCTAGTATTCAATATAAAAAGAAGATTTTAGAGAAACAATAACAGCTTCAAAAGCAGGTAGGTGCATTGCATAGCTTCTTAAGAGATACAAATAGGTTCCAAACAAAACAAAGACCCAAGCGATTACAGAGATCCGAACACTACGGTTATTTTCGATTTGGTTTATTAAGACGACACCAAAAATAAAGATAAAATTGCGGATTGTTCCAGGCGGACATAGAATTTTAAATAAATTTTGAGGCAGTTGATATTATTTCGGGAAATGAAGGAAGCCTTAATCAAACAATCATGAGACCCAAGATTATGGCCCGATCGTATTAGTGACTTTTAGAAAAGAATTCATCTAATATTCTTACTCATAGGATGTTATTCACCTTTTTCACTTCTAACCTAAATTCTTTTATATGGTCAAGTTCTATGTCCTACCCTCATTTATGCAACTAACATCTGAGATAGCAACTAATAGCATTAAAATTTGTTTATCAAACCGAAGTTTATAACTACTGTCTCCCATGGTACATAAGAAATAGAGTCATACACTCTGATTTGAAAATCTCCCAATAGAAAATTTTGTTCTAATTGCATCAAGAAATATTTTCACTATTATTCCAAATCAAGCAAATCCCATTATGAATGTTCAGATAATTTTCACTAATAACCCTGGAAGATACAGAAATATTTACTCAACAATAAATTGGTTCCTCCTTCTAAAACTCCTATAATCATTATTTTTAAACTTTTTATTGCATTGATGATATGTATAAAATGATCCCCATGTCATTTTATTGCTTAGAATTACTCCCATTCCCTTTATAATCCTTTTTACTTCTATTATTCGATATAGTAGTGATTTACTATTGATGTTTTTTTTGTAAAATATTCCTTCGTTCTTTATCAACGTTCATTATTTATGGCTATGGAGTTACTGATAGTCACAGCTGTGGCTTATTAGCCCCTGTCTATTGTTTATTCGATTGGTCAAATTAATATTGTTTTATCCTGTATTCCGGTTTCCCCCTCCCTGTCACCAGTAGTCGTCTATACTTTTCTCTCTCCGTTCAACGGTTCTTAGGAACCAGTGACACATCCTCCTTTTCACTATAACTTTGGATTTAACATGTGTTGCTATCCCCTCTCTTTAGCGAAGCTAAAATGACTGGCACCGATGTATATATATATTCTACGGTGTATTTAATCTAACATCTGTTTTCACGACGTTTTTAATAACATACATTATCAATAACAATACAAATCGTTTTAACGATATTAATTTGAATACGCAAGGATTGGATAAAACGTAACTGCAGTATCTCTGTATTTAGACTGGCGCTCATCAAATGGCACTGGCATCTTCTGAGCTTAAAAGAGGAACTCATGTGAAGACATGCGGTGATCGATGACAGGCAATTTTCACTCAGTAGTTTTGTGATGTGGCTTGAAGTGTGGAGGATAAAAGAAATTTCCTTGACAATTCCACTGAGATAGGCAAATGTCACAAAACTGTGCTTCACATTTTCCAATATATCCTTGAATATTGCAAGATTGCAGCGAGATAAATATTTCATACGTTGTCCAAGGTGCAACGTTATGCATCACACTGAACTTTTTAAACTAATACCGAAGGGAAGGTGGCAATTTCCTCGGATAATCATCACAATGGTTGAAACTTGGGCTCGCTTCTACAAATCACGTTGGAAACATCAAGCCTGATTCGCCGCATCAACAGAAGGTGCGTGCAGAGCTGTATAATTTGAGAGTGATTTTCATTGTTTCATTGTTGAGAGTGTTTTCAGTGTTCACGAAGTAACGCTGTACCACGTTGTACCTTGAGGCTAGAATGTAGATGCTGCCTACTACAGTGAATTTCTGAGACATCATCTGCGTCCATTACTCAGAAGAAAGCAAGTCACTTGTTGCATCCAAATCCAATGCTCCTCCTCGACAATGTGCAGTGTCGTAGGGCGAACGTTGTCACGATTCTCTTGCAATGGTGGCGGTGAGTGAAACTGACACATCTCCCACACTCACTCCATAGGAATCCATGTGTCTATGACCTCTTCGTCGAAATGAAAGAATTATTCCTAAGAATCCATTTCAACGGTAGAGAGGAAGTTATCTGTGCGGTAGGGAGATCGTTGCGGAACAGAAGTGGACGTGTTAATGGTATATGGCGCCTTCTTGTCATTAGAAGGTGTTAGATATGAAAGATTATTATATTGAAGGATATAGGTGTTTGTATCTATAACAATATATGAATTTCAGATCTATAGATCTGGGACTTCTACTTTGTATCCAGTCCTTATATATTAATAATACATAAATTAAAATCTTTTTAAAGAATTGTTAATTGAAATGAAAACATTTAATTACCCTTTAGAGATACCCAAATGATCTCGTATAATTTTCACTGATTTTACAGTTCCATAGCTCATAAATCTGGATCTTAAGTCCCATTCAGTCACCTATAAAAAAAAATTTGCAAGATGAGAGTATAATTATTATTCCTTGTTTTTGAGGAACTATAGATTAAGTAAAAAATATCCTACGTTTTTTTTGACTCTTTAAAACTGAATACACTGAATACTTTTCTTGACAGAACTCAAAAATTTCAGGGAAACATCTTTTTGTTACCTTGCGTGTAAATTAGCGGGAAAAAAGCGATCGATTATTTAAGAAACTCTTTTTTTTTCTTTTAATATTTTTTTATATGCAATATAAAATTGCAAATTGATGCGAATCTTAGGAATTGAATTATGTTTGGAATAAAACGATATGGAATTTGTCTGTTAAAGATGTGAAAGTTATTTTTCTTAAAACATTTTTTTCAGAAAATATATCACATTTCATCCATTCAAGTGACAAAAGGAACTTATATTCGAGTGACGATGGAGAAAATTTCAGTCAATATTTAAAACATTGTTTTATTGCTTTATAAATCTAGTACTCTCACAGCACTTTTGCATTGTCCCGATTCAATTAACTTGAGGAAGAAGACATTCATAGTTTGAATTAAAATTTTTGATCTACTTTTCATCGTTACGTTGTTTTAATAGTATTGTATTAACTGAAGATCTATCGTATTTCTGCGCCAAAGGAGACAAATATGGTTAAAATTTATTTCTCTAGTGATAAATAATTAACGTTGCACTTGGAACCAACATAAAGGCTAATGACGACGGATTTCGTAATTTTGAACCACCGTCAGGAGGCGAGAAAGACACTTGAACTGGTACCCCACTCTCCTACCTAATGAGAGTTTTGAACCTCCACAGATTTAACGTGCATCCGTCCTGCTACACGATAAATCTTCAGTGGCACTAAAACTCAATTTCATGATTGACATAACCAATTTTATTTCACGGCATTATAATTATTCACATGCATTATGGTGAATAAGCATTCATCCAACATTTTGGACTAAATTTTAAAATTGGATCCAAATTGCGTTTCTTTAAAAGAAAAATATACTTTTTTTTTTATCATGTCAGTCATTCTGTTTACGATTTATTTCTTTCGTTTCTCCAGTACTTTTTCTATCAATAGTTGTACTTAGCATAAAACTTGGTGTTAAATGTTGTCTTAATTATAATGGCATAAAAGATATAGTGGGTGTCTATAATTTATTGTCGGGATTTCCTTACCTCGTAACTTTTGATTAAAGAACATGATGTAAATTATTATTATGTATTCGTAAAGTTAAACTTAAAAAGTTTCAACTCTCAGAACGTAATTAATAAAATAAAGATTATAATTAAATAATAATTAGTTTTAATACTTAATCAGATTTAATAAAAAGTTATTAATGAATTAGGAATACAAAGTTAGATAATCTTCATTTGGCAACCTTTCGTGGTGCGTAACACGTTGAGATGGAACTCAATTTTTGCCAAATGTTCTCTAGCATTTTTTTGAATAACACATAAAATCGCTGTAGCAATGTTACGCTTCTGTTCAAGCAGTGATGGTACAGGAATTTCGTAAACAATGTTCTTGATGTACCACCAAATAGCGTAGAATAACCGACCAACGATTTACCAATGTCAGTTAATCTGAAGAATGAGACAGGATATGTCTATCTTTCGATTACAAACTCCAAATGCAAGGTTGTGCTTCTGTGACAGATTTTTGGTGATGGGTTTTATCACTTCCTGAGAATGTCTTAACTAATGTCAGTTAGAATGATTTGAGAGTGGACTTTTTTAATGTACTCCAGAAGCGACGTTGTATAGTAGTGATTTTTTTTCGAAGAACCGCAATATGTTCATCGCTTTCTCTTCAGCACCATTTTAAATTCTCCTGTCTCAGTCTTTCACATTGAGACGCCGCTAGATTTGCCGTGTAAATTGGCAAAGTAAACTAGGCAGGAAACTTAAGTTTCGTCTCGTTGGGTCAACTGACACGGAAGGTTGACATGTGAAAATTGATTAACTAGTGTTTTAAAAATTGCTTTTTGAGTTGAACCTTACGAATATAAAATATTTTTCGTCATGTTCCTTAATAAAAAGCTATGAGGTAAGGAAACCTTGACAGTAACTTACGAACATTGTATATTTAAGTGTCATCGCTGCCAGAAAATAATCATGCATGGATGATTAAGAATAAAATATGAGAAAAGTTCGAATAATTATTTTGCTACACCTATAATAAAAAGAATAAAAAATACAACTAGGTTCATTTTTAAGGTAAGCTGTGAGACAAATAAAATTTTCGAATCGAAAAATGGCGAATCAAGTTCTTCGATTACAAGGATATTGCAATCCGTGATGCAATATTTTGATTAATGACTCGTTTGCTCGGATATATAGTCTTTTGCTTTTCTCCAGCGCTCTCTCAGTCTCTTTCTTATTTAAAGTTAATTTAACACATTTTTATTTGTCATTGATTACGCATTAAAAAAAATGAGCAGTTTAATTTGTGCATATAATACAAATAGTATTATATAAAATTCGTCAAGTTGTTTTTTTTTTTTTTTTTTTCAGTACAAATAACTAACCAAGAAGTAATTCAAAAATGAAGGTAACATCTGACTTACGCTGGTAGCAATACCTCCTACGAATATTCTGTTGGGAATCAGTGATCCACCTTGAACTCCACTTTCAATCTTTGATGATAGAATTGATGTATTTACATCAGATTTCTGCCTTGAGTCCGCATCGTCGATGCGGAGTTCTTCAAAACTCGATTCAAACTGAAAATAAATAATTTGTTTGCTGTGATTTATTATTTTTTCGATACTTTTCCATTTCGTCGGCGAAAATCTCGCTTAATAGACTTTATTGGCGACAACACGCAATATACACATTAAAAAAAACCGTATTTCCGTTTAGAGTTGGTTGTTTAAATTTTGGCGACTTTATCACCTGCGCCAGTGAAATGGAATAATACATTTTTTTTCGACTTCTCTGTATGATTTATTTTTTTATTTACTCAGATATATTCAGAATTCTGTTCTCATCATTTTATCTGAATAATATACCATATTGTTAATAATTTTGCTCAAATTGCTATTAAGACCAGTCATTATGCATTATGTTGAAAGAACATATTTTTCCTTTTTGTTTTGATAATACATTAATTTTTAAAGTTGTCTGAAAACCATATACTTAGTAATAGTCTTAAGATTAGATGTAAGTCTTAGTAATAGTCTTAAGATAAATGAACCGTGAAGAAATTAGATAAGAATAAAGAGCACGGTACAGAAACATCACCAAATTGGTGATTTAAATTTTCATCGCTGTATTGAACAGAAGCATCTGTACTATTATAGCCGTAACGAAGGAACATGAGGATCAAAGGAGTATAAGGCTAGGTGATCGAAAAAATAAGTTTTCGTCCACTGAAGCCCTGTTTCTCATTCTTAAACTTAACTAGAAGGTAAATGCAAATCTGAGAGGAAATTTCATGATAGGGGATCGATAACACATTAAAAAGGCAGAAACTGATATAATATTTACTCCATTTAGTGGCTGTTTCCTAACTGTCAAATAAAAAAAAATTCACTCGATTGCTGCATGACTTAACGTAATATGCCCATTACACATACATTTTATATTTATCTTGTACCTACAATCAAACTTTTTTTTTTATTTGCAAAAGGGATATCATTGACATCATTTAATCGTACATTTACTTCCACTTTTCAAACACTTTTTGTAAATTCAATTGATTTTACGAGTATTATTGATTACATAATTTTAAAAAATTATTTTTTCTTCGTATCTTAATTGAGCTTTTAAAAATGACAATGAAATCCAAAGACAGTGGAAAGAATAATTTCTTCAAGATTCCATATTCTTCCCTGAGACAAAAACTTAACGAACTGGCTTTCAATTCTCTCGAAGTGGATGTTGAAAACTATAAAATCAGTTTTTCTTGTATCTGATGTTTTAAATTGATTTTTTTATATCCGCTCTCTTGACATTTGATTTAAATAATTATCATTATTATTCCTATTTTTTTGAAGCTCAGCAAGCAACATGTTTGCAAATTGGTTTCATCTTTCATAGCCTAGGAAATGCGGTTGATTGATTAAAACTTAACATTTTTAGTTTTAATTATAGAAATTTTAAATTCTTGGGAAATATTATGGGCTGTCTTTTTTATTTTCTAAATAACTTAATATCTTTGTAAACTCGAAATTGTCTATTGTTATTCACAAATCTTTTATTTTTCGGAAATCATCTGTTACTCGTAATGAGTAGAATACGGATTATAGAACAAGAGAGAGAGAGAGCTCACTGCTAAACGATTAAATTTTTGCTTATCAATATGAGCTCTATTGTTGACAACCTTTAAATTTTTCACAGTGCGTTTTCATTTTGTTATCTTTTTGCAGTATCTCAAGGGAGTTTACAGCTCCAAGATACATTATGCATGAATGCGTCATTTTGACTATTTTGAAAGTAGAACCATACAGTATGTTAAAACGCATTTTCATCCCCATAATTGTCAGCGATTATCACATTTTGTACTAGTTATTAAAATTTGTTTGTTTGCCACCATTAATTGCTAACTCTATTGAAATAAACTAAAGCTCAAAAATTGCGATTGGATTCAATTTTAGGAAAGTTTGGAGACATGAGGAATTTTTGGGAGCGATAAATCATCAAATTGATTCTCATTACATGCAGATTTTTCCTTACAGATTTTCCTTGGAAGCCCTGTGAAATCTATTAAAATGGATGCCTTTTGGCACGATTTCAAAAAATGCGCCGAATAACCCTCCTTAAATAGGCTTTTACCGAAAATTATTTTAGTTATGAACGGAAGCAAAAAATTTATAAGTAATTTATAATCGAAGTTTGAGAGGGCCTGGCGCGCTTTAACTTTTTTTGGGCGATAAATTGCCAAATATGGTTGCCATACAATTCTTTTCTGGTAACCCTACTGAATCTATAAAAAGGGGGTTCGACGCTTTGTTTATCCTTTTTATCGCCAAAAAAAAGTTAAAGCGAGCCAGGCCCTCTCAAACTTCGATTTAACCTATATTGGTACTTCCCTGTTATAAAGGCGCCCGACGATAAATCGCCAAGTGACTAAGAAATATCACTAAAGCATGCTGTATTGTAAGATAGGCTTCAA
>BMAW01105688.1:164846-197395 GCA_019974015.1 Nephila pilipes
TATTAGAAGTTGGTGCAATATACACCTTAATTAGTACTTTTTAAATGATGAGTATTTTCTTGCTGAATCTCATGTATGGAAATTAACACATTAGGCCTAAATACCTTACTTCCATAATTGGCGGGAAAAAACTGAATTGGCATCCGCCACGTAAACAACATCTTGACTTTTTATTATGATATTAAATAATATTAATAGTTTGATATATAGTTATATATATATATTTCTCATTCATAACTAGATTCGAAATTATTCATAAGAATGTATGTAGCATTTTTCATTGTAAAAGAAATAGGATCAGTTGTTGTATATGCTCGGGATTGCACCGTTTTATTTCCTATAGATATGAGATTTTTCATACAAAATTTCTTATCAGTATGCTAAGTGATATGTTGAACCACCATTAAAACGCCAAAATCACTAAACTTAGTGAAAAAATTCGAACTTGCCTTTGAAGTGTTTACTGCTTCTAATCCCAGAAAAATTGTATACGTGATAAAACTTTTTTTATTTAAGAGAAGAATCTGCAAAAAATGCAATCCTTTAAAAGTAAGAACAGTGACTCTAATCTGTTTTCGGCCACTAAAGTAATTTGTTTGTCAAAATTTAATATTAAATGCAAAATTAAATAAAGTCGTTGATATAAAGAAATATTTTTAGGCCCATAAAATGTTTCCTGTAAAGATTTTAAATTAATTCATTTATTAAAAGGTAAAAACTTCATGCAAATATATATTGAAATGTAGTTCAGAGACCACTGAAATAAAATATATAATTATATCAAAGTTGTAAAACTATTGGTGACAATTTTGTAGTTTATAAATATACATATATAGTACTTCCCCTAAAACCGCACCACCAACTGTAGGTGTCGATTAGGTGCATGTGACTAATTTTTCCCCCGTCGTTTTTCGTTTAATGTGTTAAAAGGCAAAATATTTGCAAATAAAATATCACAAGTTAAAATATATATAAATTGATGTTTTATGAACTATTTTTGAAATTTTAAATAATATGCTTATATTTAAAAAAAAAATTAGAAAGTGGAGTAATGAAAATTTATTTGTAATTATATTCGTTTAAATGTCGTCAAAGATACCGATGGATTGTGTAATATAGCTCCAAAATTCTAAAGGTATAGCTTCTGCGCGTAAAATTTCAGCTAAGATGGATTTTTCATTGGGGAAAAAAGTAATTAGGTCCTACAATTTGAGTTCTCTTTAGACCGTGATATTTAAATAAACTGCAATAATTCATTTCTTCGACTAATTATGGAATTAATAGGTACTGAAAATATTCGAAAATTAAATGAGTAATCATAAGAGCATAACTGACATATCTTCGTGTCATATGATGGTGACGTCAGAGGTATCGATTCTATTGAAGATTAATATTTTTTTTATGAGTTTTTAAGAATGTTTAGTAGACATTTTCAAGTAAGGAGTTTAAAAATATTCTCTATCGTAAGAACTTAAATTTAAGAAAATAAGATACATTTAACTATTTTATTCCAGAGGATCTTGTTTTCGAAAAACTACTACGTTAATAACACCGGTAAAAAACGAGTTTTGTGATCAGGAGTTTTTTTTCAAACTTCACACTTTGCTTAACATAATTTTTATACCTTAAATTTTAAGAGAAAAATTGATCGTTCAGTCAAATTAAATTTATTCAATAATTAGTTTTAATAATTTATTTTATTATTTGACCTCCTTTTAGCCTCCAAAGGGTCTATTGTTTCAGTTAACCCAAAAATGTCATACATGATCACTTTTCAAAATTCAGAAAAATTCAGCTCAGTTGAGCGCTTTAAAATGTGAGAAAAAAGCTTTTAGAGTTTTGACCCAGACATACAATGTAAGTAGTAAACCCATTATAACACAGGTAAAATACGAGTTTTGTGAAGATGGGTTTTCTTTCAAACTTCACATTTTGCGTAATATAATTTTTTATACTTTAAATTTTTAGAACAAAAGGGAACGTTGAGTCAAATTGAATTTATTCAATAATTTATTTTATCATTTGACCTTTTCTTTAAATTTATCATCTAAAATTAACCAAAGAGAGTTTAAGCAATGATCCCTTCACCTTGGTAACAGATTTGGTGATCATTTGGCGACTTGGTGAGAAACTTGGTGTAAATTTAATTCCTTAAATAATTAGTTTCATTCTATTAATTTTTATTAATTATAATTAAATTATCGTATTGACGTCCAAACAATCGTGTATAGAAATTTTTCAGCTCAATTTAACGCTTTAAAATGTGTGAAAAAGCTTTTAAAATTTTGACCCAGACAAATTTACAATATGAGTTAAAGAAAACCCATTAAAAAGAAAGTGAACACATGGGTATCTATTTGCTTCCCAATGTAAATAATAATATTGATTTGCCTATAAACTTGCCTTTTTCTTTTATTATTATCCAGCAAAGCTTTTTACATTGATTATCCAACATCTTTGAAATTTGAACTCTGAGCTAATAGATACATCATTTTCGAAACTGTTTATTTGCTTTTGAAGTCTGAGAACTATGCATAAAATCTGAGTGAAAAGTGTACAAGAATGAATGCATCATTTTCAGGACTACTGCAAGGACATTGAAAAAAAACATTGAATCTATCCATCTATTCGTCCCAACCTCTCTTCTCTGCAAATAACTCGTTTTTGGACACTGTGTAAATGGAACTTTTGTATATTACTTCAGTGATTTCATTTAATATCTAATTAGAAGAATTTTTACATCTGGAGAGAATCAGGAACGCAAAATCCTCCTTCGAACATTACGGAATGTAATAATTTCGACATGGCAGGTGTGATGGTATTAGGAGGAATAAGGATCTGTGTACGTATACCCGTACACATTCTGAATTGAGGATCTAAGATCAACGAGAGATATCGGGATGAGGTCTTAGGATATCATGTAAAACGTTTCAGAAGTGCATGATCTGATTAGAGTCTTTTTGATTTAGGGACGATAATACTAGAAAATATCGAGCAAACCTCGTCAACAAATTCTTTAAAAATGAAACCATTAAGGAAATACTGTGGCCAGCAAAATCTCCTAATCTTAACCCGTTGGACAACTTGGAAAAATAGTTGCATGAAGGCATTCGCCTCCTAGAGATATAAATGCCCTGAAAACCTCATTGCTTTAGTAGTGGAGTTTAAATCTCAAAATTAAGGTTAACAACAATATAGTTTATATGAATTCACGTTATGTGTTAATAAGTGAGAGGCGATCACATAACACATTAAATTCATTAGCCTTAATTTTTTTCTTCTGATTTGTCATTTTTTTCTGCAAACTCTTTGTCACATATTGATGCCATTTATTCCATGCTGTTGTTTTATAGCACATGTAGTGTTCTTAATTTTTTTCCCAACGTAATTAAGTGTTATAATGCTAGGTTTCCTTCTGCAAAAATTCAAATTATTGTAGAGCACAGTTTCTGAGGAATCCGTGATTTTATGCATGTAACGACATGCATGTAATGTTACATTTCATGATGTAGATATTCAGTTAAAGAATACAGTCATTAATATTAATGAATGTTTGATTTTATTTAATTATTCTGAAATTTTTATGCAATTGTATTTCCTAGCTATGGCGAAATAAAGTGAGCGAGTTTCCGTGATTGACACAGCAAGTGTCAACAGAGAAAAAAAAAATCGTTAGATATTGCAGAACACTTTTATACTGAAGATGGCAATGAGGGTTTCCCGAAATGATTTTATTCAATCAATAATTAAAAAAAGATTGGGGAGGTTCTTTAACACGCGGAATCCAAAAAGAAATCAATAAATTTAAAGTGGAAGAAAAGGCTTTGCATTAAAAAATTGATTAAAAAGAAAGATGATAAATTGATTTATCATCACAATTTTTTACTTTCACATGGCTCGAGCAGAAACTTGGCCAGAGTTAATGACGATCCAGCGTAGATAGAAATTCTGTTTCAGGTACTATAAGATTTCAATAAATTCTTTTGAGTATTGGTCATGGTATGAAGAAATTTTTTTTTTAAAAAAAGTATTCTATGTAAATACTTTAAATATTCCAAATATTTTCATATAATTTGATAATAACCATATGAAACATCAATATCACACACAGTCAATTATAAAAGTAAATTTGTATGTGACGCATTTGTATATAAATAAGGGAGAGTTAAAAATTTTCAAAATAAAATTTTAAGGAATTTTTCTTGGTTGGGGATCATGACATTAATAACATTTCTCAAAAACACAAATTTAAGTAAGTATATCATGTTTATGCAAATAAAGAAAAATTTTGTTACCATCAGATAAAACATTTTAAAAATTTATGATTTCTCTATCTGACCTTTAATTTCGTTTTTCAACAGAAGAAAGAAGTACGATAAGCTTAAAACAAATCGAATCACACTTCTCCTTAAAAAACAAAACCTGGATCATTTTTCTGTGTTTTTATTCAGTTAATTCCCCTGTATTAAACTGAGGTAAAATATTTTACCTTCAGAAGTCTGAGAATAATGGGAATTGATGGTTTTATTTATTTATATTCTTTACTTTTTAAAGGCATTTCAAAAAAAGAAAAAAAAAAAAAAAAAAAAAAAAAAGATCTTCCAAACATGTTATTAAATGATCAGATATTTTTGTTTTTACAGTGATGCATTCAACATTCTCATTCATTTCAGAATTTCTGACATATTTGCAATTGCATCAATAAAAATATTTCTTATAGGACAAATGTTTTATATCAATTTGCTCTGGATGAATCTAGGAAATTGATCGCCTGTAATTTACTCCTAGAATTTACCGCATCAGAAATTTATCGCCTAAGCAATTCGTAGCCTACAATTGATCGCTAGTGTATTTATCATCAGGTAATGCATATAATGATTTTCAGAAGTTACTTGCCTTTTGAATTTTTTCTTTTTTTATTTAGAATTTTGTCTTAAGAGTTAAATAAAATAAAATTATTTAATATGTACATTACATATTTAATTATATGCAAATTTCAAAAATATAGGAAAGAATTCTTTCCTAAACGATATTATATAACACAAATTATAATTCAACAGTACATCCTTGAATCCATGTATCGTATATAACTATTGAAAAAGTAAGAGAAAAATTGAATGCACCATATATACATAAAAAAAAATTAGCGCTCCAAGAACGAGTCGTCAAAATGAAACGAATTTTTACATACGTAATGACTACTTTGATATAAGTAAATGATTAGAAAATCAAAGAAAAAGCATCATTTATTTCAGAGAAACAGGCAAAAGAACGGAGGATTTAATATCCTGTTGAACCCCCTGTAGCGCAAATGCACGCTGCGATACTATCGAGCATTGAGGCATACAAGTTCTGTATGATGTCTTGAGACATTTCGTTCCATATTTGCTGTAACTTTTCCTCTAGTTCGTTCAACTCGAGGGATTCCCAACTCGCCGTCCCAAATGTTCCGAGATATGCTTGATTGGAGACAAATCTGGGGATCGGGCAGGCCAAGGAAGGGTAGTAACAGTGCGAGACAGTCTTGTGACACCCTTACAGTGTGAGGCCGAACATTGTCTTGATGAAAAATGGCTCCTGGGAGCCGTTGCATGAGTGACAACACATGTGGTTGCAGGATGTCATGGACATACCGCTGGGCTGTCATGGTGCCACGGATCCATATTAGGGGTTACCATATATTGTACGCAATGGTACCCCATACCATCACACCAGCTGTGGAAGCGGTGTGTCGCTGTAAAGCAAAGGCAGGATTAAGCGTTCACTGCGGGGTCTCTCTCCACTCACGAACACGATTGTCATCACTTCTGAGATTGAATCTGGATTTTTCGCTAAAGACGACCTGGTTCCATTCCGCTGCAGTCCAGTTTCCTCGCGGGCGGCACCACTCCAAACGGAGGCGTCGATGGGTGGGCGTCAAGGGCAGTACACGTAATGTTCGTCGCGATCCCAAATGTCCTTCAGCCAGGCGCCTTCGTATGGTTCGAGAAGATACAGAGGCCCCTAGTGAAGGTGCTACCTGTACCTGGATGGCGGCCGATGAAGCAGTTGGCTGTACGCGTGCATTTCATACGATGTGGCGGTCTTCTCGACGACTGGTCTGTCGAGGGCATCCTGAGCCTGGTCTTCGTGTAAATGACATCTCTCGGATCCATTGGTCCCAATACCTCCTCACAACACAATCAAAGCGGCCTAATTGACGGGCTATTCGCCTAGCTGACCACCCAGCTTCCATCATGCCGATGATTCTCCCCCTCTCAAACTGCGACAACTGCTCATATTGTCTTCGAAAATGGCGTAATGGCTTGTCTATCTCCGCTCTTCCTTTGTAAACGATTCAGCACACTCAAACAAGCTTTGGTTACCTGTTTTATACTCCACGGAGAATGACGTTAAACGCCCTCTACCGGCTATACGTAATGCGCAATCACGCTACATTTCTAATCATTTGTATATCTCCCCAACCATATACCTTCATGCCAAGTTTCATTACGATCCCGCAATTATTTCTTGGTGCGCTAATTTTTTTTTGTCCTTGAGTGTATGTATATATATATGTATATATCGGCATACGAGTTTTCACTTCGCGCTAAGTATTGCAAAAAATTTTCATATTGAAAATGAACATACGATTATCTTCGAATCTAGAATCAAACTGTAGAAACAATTCTACGTTACATATTGTTTTATATTCTTCGCTAAAAATAAGGATGACGAAGTTTCTCTGGAGCGCATGAGCAAGATTTGAGTGAACTGAACATCAGCATTCCCTTCCCAGAACTGTATTTTAAATTTTAATTTAGTAAAATAATGTCTCTTCGATGCGTTGGGAGAGCTGGTCCATTATAATTTCGATTTCTTATATTTCGGATCGTTCGTTTCATTGTGTATCTACGCTTCGAAACTTTGGGGCCGCTGCTTGTCTACATGCTTTTGAAATACTTGAAATAATAGTATAAGGTGTATTATTTGTTGTTTTTGCACAAGTTCATATATTATCAAGACTTTGTGCTATTTCAATTTCTGCTGCATCTCTACTATGATTATGTTCCTTCCACGTTTTAATGGTTCTATCATCTACCGTAGTAACTCGAGCAGCACATTTGGTTTTCCGGTAATTGTGGCACTTCCAATGAATTTTCTCTTCGTTTTTCTTACCTTTATAAAACAAATATTCACTAAAGTAGAATTTCGTCTTACCTTTTCCTGATTTAAGAAACCCAACCAACATTAGTGTACAAACTCGAACGCATGAAAAATAAACTCATAATAAGAAAAAGTTGCAATGAACAAAGTTTATAACCCTAGTGGGTCCTTCGGAATAGGCTAGTTAAAACCCACCCACAGGATAAACATTGCATTGCCTGGCGATAAATATTCTAGCTATCAAATGCAGGTTATAAAATGCTTATGCGATAAATTGCTGTGGAGGTAAATTGTTGGTGATAAATTTTTCGGATCCCGCACTGGATATTTCTATTCCTTTTTGAGTATTTGCTACCAGAAAATTGAATTAACAAAAATATTAGATATAGTAAAAATAAAATTAGAATTTCAAAATTTAGTTTTGCAATATGAATTTAAAAATATAATAAATAAACTAAAGATCTTTGCAATTTTTAATAACTAATGAAAATCAATACCGTAAAAAAGTAAATCAAACTTTCAAATTTCAAGACATAATTACGAATCATAAACTTATTTGTTATAATTCTGAAAAATACAAAAAAAAAAAATATGCTCTTAGAAATTTTGTCACTGTTTCTCATTACTGGGTACAAGTGGTGAAAAACAAACGCAATTTTTTCTCCTTCTTCCTCTGAAAAACCAGGGTGTAGTTGTTAATTTTTAAATTTTTTTGTAATGCCATCTTTTTTCTTTTTTTTTTTTTTTTTTTTTTTGAAGTGTAGAAGTAAAAACACAAATAACAAAATACAATTTTTTAGGATCGATATTCGAAATTTGCTTTTTTCGCTATTTGAAGCACGATAACTAACACATTTATGAAGATCCAAAATGAGACTACAAGTACTTATACACAATTATTTTCCCGGTGATTTTCAGCACAAGAACAAAACTCACGTCTTTTATGAAACACAGCATTTAGAGAAATAATTGGTTTTTACTTTTTTTTTGAAATTACTTTTTTCCATGGCACATTTATATTGAAACCCAATGAAATTTAAGCACAAAGTGATATCCATGTGACATGATGAAATTTTAGATTTCCTCATCAGTCACCCTGTCTACTAATGGCACAATCTGGTGGTGTATTATTTGAAGTTAAAATCCTTCTAATATCCAATTTTAGTTTTTCCTCCGAACCACTGGCATGATACTCTGCTACCTCATTGGCTAGAGCATTTAGAACACTCCCTCTCCTGTGTAGCCCTTAATGGCATGCTACTATACTTAACTTAATTTTCTCTGTTTGAACTTCTCAAACTAAATGCATATAATATTTTTCAAATTTCCTTTGAAAATTTCTCCATTATCATAAAATATGCAGTTCTGGTTAAGGCTAAGCTGAAGCAATGCTCAAAAATACATTAAATTCGGAGACTAAAAGTTGCAAAGCTCCTGGGAATCCATCAACCTTGTACATGGTAGTTATAATTAAAGTGACCCTATTCAGATCCTTCTAGAACCCGTTCTATTTATTGAATTTTGATGAATTTTGGTAAATATGTTATGTGGACAATGGAGAAACGATTTCTGCAATAAGAAATAGTTCAAATTTTGACCACCGGGGGGATTTGTGGCGCCTAAGGAAGGACAAAAAAATCTTTCAGAAACATTAAAATTTATTCAATTAAAGAATTTGCTAAACGTGTGCTCCATTGACATAAATTACTTGTTGAAAAGGCATTATAGCGGGTTCAATGGTAGAGAGAAGAAATTCTTGACAGATTCCAGCAACATGGCGTATTATGCTGGCTTTATACGCCATGGCATGTCAACTCAGATAAAGTCCAAAGTCCTTCATAAATCGGTCTTTTAGGAATCCCCAGAACCAGATTTCACAGGGATTTAAGTCGGGTGAACGAGGAGGCCAGGCATTCGAAAAAGAATTGGATATTATATGATTCTCGCCAAAGATAGGTCGAAGCAATTCTGTATGTGACGTAAAAGATATGCAATGTCATTATATGTGACGTAAAAGAGATTTACAGAATACAAAATAGCTTTAGAGATGTACTATTGAATAAAATATGATAGAAAACGTTACATCCAAATGATTTATTTTATACATTTAAGTCAGCAGCTTTCCTATTTTGTTCTTTTTGTACAGTACCGGAAAAAAGGAATACTTCACCCTAACCTGCTCTAATTACAAAGTTCAAAGCAACATCTTGAAAACACTTATTTCGCAACATAGTTCAAGGATCTATATAACAATAACGAGATGCAAGGCAAAAACTCCTATTCAAAATCTTGAGGAATTTCTTATCTCTACTGTTAAATTTTAAGCATCCTAATTTTCTTTAAACCTGCATTGAATATCGTAGTTTTAACTCGGAGATAAAAGCTCTAAATCTTCTGAGAAAGTATAAGTTCAAATTGACATTACCACAACAACAACAACAACAATCAGATAGAGACGAGTGCCAATCTGGTGGAGTCTATACTCCGTGTCATATTGAAGCCTGATTCTTTTTAATATTAAAACAAGCATATTAAAATGTGCTTAATGAACAAATGAATTTTTAAAAAAAAACATAAAAGAAAAGGGAGAGGAAAGTGAATGAATTATTTACAATGAGGATGAGATTTTTAATAGATTTAAAAAAAAATTATACTAATCTTATCATAAGATAAGAATTATTCACATCAGATAACATATTATTTAAACTTTTTTTAATGATGTGAAAGCTGAAGAAGAAAGGGTAAAGTAAAAATGTTTCTTGTGTTTGGCTAGGTGCACAATGGTGGACATCAAACTAGTTCAAGAAAGAAGAGTTAAATACACCGAAAGGAAATTAAACAGCTGGTGAGAAGCTGAATAGATGATGAGGTAGGTCTTGGAGTGAGAGGGTTGACTGCGAAAGAGGCTATTGAAGGATTGATAAGGGAATTAATTAAAACGGTTTGAGTTGGAATGCAAAGTGTTATGGGGGAATTAGATGGAAATAATTATTACAAGATTGGTAAGGTAGGGCATGAGTTCCATTACTGTGAGCAAAAATTGCTTGGTTTCTTATTAGAAGGTTACTATGATTTGTTGGTCTATTATAGAATATTCTAGAGAGAAAGTTGATGTGTTTAATAATAGGAGGGATATTGAGATCTCCTTGTGTATGACAGAATTTCTGACATACCAAGGTGAGTAGGTAATCATGCGGATGATTTTATTTTGAAGGACCTGTATTTTTTTAATGTAGGTAGGTGCGGTATGGCCCCAAGTGAGGAAAGCATAAAGTAGGATAGGGTGGATTACTTGTTTACAGAGAACTTTGTTAGCAAGAGTTAGTACTGAATTTCTGCAAATTAAAGGTATACAGTTATGGATTTTGGCCCAGCATTACTGATTAGATATGAAGTTTGAAGGTGAGTTTGGAGTCCAGGATAACTCCTAAGTATTTGACCTCAGAGTCCCAAGAAATTTGATCATTAAAGAATTTGTGTTTTTTATTAGGAGTTAGGGGCGTGACCATTTCTAAAAATGAGAGCTTTAATTTTATTAGTGTTTACAGTAATCCTCCAGAGTGTCAGCCAATCCTCTATTTGTTTAAGATGATTTTGTAATTTAACTATTACGTTAATTTGACTATTTCCTTGGGTAATTTCCTTGGGCGAATAAACAGAGGCTATTGTAAGGACTCTAAGGGAAGTCATATGTAAACATATTGTAGCAAATTGAAGAAATTACAGACTCTTGAGGTTGACCGGCTTTTATATAGCATATTGTAGAGAAAGTATTATTAAGCTTAACTTGGAATGTTCTATCTTTAAGGTAGTTATTTAAGATAACTATTATTTAAGGAGGGAAATTTAATTTGATTAACTTGAAGATCAGTCCAACGTGCCAGAGGCGGTCGAAACTTTTTGTATATCAAGGTAGATACCCCAAGAGACTTGTTTGGAATTAAATCCTTCAGTATTGGCATTCACAACCCGTAGGTTGATGGATAGTGCTGTGGTTTGTACGGAAGCCGAATTGTGAATCTGGAAGAATATTATTAGTGGAAACATGAGTCAGTATACTGGTTAGCAGGATTCTTTCAAAGATTTTTGAAATAGAATTTAGAAGACTGATAAATCGATAGTTGGATGGAATAAAACTATTTTGGCCGGGTTTGGGGAAGAGAATAAAAGTTGCATGCTTCCATTTTTGTGGAAACTGCGCATACATGAGACATTTATTAAAAAATTTTGTTAGATGAATAAGTGCG
The DNA here is from genome assembly GCA_019974015.1 of Nephila pilipes. Lineage (NCBI taxonomy): Eukaryota > Metazoa > Arthropoda > Arachnida > Araneae > Nephilidae > Nephila > Nephila pilipes. Next base: position 176,240 of record BMAW01105688.1, read on the forward strand.
TTGGGAGGAAAAATTAATAGGCCTGATTGTGAATGCCATCCTCTCCGGGAGCTTTCTTTTTGTTTAACTTTTTAATTATGGTAGCTATTTCAGAGGGAAAGGTGAGGAGGGGGGGGAGAAATTGAAATTGGTATGGGCTTCAAGATAATTTTGAATTATTGATTCTGTTTTTTCAATATGATCATCATCATATGGAGTTGTTTTTTGCTGGAACGAGGATTCAAGATTATGGGCAAGAGATCAGCCTTTTTTTTAATCAGAGAATACCAGACCATTATTACCTATTAGTTACGGGATATTGTAGTATTTATTAGAAAGTTTTTTGTTCATATTAAAAAGTGAGTTACCTTCGGTATTAAGCTGGCGGAGTAGGTTTTCCCCTTTTTTGTTTTCAAGGATATTGATTTCATTTTTAATTTGCTTTTTGAGATTATTAATTATGGGTTTCAAAGGAGGGTATCTGGTATTTTGCCATTGTTTTCTGTACCTATTTTTCTCTTTAATTAGGTTTCTGATATGAGAGGGGAGTCTAAGATGGGGGGTTTGAATGGATCTGGTATTACTAACATGGTTAATTGCATTTTGGATATTAGTAGTAAAGGATGTAATTGATTGATCTAGATCAGAGATATTATTAATAATGAGGTTACCTTTTGTGATATTATGTAGAATTTCCTGATAGCGGAACCAATTAGTAATTGTGAGAGTGCGAAGGGGGATAGGGAGAATTTTATTGAAAGAGATATCCATTAGTATAGGGTTATGGTCGCTAGGTAGTTCATTAACATTTTCGATACTGTAGAATGGTATGTTTTTGAGGATAGCAAATTCTATTACAGAGTAAGTATTGCTATTCTAAGGAAAGTGAGCGGGTGAGTCAGGAGCAGCTATTTGGAGGTTATTAGTGTTGCGCATAGCATGAATAATTTTACCTGATCTTTTTGCCCTGCCTCTGTTCCAGGTCGAATGTTTTGCATTAAAGTCGCCTATAAAAATTCCAGTGGGGTTGTCTGAGAGGATATTCATTAATTCATTATGGTTGATGAGATTATGAGGGGGTGATGGTAAATAGTAGAGTTTGTGAAGTATTGGTTGTCTTTGGTATTGATATGGATGGTGGTATTTTCAGAGGTATTTTTAATAACCATGTGATGCTGAATCCTATTTTTAATTAAGATTGCAGTGCCTCCACCCGATGGGTTGATCTGTCAGAACGGTATATATTATAATTTGGAATTTTAAATTTTTCAGAGGGTTTGAGGTGAGTTTCCTGGACTCCTAGGATGTCTGAGTTGTAATCATCTATGAAATTTTGGAGTTCTCCTATTTTTGATTTAATGCCATTTGCATTCCTGCTTGTAATCAGGAGGAATGGGAGTAGTTTATTTAGCATATTAAATTTTAGAACCAGATGGACATCATACTGCAAATGACTTAGAATGATTTTTCGATTTTTGAACATAAATCAAGTTTATTATCAGCGAATATTTGTCCTATTAATTTAAATTGTTGGTAAGTTTCCATTATTTTATCAAACTCAAAATTTTTGAAATTTTTTTTATTCCATTAACGAAGGGAAGACTTGAAGGTTGGCTGTCATTGGTGGGTGTGGTGTTTTGGTCCCTTTGGCTACTGTTGTTTTTGGCATTATTACAACGTTCTTCCCAGCAGTTTGTGGTTGTAGGGGGAGAGGGTTTGAAAAATTCATAGAATTTTTGGGACAACTAGAGTAATTTGCAGTATGATCCCCACCGCAGTTACTGCAATTAGGGGGGGGGTGCTTTCAAGGGTTTTGGTGCAGCTATGAGTTGGATAATTATCTCCATATTTCACAAATCTAAATTCCCTAGTGCAGAATCTGGAATGGTGAAAATAACTTTGACAGCGATAGCATTGATTAGATGTTTTTCTTTGACGGATAGGTTCAATTTTAACTGAAAGGTATCCAATATTATTGATCTCAAAAATTAAATTATTTGAAATACCCCCAAAATTCCAAAAACTTATCTCTCCTCCTCTAGATGTAAACACTTGGAAGAAAAGAGTCAAAGTATACTTCTGGATAAAAAAAAATACCCCTCTCCCAAACAGTTAAACTACCGAACCAGTCAACAATTATTTTTTTTTCACATAAATTTACCAGTTTTACAAATGAATCAATATGCAACAAATAATGGAATACTTCAGACACTCAAAGCAGTCCTTCATATGATATCCAGCTCTGTAACCTAGACTTAATTTAAAGATTAGAAAAATTATTTTAATCATTACTTTAAATTAGAAAAATTTAGAATAATAAATAAAGTTTGGTCTTTTCATCTTATCTTTCCTCTACTTTCATGTTTCTTTGTTTCTCGTATTTGCTTCTATATTTATTAGAAATAAAGCCCCCGGTCTGCCTTGATGCATAATTACTCTAATTGAATTTTTAATGTGCTTTAAACGGAGACTAAATCAAAGAGCAGCTCAGCAATTTGTGTCCGTTAACATTAACATTTTCTGGCAGTGAAGTTCAACCCAATTTAGCAGCTAAACACAGTCACCTAATAATTTTGAACCATTGTCAGATAATGAGGTAAATACATGAGGAGGCATCTCACTCTCTTCATCCACATTATTTCAAAGGGCCTGGGGTCATGGTCGCTGACTCGCGGCTTGGTGGTTTTCGTTGAATCGGGGGCTCGAGTCCTGAAATTGGGGCTGATGCACGTTAAATATATCGAGGTTCAATGTCCTCCTGTTGTAGTGGTGTGGAAATAAGGAGAAAGAGGTGACAGCTCAGGTGTCTTCCTCGTCATTTAATTGACAACAACAATCAAATAGTTCACTAGCGCCAGTTCTTAAAACGCTTTGCTCAGTCTGATTTTGTTTATAATCATGGCAATTTATTTTTTAAAATTAATTTATCGTATTATTGGGACGTATTAATGACACAAATCATTTTACAAGAAATAGGAAAAATAAAGAAGAATGAAGAGAGAGGATATATTGTTTGAGATATGTACAGGATGAGATATTTTTATTAAATGCTTTTTTAAAATTTTTCTTACCTCACTTTTGCTTTACACATTAGTGCTGCTGTGTAGATCTCGAGAGCTTGAGGTGGTAAGTATTATTTTTTCTAAAAAAAATTATTATTAATTTAATAATTATAAAGTTTTTTTTAATGATGATGAAGTATTTAAGAAAACACACACACGCATATATATATATATATATATATATATATATATATATAGATGGAAGAGCGTCGTGTGAGGGAGAGGGAGAGATTTTTTTATTCAACGGGACATCAAGAAGAATGAATACACCACAAGAGAAAGCACAGACTGTATGGTGGTTCATCGAAATGAAATCTATAACACAAACACAGAAAAATATCCTCCATTCAGAAACAGTGGAAAAAGAATTTTATAGATCCTCCATCTTCCAGTGTAAAAAGAATTTTATAGATCCTCCATCTTTCAGTGTAAAAAGATTTTTCCAGAAACTGGAAGTACCGTTCGTAATAAGCGTTCTAGACGTCTCTGCACAAGTGATGTTGATAATGTGTGTATCAGAGAGACATTATCACTCAATTGGACGAGTAGGTCTAATTTCGTGGCCACCCAGATAACCTAACATAAAGCCGCTGGACTTTTTTCTTTAGGGATTTGTAAAGGACATCGCTTACAGAAGGAAAGTGTCGAACATTGATGACCTGAAAGCCAGGATTACAATTGCAATAGCCACTGTGGATGTCGACATGGAATATATTACGTTTGTGAAGGTCCGAACCAAACCGACTATTTTTGTCGGGGAACATAACCCTCTCGGGCTTTAATCCCCTGTGAATTGGCTATTATTTGAGGTGAGACTGAATTTTGGTTTTTGTGAAGGTCCAGTGACTAAACAATCACTTCTATTTCGTCTGAAGTAACATGACGTGGACATGGCGAGACTGGAGACGAGTTCAGGTGGGGGGGGGATGAGGAATGAGTTTGATCACTTGATTATATAAAGAGAAAAAAAGAATCAAGTACCGAGTTCTATATTCTCAAAAGAGAGTTTCAAGAGTGGATGCAAGGCGCAAAAGGTAGTCACTTTGATCAAGATAGATTTCTTGGCTATTGATGATGCTATTTTAATGATTAGGAATTCTATTGCAGAAAGAGGTTGATAATTGGGAAAGGATTTTTGGTATGGAAGGAACTTTCAATTCTTTGTGGAGGTTACAGACTGTGATGTATCTAGGGGCTTGGGCTATTGAGCGGAGAAAGATATTTTGAGTTCTTTGTATATGGTTTCTATTGGTTTTGGCAGTTGACCCCCAAATTTCGCAGTCGTAGATAATGACAGGAAGTACGAGAATTTTGGAAACGAGGGTCTTGTTATTGAGAGATAATTAGGATTTTTTGCCCATCAGTGCTTGTACTGAATAAAGTTTTTTAGAAGCTTTGATTATCATGAGTTAGATGGGGTTCCGGAAGTTTAATCTTCTGTCCAGGTGGAGGCCAAGATAAGTGGTTCTATTAGTCCATTCAATATAACCATTGAAAAGGTTAATTGGGGGAGGGTGTAATCTATTGGTCTGGTGCTTCTAGAGAAGAGGATTACGTTGGATTTATCCACGTTGATGGAGATTCTCCTGAGAGAGAGATCCAGTCTTCGAGAATACCGACGTAGTCCTGTAAGATGTTTTGGATTTCAAGAGTGGAACTATGTCTGGTGAGAATTTCCGCATCATCAGCGAAGAGGCAGATATCTACTTGTGGTGAAGTTGGGAAGTCATGTGAATAAATTTCGAATAAAATTGTGTTTAAAATACTGCGGACAGCCGGCAGAGATTTGGTGAATATCAGAGATTTTGGGGTGAAGCTTGACTTGAAAAGTTCTATTATTGATATAGTTATGAATGAAGCGAATGAAGTAATCGGGGTATTAAAGATGGATGAGGCGGTAGATTAATCCTTCGTGCCAGATGCAGTCAAACGCTTTCTGAACGTCAAGAAAAATACCACTAGATGGAATTCTATTTTGAAAGTTGGAACTAATGAAGTTAGTTACTCTTAGAGGTTGATGGTAAGTAGAGGTCTAACCCCTGAATCTGTGTTGATGTGGTGGGATGATGTATGTAAGTCAGTAAATTTTTTAATTCTATTGAGAAGGATTTTTTCAAAAAAAAATGTTTCAATACAAGAGATGCGACTAATAGGTCAGTAATTGAGTGGTGGTTGTTGGTCTTTGTTTCGTTTTGGTATAATAGTAATTATAGCGTGCTTCCAGGACTCAGGAAAGTAGTTCATGAGAAGGCATTTATTGTAAATTTTATTTAAAAAGGTGATAGCATTGATGGGGAAGGATTTAATATCCAAGTTTCGAATTTTGAACTGTCCAGGGATTTTTTTGATATTTATTTTGTGAATGATGTCCATCACCACTGAAGGGGAGGTGAGGATGGTATCTGGCGAGAAATTGAATATCGTCTTCCTATTCTCCGAGCGACAAAGGGGACATGCGTGGAAGTTCATTGACAAGGGTCATAAAATTTCTTGAGTCTAAATACCCATTTATATTATTAATTTTAATCTATCTTAATTATTTTATGAGTTATTAAAAATCAAAATGTGTCCAACATTTTATAAGCACCTTGTATATATATATATATATATATATATGGGTTAGTATATTGCTAAAGACGGGGGAGAGGAAAACTTTTGAAAATGATATATAAATGAATGGGGAAGGGAGGGAGGGGGAGCACCAGTTCAATTGGGGGAGTTGTTAGCAGATGGGTTAGTATATTGCTAAAGTGTTTTAGTTGGAATGCTTATGGTTTTTGGGGAATTAGGTGGAAATAAGTATTGCAAGTTTGATATGATAATGGATGGGTTTTCGATTATTTTGTAGTAGAGAATGCTTACCTATTAGTGGGATGCAGTTATATATTTTTGCTTTTTCTTATTATTCAAATAAAAGCTAGGCTCTTATTTGAAGATTAGTATGATTTAAAAGTTTGAAAAAAGGAGTGCCTTGATTGATTGATGTGGTTGTTTATTTGAGGGATTTTGAGATCCTTGTGTATGACAGAATTTCTGACATTCCAAGGAAAGTTAGTGATTATTCTTGTAGTTCGTTTTGCGGGATTTCGACTTTTTTAATGTGGAGGGGGGACTCGGCCCCACACTGGAGAAGCATACAAGAGAATGGATGTGACTATTTGTTTATAGAATAGGATTTTGTTAGGATGGGGAGTAGAGAAAGCTTACTTATTAGTGGGATACAGTTATATATTTTTGCTTTTTCTTATTATCAATGATGGATTGTATGTGTTTTGTGAAAATTAATTCGGAGTTCAGGATAACCCTGAGATATTTAACTTCATAATCCTATGAGATATCAGATTTAAGGAATATGAATTGTTTATCAGGGTGTGGAATATGGCCTTTTCTAAAAAAAATGATAGCTTTGGTTTTCTTTGTGTTTGCACTATTCCTCCTTGAATTTTTCAAAACGATATTGCAACTTTTGATAACTTTAATATGTGTTTTATCTTGTGTGAGGATTGCTGCATCATCCGTGAAGAGGTAGTATGTATTACAGAGACTCTTAGAGAAGTCATACGTGTACAAAGAAAAAATTAGGGGGGGATATGTACTCTTGGGGGACTCACGGCGTGAATATTGCAAATTTCTGAAAATTTATTATCGAGTCTAACTTGGAATGTTCTATTTTTAAACTATTTATTGATTATGATGATTAAGTAAAGGGGAAAGTTAAGTTTAATGAGTTGTAAATCAATCCATCGTGCTTGAGGCGGTCGGAGGTTTTTTGAATACTCAGGAATATACCCCAGATATTTGTTTACCGTTGAAAACTTCAGTTATGGTATTTATAACCGGAAGAAGCTGAGGGACTGTGCTGTGGTGTGATCTATAACTAAAATGAGAATCGTGTAAGATATTAGATATATTGTAAATGAGTAATCTATTTAGGAGGACTCGTTAGAAAATTTAGAAATTGAATTAAGAAGGCTAATAGGGTGGTAATTAGAGGGGATGGTATGGTTTTGGACAGGTTTGGGGGAAAGGATAATAGTAGCTTCTTCCATTTTTGTGGAAAAAGAGCATATGAGAGGCATTTATTGAAAGTTTTAATTAAATTGGCGAGAGCATTAGGGAGATGAATTTGAATGCTTGGTTGTGAATACCGTCCTCTCCGGGGGCTTTCCTTTTGTTTCGTTATTTGATTATATTAGCTATTTCGAAAGAAGAGGCGAGGGGGTTAGTTAAATTTAATCATATCGTGTGTTTGCAGATAGTTTTGAACTGATTCTTTTATTAACTGAATATGATGGTTATTATATGGAAATGCTTTTTCTTTGGAAAAGGATTCAAGGTTATGAGCAAGCAGATCAGCTTTTTCTTTGGCAGAGAATACAAGGCCATTATTGCCAATTAGTGGTAGGATTTTCAAATATTTTTGTTTGTTTGTTAAGAATGGAACTGTCTTCTGTGTGTAGCTGTCTTAAGATGTTTTTCAATTTTTTTTTTTTTTTTTTTTTTTTTTTTGTTTTAAAATTCGAATTTGATTTTTGATACTATTGATGATGGGTTTGAGGAAGGGGGAGAGGAATCTTTGGTATTTTGCAATTGATTCTTTGTCTATTTTTTCCTTAATTAAGTCTCGGATTTGTGGGAGGAGTCTGAGATGGGGAGTTCTTATGGTTTTAGTGGAACTGGCTAAATTAATAGCTTTTTGGGCACCAATAATAAAGGAGGACAGAGGGTTTTTTTTATAATTAATTAATGTTATTGATAGGGGATTGCCTATTGTATTATGATCGAAGATATTTTGATAGTGAAACCAGTTTGTTGTGGTAAGAGTTCGAAGGGAGATGCAATGTATTTTTTAAGGAGATGTTCAATACAATGGGGTTATGGTCGCTTGTGAGTTCATTAATGTTTTCAATATTATAAAAGGGGATATTTTTAAATATTGCAAAATCTATAATAGGTTCCATGGTATGGTTATTATATATAAAATTAGTAGGAGTCTGGTACAGCTATTTGATGATTATAGTTATTATACAGAGTGTCTATTAATTCACCAGATCTGTTTGTCCTTGCTCTTTTCCAGTTCTAGCTCCTTTCATTGGTGCTATCTGATCTGATATATCCTTTTTCAATACGTAAAAGTTAAACAAATTCATAATCTGCATGGATATATAATGTCAATACGGATAGTTTTGAAAAATGCAAACATTAAACAAAAAAAACTAAACCTAGAGTAAACTTAACATAGAGTAAACTAAAACTTAACCTAGAGCGCTTTTTCACAAACTAATGTTTCACAAGGTTCATTGCCCAGGACATTTAATATAGAATATATCTCTTCAAACGTTTGTTCTTCTGTTTCTGAGAAAATGTTAGATCTACTTTTCAACAGAGTAAATTATGATTTACCTCCATCAGAAGTGCTTGAAAATTTCCAATTGACTGTTTAAAGTTATTTCGTCATATTTTATTTTGTTAACCATTGAAGCTTTCGTTTTTCCCAAATCAATTAAAAAAACTGTCCTTTGATATCGGAAAACATCCTTTGCAGTAGACAGGTATGATTTCTAGAATGTTCTGAATTGAGTTCTAATGGAATTGGGCTATTATTACTCTCCAAAAGTTTACAGTCATCATTAGTGCAATTTTTTGTTGTACAGAGGAATGAGGTGTCCTCAACTTTTTCTTTCTACTAAAATTAGATACGAAACGAGCCCCAGCGAGTTTCAATGATTCTGCTCAATGTGTCTTTTTGAGACAATGTGATTTCTTCATCAAACAAATAAGAACTGATTGGGGGTGTTTTCCTACCTTTTCTGAATAGTATAGCTTGCGAATTTTCAGCATTGATTACGATTCTCTAGTCTGCGAGCCAATCCCCTAGGGTGACTAAGTAATTTTGCATAGTTGCAAGAGTGTAGTTTAAATTTGCCCCTGGAGCAAGTACGGCAGAATTATTTGCAAACAGGCAAGTACTCACTTTGGAATAGTGTGGAAAGTCATAAGTGTAGATTAAATAGAAATGGGGCGAGAGGACTCCACATTGCGGGATTACAGCTCTAAGTGTACCCATATTTGAATATTCAGAAAGGATTCTGACTTTAAATATCCTGTCTTGAAGGAAACTCTACACTATTCTCATTATATAATCAGGAAAATTCAAATTTATCATTATAAAAATGAGGCCATCAGGCCACCTTTTGTCGATGGTTCTTTTTACATCAAAAAAGATACAAACAGGGAACAATTTATTAGAAAATCCTTCATTAATTATGTTGGAAAACTAATTAGCTGGTGATTGGTAGAGTGACCATTTCTGAATCCCCATTGCTCCGGATGAATGCAATTAATTTGAACGCAGTGGCTTTTAAGGGGAGTCTTTATTTAGCGGGATTGAAAAATCTTAAATATGTGGGTTTTAATAAAAAGGAATAAAGAAACTTTCGAAAATTTTCACGGAAACGGTGATTTTGAGGTAGGCACATACAGTGGCTCAAACAATTGAGGATACACCTTACTTTCACTTGATAAATCCATTTTTTAATGAAAATAACACATTAACTAGAATAAAAGACGTATTTTTACTTTTACACGTAATAAAAGGGTTAATTTACAGTAAAAATAACGAAAATCAACAAAAAAATATCTAAAATTAAAAGTTTCACAAATATTTGAAGTAAACATAGGCAGATCTTTACCTCAAAAAATTAAGGATACACCAATGAAATTTTTTCGATATATTACATGCATAGACAGTATCAGTATTTTGTTGCATGTCCTTTGGCTTTTATAATGTCCTCCAAACGTCTTGGTACCGATTCGACCAATTTTTTAGTGGTATCTGGAGATATTTTATCCCATTCTTCTTGTAACACTTGCTTTAAATGGGCTTTGTTTCTAATCTGGTGTTTTTGGACCGATGTTTCTAGTGTGGCCCACAAATTTTCTATGACATTGATGTCAGGGGACTGTGGCGGTGTGTGCAATTGCTGTTTACAATGAAAAAGACACCACATTTTGACATTACGTGCCGTGTGTTTGGGGTCGTTGTCGTGCTGAAATATAAAATTTCCATCTAAACCCAATTTTTGTGCATTTTCTTTAAGATTGTTGCGGAGTATGTCTATATAAAGCTTATGATCCATTATACCATCTATAAAAACTAAATTTCCTACCCCATTTGCAGCCATACAACCCCAAACCATGATGGAGCCACCACCATGTTTAACTGTAGGACGTAAATTTTTTGGATCCAAAGCGGTGTTCGGCTTTCTCCAAACGGTATGACCACCATCGCTTCCAAAAATGTTGAATTTACTTTCATCACTAAACATAACTTTCTTCCCAAAGTTTTCTGTCTTCAACTGATGAGTTTTTGCAAACTCCAAACGCTTTTTCTGATTTTGTAAGCTTATGAAAGGTTTCTTTCCAGCTACTCGGCTGCTATATCCAGCATGTCTAATCACATTTCTCACAGTTTCAGCACTTACACTTCTGCAGATTATTCGAGAAGTTTCTGCAGCTAGTTTGACTGCACTCAGTTTAGGATTAATCTTGATATCTTTTAAAATTTTCCTTTTAGCTACATCACTCAGAATACTTTTCCTTCCTCTTCCACTCTTATTTTGAATTAATCCATCGCGTTTAAATTTCCCAATGATTTTCTGGACACATGAGTGACTTCTACCGACAATTTCAGCTATTTCACGATAAGATTTTCCCTTCTTAAATAACCTTAATATAAATTTTCTTACATCAATACTAGTCTCTTTCCGAGGAGCCATTTTCGATTTAAAATTACAGCTTTATATTCTCATAACCAACTTCAAAAGACAGAAATAACAGTTGAAAAAGTTTAGGATAAAATTTCCCAAACTTTAGTAGCAAGCAAAAAGAAATCAAGTGGTAGTTAAACAAAAATTTCATTTGTGTATCCTCAATTTTTTGAGGTAAAAATCTGCTTATGTTTATTTGAAATGCCTCTAAAAAGTTTTATTTTAGAATTTTGTCGTTGATTTTTCTTTATTTTTACTGTTAATTAAACCTTTTGTTATGTCTAAGAATAAAAATTCGTTTGCACTTCTGGTTAAGGTGTTATTTTGATTGAAAGTTGGATTTATCAAGTAAAAGTAAGGTGTATCCTCAATTGTTTGTGCCACTGTACCTTAAATTTTAATTTATTTTTATTAGATTCAAATTACTTCAGCTTACTTACTTTTACTACATAACTTCAACTTAATTCTTCAAATTGATAAGTATTTCTATAAAAATACTTTTTAAGTGGTTCATTTTAAAAGATTCTCACTTAAAATATCAAAGGAAACTTTAATATAAATAGTACGAAGATAACTGGAGCACAGTTTGATCGATATCACTTTTCGGAAAGCAAGATCGTTTGAAAATTGGTGAATGTCAGAAAAAACAATGTATTACTATGCAGAAAGATTTCGCCGCAGATCGTCTTGCTCATGGTTACCACAAGCTGGTTCCTCCCAAGGACAACGTCTTGGTGATCAACCTTTAACTAGAAATTAGGATTTGGAGGGGGGGGGAAATCTTCAACCCCATAAAGTAAAGACTCCCCGCTTTTAATTCTTTCAAGAATGATTTTTTCAACAATTTCTGCAGTGGAACAAAGTAAGCTGATCGGTCGTTAGATTTGGGGAACTTAATGACCTTGAATTTGTTTTGGTATCATAATTATATTTACTGCTTTCCAGCAGGTCTGGAAATAATTGTTCCTTAGACATTTACTGTAGAGTTTTGTTAGATGCGTTATGAGAGTTCAGAGGGAGAAGTTCGGGATATTTTCTGGTTTCGAAGCCTTTTTGTTTGGACGTTTATTGTGATCATTCATTCATATGTTACTCATTAAGCCACAATTTTTCTTACTGAAATATTTTGTTATTCTTTAATGACAACATCTCATATATGACACTATTTACCTTTTATAGCTTAGTTTGGTTTCTTATTAACGTCGTACTAGAGGCAACACGAGGGCTATTGGCGATGGACCTCGTAATTTTGAACCACGGTCAAGAGACGAGGACGTCACCTGAGCGGGCACTACCCTCTCCTAAATTCCACACCACGCCAACGGGAGGACTTTGGGACCCGACAGATTTAACGTGCATCAGCCCCGGCTACACGGCGGGTTTTTAGTGGCCAAGGTTCGAACCTGCGACTGAAGGAAAACCGCCGGCCACGAATCCGAAGCCATGACCACTAGGCTACCAAGGCCCTCCAGCCCACGACTGAACGAAAACCGCCAGCCACGAATCCGAAACCATTACCACTAAGCTACCGTGGCCATTTACCTTTTATAAATGGCACCGGTGGGGGTGAGATTCGAGTTTTCGCCGGCGACCAATGAGGTTGACTGTTGAAAGCTTCGTGTTTTGAATTTTGCGTGTGGCGAAAGATTTTCTGACTCTTGCGCCATTATACTCTATTTTCTTCGAGTTTTGTTCAATCCTTTTTGCGTTTCTTTCTTTGCCCACAAGAAGTGAGGTTTCTAATATTTGTTATTCCAGCATTTTGGTAAAATTATCTTTATTTCTTTTTTTCGTTACTAATATATCCAATTTAGGTCTATCGTATATTATGACTACAGATATGGCCGAACAGTTGCCACCTCCTATGGAGATAATGATAAGGAGGGGAAATGAAAAATTCTACAAAACTACCTTGAGCAATAAAGAACTTATAAAACGAACACAAAGCAAGCAAATATCCGAGATTAATATTCTACTGGAAAATACTCAGGGACAGACTCCCAGTCCGAAGATCAATCTCCTAATACTACACAAAGAAATTAAGAGTAAAATTTCAAATCATTCAAACATCCTAAGCATGTCCTTTACCAGAAATGGTAAAATTAAACCTTCTACTTCAGACCCTGGGTGTACAGGACAAATTTGTCAATAGAAAAATTATCCAATATCTCAATTAAGACCAACGTCATATGGGAAGGAATCACTTCTAGATTTCTCCTATTCGGAATTCCGACAAATGTAACACTAACAGATTTAGCCACAGAATTACAAAACGCAAACAATATGGAGATAGTTGAGATACGCCGGTTTATCAAATCCAGGACAAGTTCAGACATTTCACCTGTATTGATAACCATACTAGGAACAATATTACCAGAAAACATCAAACTCTGGTTCATAAACCATGATATTCAACTTTTCATTGATAAATCTAGGCAATATTCTAAATGCTTTAGTTTCCTACACCTATCACAATTTTGTCAAAAACCTGAAACTTGCGTAAATTGCGGAGCATCCCATACAGGTGAATGTACAGTTAATAAAAACTGCATAAATTGTAAGGGAAACCATCCAGCTAACTCGCCACAATGTCGTATGTATATCAAAGAAAAGCAAATATTGGAATTGAAAAGCAGGCAACACTTAACACTACCGGAAGCAAGACGAAGATTTCGAGCTACTAATACTGAAAACTATTCTGCGGTATTAAGAAATCAGTCACAAGCTGATAATATGCAGAAAATCTTAGATAAAAATTTGAAAAAATGCTAAATTCTTTTCAAACTATATTGGAAAAACAAATGGCATTTTTAATGGAGGTTTTTCAAAAATTCCTAGAAACAATGTTCACACATTTAGCAATATGTTGGAATTAGGGGCTCGTACTACATCCCCAACCAGAAAAAAAACATACAGGTTCAAAAAGTGTTGGTAATCAAATTCCATCTATGTCCTGTATTAAGGCTGCATCTAATAACACAGAAAAAGGATAAGAATGGACTAAATAAACAAGTTTGTATGTATGTTTTATACATCGATCTGCATTGTACTTTGCTTTCTTTTATAATTTAGCGATATAACCTTGAGGGAAGGATATAATTTACGAGTTGTAAAAGTTTTTTTTTTTCTGTATCATTTATGAACTTTTTACAATGGAACTGTAGAGGCCTAAAATAAATATATATGGTTAAATATAACTCCCTTTTCACAAGCAGATTTTTGGCTGTTTCGGGAAACCTTTTTAAAAGACGAGGACAGACTCAATTTTCCAAGCAAAAAATTTTCAGATTAGACAGAATCGACAGACCCGGAGGATGACTGCTAACTGCAGTTCCAAAGAATATCTCTGTCCGACAAGTTCCTACTCAAATAGCACAAACGCAATATCTCGAAATACTAGTTGTCAAAATAGAAATAAAAAATCATTCTTTCTATTTAATTAATATCTACTCGCTGAAAGGATTAAACATCTCATTAGTAAAATCATTCTTTGATTCGATAACAGATTCGGCCTTCCTTTTTGGGGACTTCTTACCTCCATCATCCGATGTGGGGATTCGATCATTCTACTAAAAATAGTAATGACTTTATCGATTGGTTAACCGATTCAAATTTTATCATCCTCAATACTACTGTTCCTACGCATAGAAATAATATAGGTATACCATCTTTAATAGATCTTACTTTTTGTTCATCAACCTATTCTAGCCACACCAATACTTACGTTCTAGACTACTCCTTTGAAAGCGATCATTGCCCCATTGTTACAGAGTTCTCATTATTCCAACAAAATAAGCAATATGTAAAACGAGTAGATCGGAAAGATGTAATGAAACAAGATCAAATATGCATTTACCAAACAAGAGAATGACAAGATACAACTAACTGAAACAATGTCTAAAATAATTAAAAATAATATACTAGAGATATTAGATTACCAAACAGATCATTTCTACCATGGCGGAACAGTACGTGTAATAATTTTTTCAAGCTCAAAAATATTTCCGTAAAAAGGCCATTCATGATATTTCCTTTCAATTGAGGAACAAATACAAGCAATGTTCAAGTAAGCTTCAATTTCACACAAAAACTGCAAAAAAATTATATTGGGACACAATATGTAACAATAATTCTAATCCAAGAACATTCTACAACACCCAGAAGAAATTTTCTACTCATAAAAATCCAGAATCAAATTTCAATATTCTACAAGTTAATAGATATATCACAGAACCTCAAATTCAGGCCAATATTTTTGCTGACTACTTTGTATCCAATAATATTTCCCCCGAACCGCTTCCTTTAGATTTACTCAACAACAAATACAATTTACTAAATAAATCCATTCTATATCTCAGAATTAAATAAAGCTACACAAGCATCCAAAAACACTACTCCTGGAGCAGATCAGATTACAGCTTCTTTCCTCAAAAATTTGAATAACAGTCAACGGGCAGTTGTTCTGGATTATTTTCAATATTTATTTGAGAATTCGATTGTACTTCAATCTTGGAAACATTCTATCATCCTTCCGATTTCAAAACCCTACAAAGACAAAACTACAATACCCTCTTATAACTAGACCAATAGCTCTAACTTCTGTTCTTTCTAAAACTTTTGAAAGAATTTTAGCTAGTCACTTCTCATTTTCTGACAATAGAAAGAAAACTTCATCCACAACATTATGGATTTGTTTCGTTTAAAGACTGTAGAACTGCAACGTACCTTATACATAAAGCTATAGTAGATGCTAAACAGCAAAAGAAATTTTTCGTAGGGATTAGTTTGGACATCAAGAGTATTTATGATTCCGTGTATTAAGATGGCCTTGTATATAAATTTATACAGCTAGGTATCACAGAAAAAATAGCACTATGGATTTACAATTTTCTTTCATACAGATTTTTTCAAATCTGATGGAGAAGATGTCTTTCATCAAGGAAGAATATTTTGAAAGGGGTCCTTCAGGGTAGTGTTCTTTCCCCCATATTATTTACAATCTACATGTACGATATCTTTGAAACTTGAGAAACAGGAGTTGAGTACTCAATTTACACTGATGATCTTTTCATTTATTGTTCTCATCATTCTCTCGATATCAACCATAAAAAAATTAATAGATACTCTGGAAAGAACTACAAACTGGTGCAATTACTGGAAACTTACTCTATGTTCTGACAAAGGTACAATAGCGGAACTCTCATAAAAGAGAATTCAAATATATCCTACTATTATGTTGGCTGGGTACGCACTCTCATAGCAATCCTCCATTAAATATTTAGGAACATATTTTTCTAAAAGCATGCAAAATATTTTATGATGAATCAAATGAAAAATAAAGCTTTAAAAAAAATTTGCCTTAAAAGACATAGAGTAAAAACACTATAGCCCAAGAGCTACAGATCTTATTAAATTAAATAACAATAGTATATGCAGTACCTTTTACTACACTTTTTATATCATAAATAAATGATCCGATAACCAACTCAAACATTTTAATATTATATAAACAAAAGCTCTTAGAATTGCATTGGGACTTCCACAATGGACTTCAAATATCGTGCTCTTACAACTGGCTAATCATGAAATACTTTCTGACAAAATAAGACGATTGGCTGAAAAAATTTTTATATTTCATATATCAAATGGTAACTTTTCTCCTATGCACCGCAATAGCCTTGAAACAATAAATCTGGAAATCCTGTAAGGGGACAGAAACAACATCAAGAATATTTTTCTTATTTTGAGCATTGATGAAAAACAAATCATATGAATCACCAGATTGATATATTACACAGATCTTCCTTGTGAGATCTATACGGAGGAATTTGGATTCCAAAATAAAAACTTATTAACTCATATAATAAAAGGACAATTTGAGAAAATAATGAATCATAGATTTTTTTTCTGATAGCTACGGACGCATCAAAAAATCAACATATGGCATCAATAGCAGGTATCACGAAAAATGCATTTTATGCTTGCAGAGTAAATCATATTAATTAGATTTCTACAGCTGAAGCACTTGCTATATGCCAAGCTCTAAACGTTTTAACTGAATCTTAAGAAAATCTGCTAATTCTCTCAGATAGCCATTCTGTGCTATAAGCCTTAAAATATTATGATTATAAAATCTCCAAAAGTCATTCATAGACTAGCCAGTAAAATCTTCATTCAATCACAATTTAAAACTCAGATGATTCTCCTTTGGATTCCGGGACATTCAAATTTTTTTTGGAATGAACAGACGGATTATCTCACAAAATCAGTAACGGAATCTAATGAATACCTTGACAGGATTTCCCCAGAAGACATCAATAGTGAAATTTTCAATGAAAACTTATGAAAACTATGATTCAAGAACCAATGGAAACTATTATTCTAGCAAATATTTTGAAATCTTAGGAAACATCTCCACCATTGACATAATATCTAAATGGACAAAAAATAGAAAAGAGGAATTTCTAAGCACTTGAATCACCAGCAAAATGATTATAACTCCAGGGATTTTGCATAAATTCAACTTAAATGATAACGTACAATGTAGAACATGTAATCAATCAACTATTTGGAACATATTCTTTTGACCTGCAATAATTACGCCACACACAGAAATCTTCTCTGGAATATTCTCAAGATAGACCCACAGCAAAATATTAATTTCAAAGAAGTTTTGGAGAGAACTGTTACTAATAAACAAATTTTCAGAGTATTCTTGCAAAAGATTAAATATTTTGATATTTATCGAATAAAAAGAATCTAAGAAAAAGGGGATAATAGTCATTGTTGCTTCATATCCCACAAAACAAAACGTCAATCAATCAATCAAACGGTGGTTGGTGAATGCAATGAGATTTAAAGATTTATAAATAATTTGCTGATATACATTTAATTGTCAAAGTGAAAAAAAATGAGTAAAAACTCTGATACTAAGTTCTTCTAGGCGAAATTTTCGTATAATTTTGTTAATTTCTAAACAGGTGCATAATTCTTTTATGAATAATATATCCCCCTCCCCCCGCGCAATTCGAAATTGTTATTCATTGGAGTGTTCTTTCGTTTTCTTTTTAAGTACTGAAATTAAATCCGATAACTAAACTTCGTTCACTCGTTCATTGAATTGGGAATGACGGAGACTCGACAATTATGAAAACAAAAAGAAAATAAGGATCAATTTGCTTAAACTATATATGTACATTAAGATACAAAAGAGAATAAATATTGAATGGGTTTCGCGTGAAAAATATTTACATTAAAATGCATTTATTTATGTAATGGAAAATTTAAAAAATGGTAAATTCTTATTCAATCCCTTGACATTTTCCATGGTGAGGGAAAAAATAGCATTAAATGGCACCAACTGCACATTTTTTCAAATGTGCTGAAATGCATAAATGCATAGTTTCGCAAATGTTGGTAACAGCCTGACATCAGATCATGGGGAAAAAAAAAAGCATCTGACTAGTCAGCTTGCTATTACATCATAATATTAACTCACAAAGCGAAGCACCTCTTTACGATATTTTTGATATTGTGAATAATTTAAGTCTGACCTTACATGGTAATAATCTTACTGTTTTTAAAGTGCAAGGGAAGGTTGCAGACTCTATAAAAAATCTCAATGTGTGATCATGTCGTGTGGAAGCCTGGTAAATAAAAAGTTAACTGAATTGCAGAATGAGAATAATTTGATTTCATAAATGGAAGAAATTTTGCTGGAATGTTTTCCTTAATTTACAACAGTGAAGAATGAATAAGGAATCCATTTATATGTAGAAATAACTGAATCCAAGACAGATTTGCTAGATTCAAATGCTGAATTTATGTCTCATTTAAATTAAATTTTTCTCTATATTTTTTTCATTAAGACTATATTTCTATACTGAAATTTTATTCATATTATTTCTTTTAGATACTTATAATGGATGTCAATGGTCTTGTTACTGCTGCTAGTGAGAAAATATAGTAATGAATATTTTTTATGCTATCCATACTTGTATATTGGTTATTCTGAATAATTTAATATTGTGTTATATGAGTAAAATCCAGTCAACCATTTTCGTCAAATCAGAAAAAACTTTAGCGAGTGATGATTATATTGGAAATGATTGGTTAAGTTAATCTAGAATAGCGCCAACTTTCATGGCTGTCATGATTTTACACAAGTACCAATAATACTTTGTTATTGTATTTTAAATATTTGTATTGTATTTTCTGCTAAAATATTCACTCAAAATATCTAATCGTAATTTGCTTGTTTCATATTTTGTGCACTAAATGTGTTTTGCATCTCCCTAATTATAATTATAAAAGCTAGGTTAATTAATGGTTATAAAGCCTGATAAATAACTATCACAACTAAAAAAAATCTACTAATAAAATTGATAAATGTTAAAAGTTTAACATGTGTCTTATATTTATTCAGAATCTGCATAGATGTAGTATACATCTTATGCCAAGTTAACTTTTTCTACCATATTTGGTGGCTCAGCAAATTGTTTAGCATATTACTTCTTTTAGCAGCCCTTTTATTTTAAACTTGATGAAATTTCAAATGGTGCTGAAAAATTGCACCAACCTGGATGTATGTATCTGTTCCTCGGAATTATTAAAATGTGATAATGCTCTTTCGAATTATTAATTTTTAAATTTAAGATTTTAAACAGCTTGGTAAGTGGTTTTATTTTAGCATGAATCTGATTAATGCAATCAATAATCTTTTAATGAAAAAAAAAATTGATTAAAATTTTTTTTACTTTACTTTCTATTATATATTCATGGAAGTAATTGATTTTCCCCAAGCTTTTATATTTTCTATTATATCTTGATGGAATATTTTTAATACATATTTATGATTTAAGTCCTCACAGTGAATTGATACTTGGTGAAATATCTATAGGTATTGAACAATTTTATTCCCCCTTCTCTCCATGGTTTAACAAGTTTGGAATTTTTAAACATTAGTTGTAAATGAGTATTTATCAATGGATAAGTAAAATTCTCTTGTTTATGTAGATTCAATTTTATGGTATTTTTCCATTTTACTAGCCAAATCTCGCCAAGCAGATTTTATTGGCGACAACACACAGTATACACTAAAAAAAGATATTTCGTTTGGCATTGGTTGTATCATTTTTGGTGACTTTATCACCTGCGCAGGCAAAATGGAAAAGTACTAATTTTATTTATTATTACAAATGTTTGAATATTTTTTACAAAACAGAGTTGCTTATGAAATTGAATATTTTTGCCAATTCAGTATTTCTGTTCTTATCCAATTTACAGTAAAATGGCAAACTCGATTATTAATTTTCAAAAAATTTCGTTAAGTAAAGGTAGACTTTTATTTAATTGTTTTGAATAATATTTTTTGTCTGATATTGTTCCATATTGTAATATACCCTTCTCTCAACTTAATGAATAATGGAAAATTTATGTAAATTTATTATTAATTAAAGTATGTGCATGTGTGAATGGATCACACAACAGTGTTAAAATTGAAGAACTTATTTATAAATGTATTATGAAACATACAGTGAAGTAACTAGATGGGAGTATACAAGTAATTTAGATTTTTTCTTAAAGGCTTTGGAAATATTTTATATTTGACATGAAAAGATTGATTTTTATTGGTCTCTAAATTGTTTTTACATGTAAATTAAATAACTAATGTCCAGAAAAAAAATTTAAATTCTATAAACTTTTATATATGTATCTACGAAAGCTTCTTAGAATTCATTATAAATTATTTCAATTTCTTTTTCATGTGAATATCATTGAATCATACGATTGATTAGGTATAAATTTTATGCAAAATTATATTTTAATGTTAGTGATGATATTACATTAACCTCAGCGTTACACATACTGTCATAGGTTGACTGAATATTAAAATTTCTGTAGATTAATGTAATTCTTGCATAATTAATACAATTGAATCATATTTATATGTTCATTAAAACTAATTAAAGTTAATTTGCATACATTTGATTAAATTATTTTTATCTATAATTATTCAGTCATATTTGTATATTGAATGTAACATATAAGTATTTGATTGATTGTATATGAAAATTCATAATTCTGAAGTTAATTTTGAGTGATGAAAAGTGAAATTCAAGTCTTTCCAATGCAAAGCATGAAATGGATAAAATGTTTTTTTTTTTTTATAGATTACATGCTGGGAACTGATTTTGTTTTATCTGAAGGCGGAATGTCTGACAAAATATATGATTGTGAAAAAAATTGCATTATTAAATTTTTTAAAAAGTCAGGATTTTTTTTTTGCATTGTTAAATTTTTTAAAAAGTCAGGATTTTTTTTTTGCATTGTTAAATTTTTTAAAA
>BMAW01105688.1:197405-238639 GCA_019974015.1 Nephila pilipes
TTTTAAAAAGTCAGGATTTTTTTTTTGCATTGTTAAATTTTTTAAAAGTTAGTTTTTTTTTTTATTTTGTAAGACACATTTTATT
Source organism: Nephila pilipes (assembly GCA_019974015.1). Lineage (NCBI taxonomy): Eukaryota > Metazoa > Arthropoda > Arachnida > Araneae > Nephilidae > Nephila > Nephila pilipes. Next base: position 197,491 of record BMAW01105688.1, read on the forward strand.
TGATGAAGGAAGTAAAAAAAAAAAAGATAGTTTTGAGAAAGATTATTGTAGGGGAAATTTTAATTGAACAATTACATAGTTTTACCAAAATTTGATTAATATATTTTTATAAATGTAACACCTAATACATATTTTAAATGTAATACGTAACATTTTGTAATTTTTTTTTTTTTTTTAAATTATCATCTAATCTTTCCTATATTCACATTTTTTTTTTTTTCTAGTTTGGAACAAGCTGATGGATTGTTGTTTACTTTGTATAACTATGAAATGGACATTTATTTTTACATTTTAGTCTGTGTATGTATGCATTTACATTTGTTTTGTATCATATTCAGTGAATTGATTTTATTATTAAAGTTATATTTCAAACTTCTTAATTATACAAACTGTCTTTTTAGGCATATCTACATAAAGAATAATTGCAAATTATCCCTGCTTATCTTTTTTCAGATTAATTGGAAATAATTAGTTTTAAAAAAAGAATTTTTAATTCTCATTTAATTTTTATTCTCTAAATTTGTAGTTGATTAGATTTAATCAAATTAAATACAATTATATATAATGATATAAATATTAGAAATAGTCATTATGACATGAAGCAAAACATTTGTATCATTTTCTGCATTAAATTACTCATACATTAAAAGTAGAAGTTCTAGAAAAAATGTTTAATGAAAATCACTGTCACATATTTCATTTAATCTTCTATCAAAAGTACAAAAATACTGACGATTTCTAGAAAAGTTTGTTAAAACTGTGCTTTCCCAAAATAGTTTTTTTCTAAAATGATTTAATTTTAAAACAACTGTTTCCTTCAAAATTTTGTTCATTGAGCTTAATTTATTAACTCTTCATAATGTGTTAAAATATTCTTTGGTTAAAATGGTTCAAAGTTTCTTACTAAAATCCCCCCATCCCCCTTATCTATCGAAGTAAACATAAAACTGAATTTTAAAACTACTTTTTAATTATAAGGGATGTTTTAGGAATTTTTATAATGCATTATTTTTGTTGCTTCCTAAACACCATTTTCTTCGAATAAATATAACATATAATTTTCTTATATACAATTTTTTGTGTTTTATGGAAAGGGAAAAATAAAGAGTGAACATTTTATTCTCTTTCTTAAAAAAAATTGAAATAGGATATATCTGCCACTGTATGGACAAATGTGATTGTAAACCAGTATTACAAGTTCATTGGCTTAACTATAGGAACTGTGGAAACAGTAGGTCATTTTTATGTTTTTTCTTTTCTTTTTAAGCTTCATGTTTGAATCTTTATTGTATTGAAAGTAGTTAAAATCAAATAACTTTTATGTTTGAAAATTTAATGATACAGAAAAATTATTTTAAGATGCATTTATATGTTTTTATTGATTGTATTAAATTTGTTTCACCTATGAATAATTTAGCTATTTTTCCTTCCATTGGTATAAATTATTAATTTTTTATTTTTTCATTATATATATATCTTATTTTACAATTTTTGATTTGATATATTTTTCTATTATCTAGAGTTTAGGTGGAAAAAGGATTTTGTTTAAGACAACATCATCATCTACTTATATTCAAATTGACAGTTATGAAAGTAACAAAGTAAATGATTGTTTTAAAACTAATCTTATCATATTCAACACAATGGTTTTTTTTTTCCATTTCACTAGAATTTTAAAATAGTAAAAATTTAATAAATATTATTTAACCAATTATTGAATGTCTATGTAATGGAGGGATCTTTATACAAATACATTTTCATGTACATTTTTTAAAATTTATTTTAAAATGTAATTCTTATATTAGAGAATTTTATGTTTAATATACATAATCTCAAAGCTTTAAGAAAATAACCTATTTCTGAAGATAACTTTTTTTTTTTTATTGTGCAGTTTTAAAATACTTCAATTTCAAACTCAGCTAAATGAAATTCCAGGTTTTACTAACTAAATTTATAAGGCTTATTAGGTTGATTGCTTTATTATAATTTGATTATTAATTTAATTTTGTGTTTAATTTTATTCATTCTATTTTTTTTATTTGTGTCTTTTACTTAGACTTAAATCTTCAGTTGTGTTTGGGTTTTGATAATTAGTTATTATTTTTTTTATGAATGCTCATTCTAATACATGTTAATTGCTATTTTATTGTTTTTCAGTTTTATTGTGATTGTAATTTATCTGTATCAATGATTTTCAAGCAGCATTCATTAAAACATTTTTTCTCTTGTCAATTTTCAAAGCTTGTTTTCATCAAAGTGTATTAGTTTTAATTTCTTTCTATTTTTTTTTATGTTGATAATATATTTGTAATAAGCAAAAGTAATTTTTTTGAACTTGGTGTTTGACTAATGATTCTACTACAGACTCATCATGTAGTGGGGCTGATACAAATTAAATTGGTTGTAGCTAAAGTTCCTCATTTTAGTATGATAGAGAAGTTAGGAGGGTTGAAGTAAGTTGTATGTATAGCTCAGTATTGCTTCTATCACTTACCATGTTTTAGAATTTGTTGATTGGAATGTTACCTATAGCCATTGATGATTCAGAGTGTAACATTAATATTACATTAACTTGGCAGCCCTAGGAAAGGTAAAAAATGTACTAATCTGCTTGAAGTTTTATCTTATTTTGGAATTTAAAGTAAAAAATGCTTAGAAATTTGTAAAAAAAAAATCATATATAAAAGAAATTATGTTTTTAGGATATATTTCAAGTTAATCACATATTTAAACCATTTATATTTTAAGCTAAGTGAATTTATATAGTGGATACAATGACATGACAGTTTTCCAGTTTGGCTGGAGATGGGTTTTCAAGGCAACATTTTTGGTGAGCTATGTCATTCATGCCAATTATGTGCCATTCACTTTGTGTCTTTGCTATCATTCTTACGTATAAGTTTTATCTCTTTGCTATTTTCTTTGTTTTGTTTGACATTTTAAACATGGCTGGAGAAGGAATTTCGCCGATCACTCTGTATACAATATCATAGCAATGAAAATCAATCCAAATTGGAGCCCGGAGAAATATATTGAATGGTTATTCTAGATTTGGAGGGAAAAAAAACCCTCGAGAATCTGCCAATCAGATTGTTAAAAAGTTTGCCAACTGTTTCAAAAAGAACAATTTTTCATTTGAAAAAAAGGAAAAAAAACGTTAAATTCTTTAAGTTCTGGAAAAAATGACCTGGTGTCATAAGTAAGTGAAGAAGGCTGATAAAGTTTAATGACTTTATATTGTTGTGCATTCAATGAAAAATCAATTTTTTTTCTTTCTAGAAATGATATTCCTTTGTTAGACAAAGTTCTGAAAAAATTTAACAATGATACGGATTTAACAATCATATTTTTTCAAGTAATATATGCTGGACTACCTTGTATAGGATATTGAAAGACATAGGATTTTCATTTGAGAAAAGGAAAGGACAGGCTGTGTTTCTTAAAAGACAAGGCATCATTTTATGGTGCAGAAGTTATTTGAGAAAAATTAGGGAATGAAAGAAAGAAAATACTTCAATATATTATTTGGATGAGACTTAGGTGAATGAAGGACATTCTCAAAGTCGATTGTGGCTAGACACAAAAATTGAAAGCAGTTATGAAGCCTCTTGTAATTTAACTGCTGGTTTGATTGCACTTAAATACAAAGGAAAGAGTTATCACTTATATTTGTATAAAAGGTTGTTTTGGTGTTTTATAATACAAGCAATTTCTAATAATGATTCATAAAGCTTATTTGGAGATAAGCTTGGCTATAGATTGGATGAAAATATAAAACATGATAGACATTTTTGTTTTATTAATGGGTGTTATAAATTAGCTATTAAAGTTAAAGATGCTTACTTGTAATGAAAAAAAAATCCTTGTGCATTTTTTCTTCCCTTGCCAAATTCGGCAAATTTCGTTAGTTATTAGTCACCCACTTCACCCATTGTAACCTGAATTTCTATGACAATGGCTGTGAATTTCCCACCATAGCTTCTACTTTACTGCCAACTCAAGGTGAAACAGAGTATAGTGGTCGTAGTCACGGACTCGCTGCTGGTAGTTTTCGTCGTCGTGAGTTTGAGTCTTGATGTCACTAAAGACCCACTATGTAGCTAGGGCTGTTGCATGTTAAATTTGTCTTGGCCCAAAGTCTTTATATTGGTATGGTGTAGAAGTTAGTAGGATTGTGTGGGCCAGCTCTAGTATTGTCTATGTCACTTGACTGAGGTTCAAAATTACGAGATCTGTTGCCAACAGCCCTCGTGTTGTTTCTAGTGCAACGTGAAATAAAACCAAACCAAGCCAATATGCAATTAATTGATTTTGTCATTGTTTTTATGAATTTATCTAAAGATACTGATAGTCTTTTTAAAGTAAAAACTCTGCATTTATATGCATTTTGTTTTTATTTCATAAAAATAATTTTGTATTTTTAGTTTGAAATTGTAGACAATTTGGAAGCTATAATTTCTGTACCTGGACTGAGAGATTTATATGAAACCAAAGCGCCTTATTATTCTGATTTAGTATCTTATAAAGTAAGCCAGTTTATGATTACAGCTTCAAATGATTTCAATTAAATTTTACATTTGTTATTTGTAAATTTTAATTATTTTTTCCCCCATCTAGGGTTTTGTGACAGATATCAAGGACTTGGAATTAGGTGTATATGAAATAGATTCCAAAGTTTCCTTATATACTACTTTTAACATTTCTGATGCCATTTTGTCAAAAGGCTCTGAAATCTTCATTTCAAATGCTCACTTGATTAATTATATGGTAAGTTATGAAAAGATTATATCAAATATTTTTCACTAAATTTAACCCTTAATTAATTTAAAGATTAACAATGGAAGGTAAATTTAATTATTAAATTAATGTTTTAAAATATTTAGTTGCCTAGTTATTGATTTGTTAGTTCTAATTTTTTTAGAATTCTTATGATGTTAAAATGCTGCAAAGTGAGCATTGAAATATTTCTTAAAAACTAAGGGCAGGCTTCAAAATGGTGAAAGACTAGATTTTGTTAAGGAAAAAAGATCAACTTACAATTGATCACAACAAAGAATTCAAACAAGCTTCTAATTGTGGTAATGATTCATCAATATTTAAAATATATTTATATTTTATTTCTTTTTTTTTTTATTTCTTTCACCATTTTGCGACAAACATTTCTGTCTACATAATAAAAACCAGTTGAAAAAAAGCTTGCTTTTTAAAGGAGTAATTATATTTTTACAGATCATTCATAAATAGAAAATAATAAACAATTTTGTCTAGTCCAGCCTTTTTATATTTTCCGCTTAGGAATTTTGTTTTGTCAAATGAAATATTTTTTTATACCAAATTATATTACATTAGGAATAATTTTTTTACTACTTCATTAGACACTATTTTCAAATGTATTGATTTCATTTTTATCATGAATAAGAATGCATAGAGATGTATAAAAAGAGTGAATATTAAAAAAATTTCTGCTAAGTTTACTTTCATTTCAGTAGGTAAAATAGTTTCTGCTATATATAATATTGTTTACATGTTCATTTCACATCACTGATTTTTAAAAATATATTGTGTCCAATACCCATGAAATATATATATTAACAGGTAAAAATGCAGATAGTTAAATACAATATGACACCAGTGAAAATTTCTTTTAATTTAAGAAAGTCAAAGGCAATAAAAATAAAATAGACAACACTTATTAGTTTAAAAAATATTATTTTACTGTTGTCTAATAGTTAACTCTGGTACTTGAATAAATTTTAAGTTATTAGATGATTACTACATTACCTGAATTAATATCAGAAAGCCTTTATTAAAAAACTTGCAAATAAGATTCTAAAAATACAGTTATGAAATTAAGAATAATTTATATGATACTACATTATGTATCTAAAAAGAACTTATAATAATAAGTTGCATTGATATTAATTCTAAATTAAAAATTATAGGAGCAGATAAAGAGGCTTATATCTAATCTCATAATTCATATAAGTATGCTTATTTTAAAAATACTGCTCGGGTATTGTTGAGATTCAGAATGGAGAAAAGGAGAAAAACTTTAAAGTTATGAAATACTTTTATATATGATTCAGTTATCTTAGATATTATTTTTTAAAATCAATGATGTAATTCTTTTTTTTAATGCTGTAATTTAATAAATAAATATAAAATGAATTTTAAAAAATGTGCCACATTTACTATTTTTTAAAAAACAGCTTTTTATGTGAGAATGGTTTGAAAAATACCTTTTGTATTACATCAATTATATGTAATGAAAACTGTTTGAAAGTAGAATTTAAATTAAAGTTTTCTTTCTTAAGGAATAATGCATTTATTCCATTTGATCTTAAACATCTTTGCATTATAACATGATATTGATGAGACGTCCAATTATAATGCTGTGCTATATATATGTATAGATATTAAATAAGCTTTCATATTAAGATGCTTTAGCTCTGAAATATTATTCTTTATATATTGCATAAAATTGACTAATGGTGTATATTGTCTATGTTATGCTTGTATGATTGTTTGAAATTTAAAAGAAGTTTTCTAAATCAACAAAAATTTGAAATTCTGTACGATTATGAAAAGTTTAATAATTATTTTATATAATTCATTAGTTTTTATACAGCCCGTTATCAATTTAATTTTCTTTTCTATTCCTTATTCAACTCTTCACTTGTATAAAATTATTTAAGGAAAGTAATTTAATAGTGAATTTTTTTTCTCTCAATTCTTGAATAAATAAATTTTTTCTTTCATTGCTCTAATGATTAAATTTATTTATGTATTGTCCATAAAAATAAGATTTCATATTTATTTAAAGATGACTAAGTATAACATGATATCTTTGTTTTTTAAGGAGAAAATCATTCTTGTCTGTTGTGGATTATCTTCTGTGAGAAACGTCAATGGAACTGCAATACAAGTAACATAAACCTTTTAAAAGTTTAACTTTAAAATTCATCACTAAAGTGTAAATGTATTTCTTTCATTAATGTTATTCAAACAATATTAAAATAAAACATTTAATTAAAAGTTTTTTAAATAATTGATGATTTACAAAATTATTTTATCTGGAGAGCAAATAATCTAATATTTTTCCTCTTAAAATTATGTTCTATCAATATTTGAGTGATAATCTTAGCTAACTGCTTGATACATAAAATAATTATTCTGTGTTTAAAGTTTGAATTTTCTATCTCAGTTAATATTTGTTGTGTTAATATTAGTGAAACGTTTGCTACTTGTTTTTAAACCCTATTGCAATTACTTAATTTATGATCAATTCAATGAATCTAAATATGTATATGAATGGAAAAGAACATCAATTTAATTTCCATTATTTTTTGACATAAAATTTTACATTTTATAGCTTATTTCTGCTTTTTATGTTGATTTCTTTCTTTTATTTAAGGAATCTACAAAAATTACACCTTATTCTACTAATTTTTGTCTGGATTATGAATTGAGTATATTTGATTTATTATGGTTAGAAAGATTATCAACGAGACTGAAAATGAAGTTTTGCTCATTAGTTGCTGAAGAAGACATTTCATTTAAAAGAAACCCTGACTTTTTGTAAGCTGAGCAATAATAACTTTTAATTTTATGTATTATTAACCAAATAGATATTCCTTATTAAATTTTAAATTTCTGTTGAGAAAAAATTGATTTCTTATTTCTGTAATATTTTCAAATACTTATATGTTTATTAGAGAGATTCAACTCCATGTAAAAATGACAATCTTAGGTTGTGACCAAACAATAATGAAGGAAATGTTTATTATTTTATGTAAATAAGGGTCTGTAAAATTTTTTAATTTCGTACTTTAGCTTTTTTCTTATAAACACTGTTTTAGATTTTAATAATGATAAAATATGTTTTAAAAACATTTGTATGCTTAATAGTAATAATTGTTTTAATAATTTACATTATTAATCACTGTCAAAATTCTTATTGAATAATGAAAATATTAAAGCATTTTATAAAATATTTTATGTATTTCTGGCATTAAATATATTTTAAATATTTTAAAATTAAGTATTTATTCTTTATGAAATTATATGTATACAATATATTAAACACTTGCAAGAAATATATATATATATATATATCCATTTTTAAGGTCCCGTAATCATTTCTGGAAATATTTATTAGATATTACTTGTAGTATTAATTTAAAATCCTCCCCCCCCCCATTGTTATTTTTTTAAAATAACATCTCATTTCATTTTGATGAGTCCTTTTTATGATATTTCTTAATGAGCTGGAATTTTTAAATTAATTCAGCTTCGTAATATTTTGAATCCTGTAATATGCTTATGTATTTTTGAAAAAATTCTGACTGCTTAACAAACTATTATCAAAATTCTTTTTTAGAGGAAGGAAAAAAACCATGTTAAGTTACACGAATAAAATGAATTTTTTTCACAAAATTCTATTTATTCGGCTTTTCTTTATAAATGTGTATTCTACTGAATTTTGTGTGCGATTGAAATGGAAAAAAAAAAAAAATTTCATTTACTGTATAAATTATTTTATTATGTTACTTGTTTCAGATATATACTTGCTATTTACTATAATGAATAATTTCACTTATTTCTCATTCATTAAAATTTCAGATAGCCAAATGTTTTAAAAAAGATAATTATAAAATATAGCAATGATTTGAATTAAATTAGATATCTTGATTTTTTAAAAAAAAAAAAAAAAAAAAAAAAAAAACACTTATTGAATTATACTATGCCTTGAAAATTTTGCTTATAAAATAAAACTAGTAATTTAAAAGGAATTTAAGATTTAAATACTTGATATTTCATTTCAAAATATTTGATCAAGTAATTACATATCATGTTTTATATATAACTGTATAACTAGCTTAAAATGAATATTGTGGAAACATCATATATCTCTTAGCTTGATGAAGAGAATGGTAATATATAATACATTAAACATATATATATATATATATATAGTGTAATATATATAATTGTTTTATTATATTAATATAATATAAATGTTTGTGTATGTATGTTTGTCGCTGTATAGATGTTTGGCTTATGTATGTATACAGCCAGCTGTTTAATATGTGTTTTTTATTGTAATGTGTATGTGTTTGTCATAACATAATAACCAATATATATGGTGTTTGATATGTAACTATGTAGCAATAATAACAATATTTGTATATGTATGTTTTGTATATGTATATTTGTTTTAATATATATATATGTTTTTAATGTATATGTATGTTTATTAAACCATTAATAATATATATATATGTAATTAATTGTCATATATATATGTTATTATATATATATGATATGTTTTATTATGATATGTTAATGATAATATATATTTAATATGTAATATGTTATATAGTTTTAATATAATAATTAATTGCCTGTAACTATGACTTTAATATATGATTTATGTGTAATATACTATTGTATAAAATGTTTAAAGGAGAAACAATATGTAATATTGTTGTTGGAATTTTGATCTTGTTGTTTATATTAATTTTTTTTATTTCTCAATTTACAGGGAAAATATTTTAGAATATTTTGTTTCTTTAAATGATGCAAGTTTTAACAAAAAGTTTAGTTTAATGGAAGAATATTTCAGTAATCCACACAGCTGTTTTCCTTTTTTAGAGGTAAGACTTGCTTAGCTATTTATTCTGTTTGTTCTGTATATAACATTGAATATTGTTATAATATGTATGTTTTAAACTAATCTAATTTATAAAATATGTTTCCCCCAAAATTTAAATCTTATTAAATCTGACAAAAATTACTCTTAGAATGTTATGTAGCATGTCCTTTAACATATGATAATTTTTTAGAATAAATCTTGGAAGCTTTTATGTTTTGTTTTTTGGCCACAAAGTATACAGGGTGCCCAGTAAAGTCCCTTGCCACCCTCTTAACTTCAGAATGGGAGCTGCTATATTCATAAATGTAGTGTCTAGATATAGTTAAGTAGCCATGCGCAAGGGAATGAAACCACCTACATTGCTACCTGGTGGAAAACTGCAGAGTTAGCATTCCTATCTTGAAAATGAACAAGATAAGAAAGCGCTGTGATTTATAAATTTGTAGAACACCATTGATTTAGTACAAAAAAACTCCTTATGGATATTAATGCGAATAATAGAACGGTTTGTTTTTTCGTGATTTCTTACATTGACATCATGAAACTTGAACAGAGGGAGAAATGGTAATTTTTCTTGCAAAAACATGACACTGCAGTAGGGCACAGTGGTGGAATCTCGAAAAAACAAATAAGCTTTTTAATCGTTCTATTCTTCACATTAATGTCCACAAGGTGCGTTTTTGTACAAAATCGATGATGCTCTACAACTTTGTAAATTCCTTTTTTTCCCTATCTCGTTTCGTTTTTGAGATAGAAATGCTAACTCTGCAGTTTTCCACCAGATGGTGCCATAGGTGATTTCATTCAGTAGTGCATGGCTTCCATATACTTCCATAGTAGCAGCCATTCTAAAGTTAAGAAGGTGGCAAGGGATTTTAGTGGGCACCCTAAATGCTATCAAATAATACAATAGTTACAGATTTTTAAATGTCGAACATTCATATACTACTGTAAGATTCTCCAAATATCTGTCCTGGTGATATCTGCAAAGAGGTGTATTATTTTTTAATACAGTACAATATTAAGAAGCAGAAAGAAAGTGCAGAGGGAAGGAAACTTCCATGACACTTCTTAATTGCTGGTGTTGAAGATGAGAACTGTAAAAAATATGAAATGAAGATTTCTGAAAATGAACAGTATTATAACAGAATCAACATATTATTTATATTGTATACTTTTCATGAATATATATATATTTTATTATAATGTGTTGAAAAAAAATTAAAAAATTTTACAAACTTTTTGAGAGGAAAGTTATTCATTTTAAAATTTATTTTATTAAATCTAATTTTAATTGCTAATTACAAATGGTTTTTAATTTATTAATGAGAATTATGCAATTATTTAAAATTATATTTATTAATTATAGAATAGAATACCTGCTCAATGTGATATTCCATATCTTACAAATATTTTGGATGAAGCAATTGAAAATATTTCATGGATAGTTGCTGGCCATAAATGGAAATTCTCTATTAGCAGTCAAGATAACATGGTTAGATTTTAACTTGTACTTTCAGTTATAAACTTGGAAATTTTTATGTTATTTTGAATATATATTTATAATATTTTACTTCTAATATTTTTCAGGTATTAATTGGAATATTGTTTTTATCAAGTGATGGAAATTTTTATGTTGCTGATGAAACTTTAAAGTTACCTGTAATATTTACTCAGGAATGCAATGGTTGTTGTCATGAGCAAAATATAGAGAAAGATTTCAAAAATTCTAAAATGGCTTACTTGATTGCTGTCCAAGAATATGATATTATATTTGAAAACCTGTATTGTAAAAATAGATCTCAAAAGTTGTTGCAATACATTAGGACATCAAGCTGTCGTCTTTATTCTTTACTATCATTTCATAAATCAGAAATGAAAGAATCTAATTTACCACTTCAGATTTTCTTTCATAAAGGGAAGAGAGATTCAAAACATGATGAAAATATAGTTGATACTTATAGCCATGATTTACAAGGAAGTAATCAGCACTTTTTAGTGTTAAGCAAAATGTGGACAATTCAGAATAAGCTTCCTTGTTGTTCTAATATTCTTGTTTTATTCATTTCTGAAAATTGCAAAACATTTGACAATTGCAGTTTAGAAAGCAAAAGTATCTTGGAGGATACATTTAATTATTATGAAACTGGTGATGATGCAGAATTTGCAAGCTTAATAAATAAATTGAATTTCTTATTTATAGATGATGATAAAGTAAGATTGACTTACTTATCTTTCAAAAGTATAGAACATGCTACTAATTTGTTTCCTGGACATATTTATGTTATTGATGTAAAGAAAAGTATTAATGATAATGATAACATGAGTAGCTTTTCTTCAAAATCTATTCAAAATGGAATATTTACTTGGACTGTAACGCCTGATGTGAAAATTATTCATAATCCAACTTGCTTGGTTAGTTCAATTGTTTTGAATAATTTATTTTCCTTTCGCATTAATAAAAGTAATTTTAATTTAAGTAATATCAAGTAAGGAAATATTTATAAACTTTGTAATTCATGTGTTTTAGTTTTATTTATTACTATTTAATTAGGAAAAATTTATAGATTTAAGTTTTTTCCAATTTTTTTTTTAACTTCATGTGTTTATGTTAAGATTTAATTTATTTTTAGTTTAAGTTTTTTAAAATCAGCTATTTTTTAAAGTGACTTTCCACTGTTTCCTTTAATATTTTTTTATCTATTGAAGAGGAATATTGATAGTTCAAGTTTAAAAAATTAAATTGGTTAATCTTTGCAATAAAATTGCTCAGATAGCAGTTATAATTGCTGTCAGTGTTAATTTAAAAATATCCAAAATGTACCTAATGTAGTAAAATGTAAACCTTTTTAAAATTTTAAATTATGCTATTTTGTTTTTTAAAGCCATACTGTTGTTTTTATTAAAAGGAGTATTGATTGTTAAAAAATGCTATTGTGGTAATTTTAATCATTTGAACATTTTATTTTTTTAAAAAATTTTGGTACTGATATCATGCACATTGCTTTGAATAATTTTTTCACTTCAATTCACTTAATATAGATTTACTTAAACTTTTAACTATGAACTTTTATTTATTTATGCCAATATAATACTGCTTATTCAAAGTACATTTAATTAATGCCTTTTCTTTTTTCTCAAGTAAAGTTAATTGAATACTGTTCAAATGTGTATTTCAATTTAATTTTTGTTATGTTGTGCAATTTATATGTGAAAAAAAAATTCTAAATTTTTTAAACATTTTGAAATTTTTTAAAGGGTGGACATTGTTTAGAGGATTATGAAGTTTCAGGTGTTACTAATTTTGGAGTTAAAGAAGTACTTTCTGTCAGGTTTGTTTATATATCATTGTTGCTCTTATAGTTTTTAATTATTGTAAATAGTTGTGCTTCATGAATTCAAAATCTTTTAGACAGTTGAAACAAAATTGCTTTGTGACATGTGTTCTTCTTGATAAAACTTATGAAGATATAGAAACTACATACAATGGTAAGATTTTATATTGCAATATGTAAGAAATTTTTATTTCATTAATGATCATTTTCACTTTTTAAATCATTTTATTTTAGTATTTAGTTGTAACTCTATTCTGGAATTATCTAATTTAATATATCTAATTCTACATTGAAAATAATGATTTCCCTATTTTTTGTTGCTCTTATAGTTAAATTTATTTCCAATATTAAATGAAATATGATGGCAAAAAATAATCATTCAAAAACTTAAAATTTATTTTTATGTTTATAATTATATGTCTTGAAGATAATTATTTTATACTTTTATCTTTAATTGTGTTTTAAATTATGTGAATTATATTCAAAAATAAATGACTTATGCACACATTTACCCAATAACATTTTCTAGAATGTAATTTTAATCTTTAATTCTAATTTAACATTGTAGAGAAATCTGAACTCTGAAAACTTCAGTGCATATTTTTAACTTTGTGATAAATATGGAGATACTAAGGGGGAGAAAAACTTTTAGGAATGTTATAATATTCTTAAATGAAGAATGGTGAAAACTGAAATTGACTGCAATATCAATTCAAATTTAAGTTAATCAAATCCAACTTTTTTGAAATGTTTCATAATTTTTTCTGCATACAGTAATATAAATGTTTCAAATATTTATTAATTATAATTATTATTAAATAGTATTTTAATTATGGTAGAAAAAATTTGTAAATATTTCTTTTTTTAATGACTTTGGGGAAAGTGCTTTTGTGCAGTGAAATTATTTGGTTTATATAATGTGATATCAAAAAGGCAAAAGACCATACTTGGTGTTACAGTATACTTTGCTCTTTATGATATTAAAGGCAATTTGCCTATTTTGTTTACCATTTTTTCTTTTGTTCTTTAAAGTTCATGTAGGATTTTCTTTATTGGATTCTTTTATTCAATTTGAAGGAGTTCCTCAAAGATGTATTTTCAGTCTAATTTTTTTTTATTTGTTATATATCACCCATATTTTCCCAACTACAACCATCGATATGAAACATGTATGTTGATAACTTGCAAATATCCTGCAAGGGGTTGACTATGAACCTATTAGAGTTATGACTTTAAACTGCTGTAAAAAAATTGGTGGAATGTTGTTATGTGAATCAGCACAGTATTTCTGCAAGCAAGAGTTGCTGTATTTTTGCAGGAAACAGGGTCTTCACCCCAGATCTGATAATCACATCCTTGATACATCTATACTCATTTTCCCTGATGTTTGCTTTCTTAGAGTAATTTTCAACTGCAAACTCATTTCTCCCCTGCACATCTTATATCTGCGTTAGAAATGTGAGATCTCCCTCAATCTTTTGAAGGTGTTGTCAAACACCTCATGGGGGATCAAACATCTTTACTCTGAGTGTATTGGTAATTCTGTCTCAGATTGATTAAGGATGTGTAGTATATGTTTGTGCCAGGAACTCTACCTTGCAGAAACATGATTCTGTTCATAATACTTTTCTGAGGATTTGCTGTGGTGCATTTTGAACATCATATATGCTGAGTGTCTATTTGCAGTGGAACCAGTTACCATTGGTTTTGAAGCACATGAAACTGTTGCTCAATTATCATTACAGAATATCATCCATATCAACTCGCACATCACAGAACATAGAACTAATTCCATCTTTGCAGAGATTGTACAATGCTCGACCATCATCTATTCCCTGAAAGAGTGAATTATATGAAGAAACTCAATCTATTTGGCTTTAAATATCCCAATTATTCTTAGTTTCTTAAATTTCCACCATGGATCATTCAAAAAATTACATATCCATATCCCTATCGCTCCATACAGCAAATGCACCACACCTACAATTGTTTTCCAGTGCTTGTTTGCTTTTCTTTAAAGTCAGTATGCAGATTTCATTTCCATTTACATGGGTGGATGGGTGGAAAGGTACCTGATCTGCCAACTTCAGGCACAGTTACTAGCTAGACAATTCCTTCAGTATCTGTACTGCTGTTGCTATTTACTGTGTCCTTAGATTAGTCAGAAATCCAGTTTTTATTAGTTTGTTGTAAGGACCATCAGAATAATCCTGTGGTGGCTGACATAGTACAAATAATTTCCAATCTGTATAGCAGGTATTAAAATGTGAAATTTTATTAGATATCCCTTTTTATGTAGACATTTTAGGCAATGAACATGTAGGCTTGGTTGCACAATTGGCAATGAATCCGTTTCAAATTGCGGTCCCTCTACAAAACAGTGATATGTTTTTGAAATGCATTAGCATGGCATGTCAGGAATCATGGAGTCTTCAGATGCATAATAAACTTCACTTACCAAAACCATCATTTGATCAATGCTTATTATTCCAATGTGGACAGTAGATATCATTTTTGTTTTTGATCATCATTGACTTATTTGTTTTCCATTCATTGATTCTAAACTTGTCTAACTTGGTGGGGGTAAACTCCCACCATAACTTACTTGCTTTTCTAAGAACAATTCGACCACACATTAAGTCGTATTTGAGACTACTCGTTTCATTTTTAAGATTTTAATCTTTTTACTATTGTCTTTTGTATCAATCATTGTATTTTATTTTTCCTTTCAATTTATGTGTTTTTAAAGAAAGACAGTTGGAATATTTTCAACAAATGTTTGGCATTGCATTCAAATGTTTGGCTGTTGAGTTTTATCACACATGCAATTTGCCATTTGCATGTGTGATAAAACTCAAAAGCCACTTATTCACCCACTCTAAAATCTTTTGATGTACTGAAGTAAATGTCATCTAAAAATATGACATTTTTTTTAAAAAAACAAATGTATTTATATTTTATAATAGCTTATATTTTGGAGAAATCCAAAAAATTAAAATAAGGTGAAACAAGATACTTTTAAAAAATCACTCGCATTTAATATTATTATTAATTAAAAATGTTTGATTAGTTTTTAAATGAAGAATATTTGATTAAATTTTTATCTCCATTGTCAGAGAGGAGAAAGAATATGATTTGCTCTTCTAATTTTACTGTTGGATTTGAAATTAGCTCACAAAAAAGATCTGTCGAAAAAGTAAAATAAAATGTAATGAGAATCAAAAGTGAGTGCAGTATTTAATGATAGTAATTGGAAATATGGCTTACCTTTTAACCTTTTGGTGTTGATTATTTTGTAGCAAAATATTCCAAGTTGTGATTTATAAGTCGAGAGATAGCAAATGAATTTTTAAAATTTTATTCTGTGTTACAGTAAAAATTGAATAATCCAATTTCATGACTTAATGATGCAGTTTGCCATTTCATTGAAAGCAAAATAGATCTAGCATGATTTTAGAAGAAGTAAATGCAAAAAGAATTGACACTGTTTCTTTTTGGCGAAAGATAATTACTAAAAAAATGTGATACTGAGAATAACTGATATTTACTTTATTTTTTTAAAATTAAATTAGTTTTTTCTTACTTATTTATTAGTGCCTAACTTTTTGTTTTGAAATTCGGTTTGCTTTTCTTCCCTACATATTTTGTAAGCAATCAACCTCATTGTTTAAAACATTTCTTGATACTATTAATTTGTGATGAAACTGATATTAATTATTTTAGACATATTTTTATCAGTGATAAAATGTATCTTTTTTCACAATTGCAACTAGAATCTCATTTTTTAAAAAAGAATTCAAGACTTCATATTAGTGCTTAATTTCTTATATGAGGATTTGTATTTTCTGCATGAGAGAAATATGTGCAATAATTTGTTATAACAACATGTATAATGAATACTTACTATATTAACCTTGTGAATATGCTGCAACAAAATCTTTTTGTTTTTCAGCTAATTCTTCTATTAGACTGGTGTGCTCAGTATATTTTAAGAAATAAGTACATAATTACTGTCTTCATTCAAATGATTTTCATATAATTTTGAAAGTCTTTAAGGCTGTATAGGAAATTTTTTATTGCAAAAAATCTGATTCGCTGTTACTGTTACTTTATGATGTTACTGTTACTTTATAATGTTACTGTTACTTTATAATGTTACTGTTACTTATGTCAATTTGAAATCTCTTTAGGGAATTTCGGAAGAGAATTCAATGCTACTCTATGTATGACTGTAAAAGATGTAATATTTGAAGAGACTATTAAAATTTATGTGCCTTATTTTTCTTCTACTATTTTTGGATTATTACCTGGAGCTTTATTAGAACTTTGGGGATTTTCTTGCTTTCGCTCCCAAAGTGGGAATTTGTACCTTAAAGCATCACCTATGTTTGGCATCCAAGTAAAAAATTGCCAGAGGTAAGTGAAAAATATAATTAAAATCTGAATTTTCTGTAGTTTTTCATTCCCTTCTTTCATAGCATTTGTTATGTCTCATAAGGTTGAACTGTATATTGCTTCAAATGAATTTGAAAGATTATTCAAAGGACATTAATTAAAAACATTTGATTTTTTCTTTAAATATGTTTGTTTTATTTAAAATTTATATTCAGTCACAATGGTCAAAATTTTACCACAAAAATTGAATATTTTATTTCATTTCTTTTCTGGTTATTTTAATATGATGAATATATTATAAAAATAAAATTCTTTCTCCAGATATAAGTGTGTGTATGCATATATATATATATATATATATATATATATATTTATATATATATATATATATATATTTATATATATATATATATATATATATATATATATATATATATATATATTTGTGATGAATTTGATTTATAACTTCCTTTTTAATTTTGGCACTTTTTAATGCGAATTAACAAACCAAAAGACTTAGAGTAAATTCTCTTGTTAAAAATCACTACTATTTTTCCCTCTTGAGTCACAGGAAGGGACTAATCTTCTTATGACCCATTAGAGAAAATAGGAACATTTCACAATAAATTAAAGAAAATTATATTTTATTGAATTAAATGTATCTGTACAAAATATATTTTAAAAAAAGTCAGTCAATTATGTCAGTGCTAGTGCTAAATTATTAGTTAGCAAAAGGCACTGAGCAGTCAGTCTGTCTGGGAGTATATGCTCCTAGGACTGACTGGAACTGGCTGCTGCTTTTTCGCATGATCTGTGTGTTGCATTCCTTCCCCACATCTAGCAATGTACAACCTTGTTAGGTATATATTGTGTATTACCCACTCACACAAATGGCTCGCATGCTTTTTAAAATGAGCACAACGTTGATAATTTTTTTGAACAAGAATATAGAAGAAAAACTGTGATGACAGTTTAGTCAATGCATTGAGATATTCACATTGTAATGGGATATGATACAAATGACTCATAGTGAGATTGGTTATGATACAAATGGATCATTGGGAAATGTTTTTAAGTACAAAAAAAGTTTAAATATTTGTTCAGATGACCCAGCTCCTCGGGCTACAGATTGACACCAGGGGGTGGGGGCAGGGTGGAGGGAGGCTACATGCAGCCTGCGAATTGTCCAAGCCTGCTTTATGTAACACTTTCTGTCTATTTCTTATTCTATCTTTAGTTTTTTTCCTTTTATATTTCTTAACCATCAAAATTCATTCAAATATATATTTAACTTATATATCTATATTATTTTTTTTATAGCTTTTCGAAAAGTCATCCAGTCTTGGCTTGGAAACAACTCATGAAAGTGAATTATGGGAATTTATTTCACACTTCTTTTCGAAGACTTTGTTTCATTCTGAAGATCATATCAGCTGAAATTGTTTCAATTTGTAAAACATGTAGTCAAACATTTCTTGAAAAATGTTCCTGTTTGACATATAGAGAAACTAAAATCAAGGCAAGGTACTTTAACAATTTGTAATATGTAATTATTATTTTGATTTTCAGATATGTAGCATTTTATAACTGACAAACAAAATCTTATATATATATTTTTTTGTGAATATGATTTTCTCCCACATAAATTTAATGGAGTTTCATGAAACATTACAAATATGTATAGAGTCATACCTTGAAGAAATGATCTAAAAATAAAATGAATCAACTCATTTTTTGATATATATATATATATATATACAAATATTAATATGAAGCATTGCTGCCATAAACATGGATAAATTCTTGTATCTTTACAAGTATTGAATCAATAAGTGTTTGAATATCTTGTTGGGATATATCTCTCTATGCCTGTGTGACTTGTGTAGTTCATCTATTTGTACTGAGGAGTTATACAAATTTAAGTTCCTACCCATAGCATTCTAGACATGCTCTATTAGAGACAAGTAAGGGTTGTACCTGGGCCGTTTGAATGTTGAGATGTTTTACGAATTTTGTCATGGTTGTAGTATGAGGAGGAGCATTTCCTGTTGGAAAATACCATTTTAGAAGGTTGTCATGAAGGGTTATTATAGAATGGTTTACTGCCATATCCACATAAGTAGTGAACATTCAATGCAGTATAGTATAGTTTTTTATTAACATCACACTAGAAGTAACATTAAGGCTATTGGCGATGGACCTCGTAATTTTGAGCCTCGGTCAAATGATGAGGACGACACCTGAGCTGGCACCCCCTCTTCTAACTTCCACACCACATCTTCGGGAGGACTTTGGGCCCTGACAAATTTAACTTGCATCAGCTCCAGTTACAAGGTTGGTCTTTAGCAGCCAAGGATCGAACCTCCTGAATGAAAACCTCCAGCCACAAATCCGAAACCATGACCACTAGGTTATCGTAGCCACCATTCATTGTAAATTAGTCCTGCTGTCATAACTGGTTGTCATTCAAACTATTAATTAAGGTGTTGGACTTGTGTGGCACCCTGAAATCATGGTGGTATGGGTTTTTCTTGCATAATGATGATTGACTTATTGTGTATTATCACTGTCCCAGGCAAAATCAAGACTCATTGCTGAACACAATTATGTGCCATTCATTTGTTTAATTATGTATAGCTGTGCACCAAGCTAGTCTTTGTTGACAGTGAAATTGGGGCCAATGGAATGTATCATAAGGGATCTTGGAATATAACACAGCATCCAGCAATCTGTTTACAGTTGGTCATGCAGTAACTTTTTCTGTGGCTGTTATTCAGATTTGGGTTCACGTTTCTCTTCTATCAGCAGTTGCCATTTGTACAAAATGGCAATTTTCTCTTGCCATTGTCTTTCTTTGTAGACAAGTACTAGTTCTGTGAGTTTTGTAACCTTCTTGATTTTATTGCATAACTAATCTTTACATTATCATGAAACTATGATAAGCTCTAGATATTTCAGTATTAAACTCCATATTGGCTCCATGCGGAATAAAAAGCTCCATTTCAGACATACCAATTATTTGACTCTTCTAAAAGTCAGACATTTGAGTGTGCAATCTGGGATTCCTAATGACTAAAAATCTGTGAAATAGTAAAAAAACCTTTGAAGTTCATTAACTATGAATGAAACTTTTTTTTTTTATAGTTAAGGGTCTTACATTCCTTAGAATAGTACATGATTTTCAACTAAATTATGATCGTGCAATACCTTTCATATGAGGATAATTTGCACCAAGTTTTTTTTAATTTCTACAATTGCCTTCTTGTTACACTTTTAGTTTCCATTAGTGTATTTGTATTAATTTGTTTGCATATTTGAATCAAGCTGGAACTTTTTTGTTATTACTTAACAAAACATCTAGGAAATAGATTAAAAGTTGTAACAATTGAATGAAGGAAAGTTATTTTTTAAAATTATTCTGTCTCCAAATAGAGTTTCATTATACATTTATCAATGTTTTCTATTTTATCCATTGCAAAAAATGCATTTTATTTTAAAGTGGATAAGCATAGTTAATTTTTTTTAAATTTTAATGTTAAAAAGATGTTTATTTAGACATTGATTAATCTTTTTTGATTGATCAAACTTTTGAAATTAATCTATGAATTTTTTTTATTTTTTATGTTTGTACAAAAATTTTCTTCTTTTAATACTTGATTTTTTTTTTATTGACTCTTACTTATTTTAGAAAAAATGCTATCTAAAATGTATATGTGTCTCCTATTATATTTTTTACATTAACATACATGCACACACACATGTTTATCAAAATAACTTAAATACCACAAAAGAGTTCTTTAAAAAAATATCTCAATACTATTATTAAGAGTTTGGACCACCTTTGTCTTACACTCACTCAAAATCACTTTAAGGCATCTAGATTTTGAATTCTACCAATTCTGAACAGTTTTTAATTGAATATTAAATAATTTCTTATGGATTGGAAATGGTTTGGCAGAGGAACTAATGGTGGATATTTGTTGCAGACTTTGTTCTCTAATTAGACTTGTGGTTTAATAATATTAAAGTCTATGAACTGGAATAGCTTATGGAGATGTGTGAATTCACCTGCATGTTCTTCAAGCTATGTCTGAACAATTTTAGCTGTATATATTGTAGTGTTATCCTGAAAAATGCATCTCTTGATGGAAAAAAAAAGTTTGCACTATAGGATGCACATGGTTGACTAAATTGCCCGCATAATCACTTGCTGTTATTTCACTTATTTAAGTGGCTCAGTCAGGATATGGGATATGTTATGAATGGTAACACATCCCATATCAACTATCATCACACATAAAACTGATTGTGAATGTGTTCTGGAGATGTATATATTCCTTATTGTGGCGAACAATATAAAAGATGATTTAACGACCCATATTTCATTTTCATGTGATTATGGTTGTGAAGCCACTTGAGACAACATTTATCAATCACATCAGTCAGAAGTGACTTTGGAATTGCTATTCTGCCATAGATTTCTTATTGTACAGTGACTTTCAAATGGTAATCATTCATTTTAGAATCTGCCAATGCCGATTGATTTCTATAATCGCTTTAGTTGGTGTCATCTTACTTTTTGATGCTGCAATCTGCTTCAAATCTCTTTGTACATTTTCACTTTTATTTGTATTTGTTCTTTGCTAAGGTTGCTTTCACTTGTATGTAGTATATAATCATGATTTTGATATCATAACTGAAGTTAATTATTCTGATTACAAGATACTTCAAATAGATATACTCCAGTAATTTTTCTCCACCTGAAAACTTTGTTTTACTCCTAGCCATTCTGCACTATTTAAAGAAGAGCAGCATATTCACAACTTCTTAATTGGTAATTAAGGTAGGAAAATAAAAACACAACTTGTAATAAAAAAACTTAAGTAATTAAACTTGAATGTCATTAATATGAAACCTTTCACAAAAACTTGGCATGCCAGTATTGAAAGTTGTTTCCATTATTTTGATAACCGTTTGTGTGTGTGTGTATATATATATACATTCTTTACTTGTTCGAATACTTTACATGTATTTTGTGCCCTATGCAATGTTGTGATTGCATGTTGCCATGATTTTGCAGACTTTGAATTGATGGCTACTATATATTCATGTGTGTATGTGAATTACTTCTGATTAAAAGGAAATATATTGAATCTACTAAAGAATCATAGAATAAAATTTAGATTTACTCCAAAAGACCTTGCTTATTCGTTGCAGGGGCTTTTGCTACTTTAAAGTCGATCAACCACCGAACTATATTTATGAATTGCAAATTATTCTTCATAATTGTAGAATTTTTTTCATTTTTTCTTAATTTTATTATGATCAAATGTGTTATGAGTGATGAATAGTTCTTTCTTTTGCATTAAAATTTTTAGTTTTTTTTTTTTCTTACATAAAAAAATAGATATTTCCCCCCCTCAAACAAAAAAAACTGATGGTAAAATGAAATTTTCTAATTGTAGTATATTATATATGTGTATGCTGTTTCTCTGGAAGATATTCTTTATTATTATGACAGGACCATTTGCACACGTAAATATTTCTGTTTTTTCCTTAATTTTGAAAAATTTATTTTGTTTATTATAAAAAATAATGAATAATGTGTTTTGGCCTTATCAACACCCGCAAAGGTATTAAACCCACATGAAATTTGGTGAAATTATCTTTTTTTATGGAAGACCAATGGTATAGACCAACTACAAACATTTGAATATATATACAAAATCAAATAAATTACATGTACACATTATATATATATATACACCCAACTCTTTTTTTTTTAACTCTCGTAGATACGTTCCTCAGAAAACCATGCAAAAAAAATTTGTGTAAAAAAATACATGCGACGTATGGTAAATTTGGAGATATGTTCCACAACTTTAAAAAATTCTGTAAGGTTAAAAAACTCTAAATATTTTCCTAAAAAACCATGTAAAAAAAATAGCAATAAAATCCATTTAACATATTTATAAAACAAAAACAATTCATTTTTATTACAAAAAAAAAAAAAAAAGGTAAATTTAGTGTACAGTGAAAATTCAGTCTATAGGTACATACAACATATAAAAATTGAAATTAGGAATAAAACTACTAACTAACAACTCATTGCTACGTGATAACTCACATACATTTTATCAAAAATGCTATCATCAGTAGATGTGTCAGATATGTCTAGCGCAGCTGTTGGTTTTGATTCAAATTAAAGAATTTTGTTCATTATTAATGGCCTCTGTTGGTTTTTTTGTTGTTATAAAATCTGTTATTACTGGCTGTTTTTTTTTTTTTTTTTGCTTTCTTAAGGAGCTTTTATAATTCTTGATATCCTGATAGTCCAAACTTAAGATTATGTTGAATCTTTAATGCATGCTCTGTGTCAGGATCATGAGTAAGAAAATATTCTATACTTGTAGCAAATTTCAAGCCCTTAGGAATAAAATCAACTTTTGATAGCTGAACTTCATCTTCAACTTCGTCATTATTGACTTCTCTACTATCATGAATTCGGTCAAATCGTCCTCATCCAAAGAGTTTGCATGAAGTTAAAACCTTCACCACCAATTTCATTTGATAGAGTTATAATTTCAGAACACACAGCTGATTTTTGCAC
Source organism: Nephila pilipes (assembly GCA_019974015.1). Lineage (NCBI taxonomy): Eukaryota > Metazoa > Arthropoda > Arachnida > Araneae > Nephilidae > Nephila > Nephila pilipes. The sequence continues at coordinate 221,486 of BMAW01105688.1, forward strand.
TACGAAACTTCCACTTCTTATAGATGCTGCACATTTTTTTCCCAACTAATGTTTAAGTTCGATTGGTACAACTGTTTGATGACAAAAGAAGTAGGTGTAATACAATCCCTAATTGTAAACTTTCTATATCCTTCCACAACAGTCAAATTTCTTTCTTCTACTGAGTCTAAAATATATTTAAATGTTTGCTTTATGTAGTAGATTTTAAATGCTGTTATAATGCCCTGATTGAGTGGCTGAATCAAAGAGGTTGTTTTAGATGGTAAAAACAGCATTTGAATATTTAGAATTTTTTTTTTTGAAAATTTGTGTTAGAACAGAAAAATTTGTATAAAAAAGTACATTGATGAACTGTGTTATTTCAAAATTGTGTAAAAAAAGAGTTGGGTATATATATATATATATATATATTAGTATGAAATTGATTGATGAATTAAAATTTATAAATGTCTGTAGTCTTTTCCTTGAGTGAAGATATCATTTTATTGGATTTTTTTATGTTCATTGTAATAATTAGATTTAACTATTATGCTTTTATTGCTTACATCTCTATATATTATCTTTAATAATATTGTTTTATTTCAGTGCCTTAATTGATGATGGTAATCAACAATTATTAGCTTATTGTTCTGGAGATGCAGCAAAAAATGTATTAAACTTTAATGAAAAGGAATGGCAAAGTTTAGCTCATTATGTCAACAGTTCACGTCAGTCCTTAAAGTTTTCAGATGTGAGTTAACTTATTTTAATATTCACAAAATATTATTTTATTTATAAATGTATTTTTTTCATTAAACAATATTGTGTGTTGTGAACTGAAAATGCATATAAGAAAGATTACAATATTGAAATTGAATTAGTTTTTTGCAAATAAGTTTCTTTCACTTTTTTTAGAAAAAGAAGCAATGAGTACATTTAAAAAAATTACTAAATGAAGAACAGACTATTAAAATGTTGCAGTAATAATGCATTGGAATAGTTTAGCTGTATAAAGAAATTTATTCTACTTTAGTAAAACTTGCAATCATAGTTTTGAATGTAATTGAAAGATACATAATTACAAACATTTATACATAATATACATAATTTACAAATTTGAAAATATTGATTTAATTTAAAGATCTTATATATAAGAGTCTTGCATTATTTGACTGTGAAAAATTTAATATGCTTGCTGGTTAAATCTTTCTTCTAATTTCAAGCTCACGTTTTAAAATTAATAAAATATATTTTTTCCCCTTTAAATAATAATTCAGTACATTATTATTATTGAAGTGTGTAGATATTTAAATATTTAATTTATGGATTCTGTAAAATATTAGGAATTTTTTTCAAACAATTTAGGTATTGTATAAAGTGTAACTAAACTGAAAGGAAATCAATTACATTTTTAAAATAATGTTTTAACACTTTTGGTATAGAAACAGTATATTTGCTTTTGATTTAACACATTATAATATTGTTTTCAATTTATTAAGAATGTGTGTGGAAAAAAATATGTTTTATTAGCCAGTTTTATTTGAATTTTGTGAAGCAAATAACATTATCATAAAATATATTTTCACTCACATCTATCTAATTAGTAATCTAGAATCACATTCACAAAGAATTTATTTTCATTATTTTTTGGAACTCATCTAATTTAACTCAAAATTTCTATCATTGCCTTTTACAACATTTTGTAATTCTCATATAAGAGTATTGATTTAATAAATTTTTTCTTATCATTTGCTAACAAATTTATACTATCTAAAATCTATATAAATATGTGCCAAAAACAGTTAGAATTTAAATGATTTTTTAAATTATTATCCTTAACTTTCATCAGGAATACTTTTTCTTTTTTGCAAAATGATCATACTATATATTCTATATTGTCTTTTTTTATTCAATTTTCACCTCTAAAATTCCCATATTTTAATAGACACTTTTAATTTTTTTATTACTGCACAAAATCATTTTTAATATTTTTTATAATTATTCCAAACTTATAATGGATGTATGTTTTGATATTGTATAATTTTATTCAATTTAAATATATTTCATAGCAAGTTGAGTATGGTATATTATCATATTAAATATATTTTCAATTGCAATGGTTTTGTATTCCATACTAATGAATTATGCAAATTAAAATATCTTTTTGTAAGTTGAATTTATGAGTTACAGTTGATGAGTTTGATTAATATCTTGTTTATTAGAGTTATCAGAATGTGTGTTTTTTTAAAGCTGATTTAATGAAATAAGTTTAAAAAATTATTAACTTTCTATACTGCTTGAATTTAAATTCATTGAGCGTTTATATATATTTTTTTCCTCCAGAAAATGCTTTTTAAGAATTCTTCCTATTCTCCTATGATGAATCAAATATTCAACATATATTGTTGTAGCAAATCAGTTTGCCAGAAGATGGTGTTTGAATATATCTATATACCAAGTATGTTTAAGTTATGATTGTTTTTCTATTTTTTGCTCTGAGGTATTAAGGAGACTGTTTATACTTCATATAAACAGTAAACTTCATAAATCTATTTTGTTTGAATCTATTTATTAACCTCATTTTGTAGATTTAATTTTATGTTCAATTTATATTTCAATGGTTTCTATTATTCTTACATTTCATTTTGATAATTTTTTTTCTTATCAGATCTCTTTTTTTTAATTTATTATTTAGGTTCAACTACGTCTGATATATGTTCTGTTTGGTGTAAAAGTGTAACTAATCTTGTTCCACGTGATCTTATGGTAGAATTTTATATGAAATCTAAATGCTCAAATAAAAAAAAATCATGAAATCGAATAGTTTTAGAGTTGTTAAATGAGAATAAGTGCAAGATTATTTTAATGCAAAGAGTTTTAATGTTGTTTTTAATTGAATTCATATTTACAAGATATGGCTATTAAATAATGAGACTGATGCTGCAAAACATTTTATTTTGATTTTATACACATTTATTTATAACCTTCAATATACACCTCTTCTTTATCCCTACAATGCTCCATGCAAATCTTCTATTGTTCAAAACAGTGCTGGAAGTCTTCTTCTGTCAGCTCCTTCAGAACGTTTGCCACTTTCTCTTTCATAGCTTCAACGGACTCAAATCTTGATCCTCTGGCTGCTCATCCCGCGATTTCCATGGGCAACCCAACTGTATCAAAATCTACTCATCCCGTGATTTCCGCGAGAATGTGTTTTTCTTCCTTTATTGAAGAGTGCATCCCGCTTTTCCCCCATTTAACCACTGAAATAAATTATATACAGTATTAGACATTTAATTTACGTTTTGGCCAACAAATGTCGTTAGATGTCCACTAAACTGCAGCATTTGAAAGCAAGTGGTATTACCACTCAAACTTCACTTTTTTGCCTTTTTTTCTTATAAGAAATGGCTGCTAGAAAATGTTCAGAGGTTGACAGAGTGTATATTCCGGACGACTTATCACATTCTGAAGGTGATTTTAGTTATGATAGTGATATAGATTTTTCAGACTGCTCCTCATATAGTGATGGATCTGATCATGATTCAATAAACTTACAAAGCATTAGGCAGTGGTGCAAAATTGATATGAAGAATATTCTTCCTTCTCCTTCAGTTCCTTTTCATGGAAATCTGGGAATTACTATGAATATAGCTGATAATGCTAGTATATTGAATTATTTTGAATTTTTTTTTTTTTTTTTGATTATCAAGTATTACAAAAGATAGTCCAAGAAATCAATAGATACACTGAGCAATATATCCATAAAACAGTTTATAAAAAGTGATCATGCTAGAAAAAATGGACAGAAACAAATGTTGAAGAATTAAGACTATTTTTTGCAGTTTTGTTATTCCAAGGAGTCATAAAAAAGCTAGAACCAGGAGCATTATTGGTCTAAGCGTCAAATATTATCCACACCAATTTTTGCAAAAATAATTGGAAGAAATAGGTTTTTATTGCTCATGAAGTTTCTTCATTTTACTAATAATGAGGAATTTGATAAAAAGCGACACTCTTGGCTGAAATTGAATAAAATTTATAAACTAATGGAACATCTTTAACGCAAATTTTGAGAAGTGTATATACCAGGGGAAAATCTTAGTTTAGAGGAAAGTTTGATGCAGTTCAAAGACAGGCTCAAGTGGAAAATATTTATTGCCAAAAAAAAGAGCAAGATTTGACTTGAAGTTTTGCATTCTTTGTGAAGCAGAAAGTGAATACATTTCAGATTTCCTCATATACACAGGGGATGGAACAGTGTATAATCCAAAATACAGCCTATATCCAGTTTCCACCAAAGTATGGATGATGGATCGATTCCTGGGAAAAGGTTATTGTGTCACCATTGATAATTTTTATATGTCTCCACAGCTTGCAGACATCTTAGTTACAGAAAAGACGGTCACTTATGGGACAGTGAATAAAACTAGAAAAGACCTCCCTGTCAATTTTTCACAAGCGGCAGGACAAGAAGAGTGTCTGCCTTATGAGTACTATTCATGATGCAAGCTCTTATTTAGTGACATGCAAATCTAAAAAGTCTGTTATGAAACCAGTTGTCATTTGTGACTATAATAATACAATAGGTGGCATCAATTTATGCGACCAAGAAATTGCCTACTACCCTACGCTCCGAAAACAATAAGGGAAAGTATGATATCAAAATTTTCAGGAATATTGTAGAATGCCTATGTACTTTACAAAAAACAAAACCCAACAAAAAATATAAAGCTTTTGGAATTTCGTTTGCATATGTTAGAAGAAAGTATCCAAAAGTATTCTGACAGAGGTAAAAAGGGTTGTCCTGGAAGACCGAGTTCTACTCCGAACCCTTTGGGATTGACAGCTCGTCATTTTGCAAGCCACATACCACCTAACCCCATAAAAAGAGAGCCTCAAAGACAGCATGCTGTTCAAGAAAAGATGCAAATGGGAAAAAAAAATTCTTTAAGAAACACAAATCTGGTGTAAAGACTGTGAAGTTGAACTTTGCCTTTAACCCTGTTTCGAACTCTATCATACTAAAGTGTATTTCTATGGTATTTTTTTCTCAATTTTCTTAAATTTTATATATTTTATTTTTTTTATATTATGCAATAAATAGAAATTAACTGTAATTAAATTGAAATTTATTAATTTTTTTTTTGGTGATAACATCTGAAATTGGTTTTTTTTTCTGGCAACTCAGTTTCTCATGATAAAAATCTATATAATTTTTTTTTCTCTAGAAATGAAAAATGCATTTTTCAATTCTCCAATATATTTAGATTTAAAATATGCACCCCTGCCCCAGAATTTTTAAAGCTATTTTGGTCCTCAAATTGAGCAGTCAGAGGGTTAATACAAAAATCACCTTAGGAAGTGGCTGTGGTAGCCTAGTGGTCATGGTTTCACACGTATGGCCATCAGTTTTCGTCGAGTCTCTGGTTTAAGCCTTGACCGCTTAAGACCCGCTATGTAGCTGGGCCTGATGCACGTTAAATCTGTTGGGGTCCTAAAGTCATCCTGTGGTGTGGTATGGAAGTTAGTAGAGGGGGTGCCAGCTCAGGTGTCGTCCTCGTCACTTGACCTACGTTCAAAATTATGAGGTCTGTCACCAATAGCCCTCGTGTTGCTTCTTATGCAACGTTAATAAAAAATTGAACTAAAAAAACTTCACCTTAAGAAACAGATAGAAATTGCATAGCACAAAATTCAGCAAATTAGATGGATAGTCCAATACTGGGATGCTGTATGTGGCTAGAAACCTCTTGACAAATCATGTGGATGAGCCTGTGCATTGTCTTAGTAAAGAACTCGTGACTTGTCCTTCCACGATTTGGGTCATTTTTTCGTTATTCTTTCACAAAGTTCAGCAAGAACATGAAGATAGTAATGTTGAAAGTAATCTTTGACCTTCAAAAACACGGTGAAGGTACTCAATTCCATGAGTATAGAAAAAAAATCCTCATCGATTTGAATTTTGATTTGCTCATTCAAGTATTTTTGGCTCTTGGTGAAGATTAGCTCTTACAGTGCATAAATTGACATTTTGTTTGAGGATCATAAGTAAAATTGATGATTGTTACATGTTATTATCCTTTCCAATAAGTTTGGGTCATTTTCATTGGCATTCAAAATATCAGTACAAATATTTTTGCAAGCTTCTTGTTCTAAAGTGGTAATTTTAGGCACCATTTTGATGCACACTTTTTGCATGTTAAAATTGCTATGTAAAATTTTCCGTTTGGATTCTTTATCGATTCTTACAGTCGCAACAATCGCATGAATACTTAACCAATGGTTAGATTGAACTAGATTAGGGATTTTTTCGATACTTCGTCATCCGCTTTTGATGGTGAGGAGGAGACCCAGGTGTGAATAATCATCAATGTCTTCTCAGCCATCTTGAAAATGTTTAAACCACTCAAAAATACATGCACGTGATACATTCATTGCCATACACTTTTAATTAATTATGAGTTTCAGTAGCGGTTTTTTTAAGTTTCATTTGAATTTTCTCAAAAATTGGTTGCTCAATTGTTACATTTATGATTTTTCCAAAGAAGCAAACAAACAAAAAAATAACTAAGGTTAACAAAGACTGCTGCTATACTGATTTGTTTACAGAAGCGAGAGGCACTACATTTGAAAGAGAAGTCTTCTCGCTAAACAACTGATGTTCGCTGGTATTTGGCGCATGCATACTATTCTGTAGCAGCATCTGTTTTGTTATTTAATCGACCAAACCTTTTGAATTTGATTCAATTTCGTATGTATCCGATAAGCAATTTTCAGGTGTATATTTTTTTATTTTTGATGTTTCAAACTTGACCATGAATGAAATTGGTTTACTTTTTTTCAAAGAAATGTTCTTTTCAAATCACTTTTTGTTTTAAAATATGCATTTTAATAATTTTAGAAATGAGTTTTTTTTTAAATAGTTGTTTTTTCTTTGGTAAGAAAACATGTGTTTCCATATATGACGATTAGGACTTGGAAAGGAAGTATGGAAAAATTAAAAAGAGGGTATATTCTTTCACAATGAAGGCATGATTTTGCTATGTAAGGTTTGAAGAAAAGAATTTCCTATGAATTTCTTTGACTTATAAATCTGTCCACAAAATGGGTAAAAAAACTTTTTAGTTATTTTGCTACAAAGGGCTAAAGTAGTGGAGAGGAAAAGGATTTTTGAGTCAAAATAATTTTATATCCTTAGAGCATGAATGAGTGAAAGTTGAGGTTTATGGTGCAGGAGCTAAATTTGGCTATGCTAAACCAAACAATGTGTATCTTTGATCTAGATGTTAGGAGGGGGAAAAAAATGAAAGGTAAAAATTGGTGTATAAGATGAGGATCTACAGGGTATCCTGGAGGTCATGTTTATACCAAAGAAAGTAAACCTCAGGCAAAAGTAACAGATGATTAAGATACCCAAAATCATGAGGCCTGTACTTATCTTAAGAAGCTAAGGGTTACATCGATAGGGTAGGTAAAATCTACCTAGATTAAATATTTTTCTATAACTCTTCATTCTGCTGCTGCATATACTAATATATGAAAACTTTTTGTGAATTTGAGACTTGTGATGGAAAGCACATCTTTAGAAAAATCTAGTTGAATCAGACTTTGAATTGAAATCAGGTTCAGTGCAAAGAATTTGTGGCTGGTTTCGCTGATAGAATGATTCTTAATGCCTCAAATATTATGATAAATTTCTTTTTGACAGTCTTATTTATTTTTTCATGTGAGTGTAATTGTCTAAGATATAATTATTTATGTGATTGTAATAATCTATAATATATAGGACAATTTTTTTTGTATTATAAATTTATAATTATTGTTTTTGTTATTAAAATTTATTATTTTTTTATGTGTATCATTCTATACAATTGTTGAAATTTATTATTTTTGTGAATCATTACGTACTGTTGTTAAGATTTTTTTTCAGATTCATTGTATACCATTGATCAGAGCTGTTAAAATATTTTTAAAGATATAATTGTTTTTAAAATATAAAAAAGAAATGTAATAAAATAAAATAAATAATTTTAACATTGTATTTTGTGTAAATAATTGTGTATAATTTGATTGTTTTCCTCTTTTTTTTTGTACAACTTTTGAAATACTTTTTTCCTTCAATGATTGATATCTGCTAAAGAATACTATAATTTGTGTTATTAAAATCATATTAAATTATTTGAAAATTTTTTCTACCATAACTTTTCAAGTGATTTGTTAATTTATTTTTTTAAACTTATAAAGGCAAGCAAATAATACTTGTTATGTAAAAGGCATGCATATGCCCACTTCAAGTATACTTCCTTTTGTTTCATGAGCTCATGAGAAAGTCATGGTCTTTGTACATTTTAGATTATTTTTACTTTGATTCGAAATTGAAATAATTTCTTAGATATGAATTATTATGATACAATAAAGGAAAGTATATTTTGGGAAAGTAAAGAGTGTATATATCTTTTGTATTTACAGTATTTATGAGGATGGACAAAATTTATAATATTCAAGTTACTATATCTAAAAAAATTATATAAAATTTTAATTTCTTTTAATAAAGCAAAGGAATGCAGTTTTATAACACAATGTGACTTAACAGTAAAATTATAAGCTGTTTTCAATAATAACTTATATAAATACAATTAAAACTGTAGTGCTCTTTTCTGTATTTTATTTATTTCAATTCATGTAGATTTAAGGCAGAATTGTGACTGTCCAAAAAATTTGGTTAATAAGTGCAATAGTCATTTTAAATAATGGTTGTTAATAAAGGATGAAACAAACCGTTTATCTTGAGGATAATTTTGTGTATAGGAATTTTCTACTTGGTTAAAAAAATAGACAAAAATATAAATTTCTTTTGTTATTTTTAATTTCATTTAGATTTTAGTTATTGTTTATAATTTGGGGCAAACATGTATTACTTGATAAAAGGGGAGAAAAAACTGAAAACAAGCTTGTTAGCAGTTTATAAAATTCTGTATTTTAATATAACTTGGTACTTATTCATATTTCTAGCTGTAAATAATTTTTTTTTAATAAAAAGCATCTTATGTTTGCACTAAGTGGCATTTGCTGTGTTGATACTTGATTAAAATAAATTTGAATCTGTGATGTGTATTTGATTTACGTTCATGTTTTGTCCTCAGCTCTTAAGTTCATTTTTGCCTACAGTTCCTTTAATGTTGTGTTGTTTGTTATTATGAATAATTTTTCTTCAAAGAAATTTATGACAGCCAGTAGAACTTACAATGCAGTTATGGGTTAGAATGTAAGGAGATTTTTTTCCCAATGATTTTTTAAGTGATTAGTGAAAGTTTTTGTATGTTTTTGAATCTTCAGAAATTTAAGATCAAATGGTTATAATCAATTTTTTTTTTGTACTTTGAAAATTATATTTTTCCAATTACTATCATCTTAATTTTCCGAAAATTTTGAGCTAATTTTTGATCAAAATTTAGTTCTTCAAATTGCTTTTTACTTGTATCAAACATTGTTGAATATATCTTAATATTGAATACATGAATTCCATATATGGCTTTTTTGTGCATTAGCTGCTCCATTGTATTAAAAAATAAATTTATTTTCTAAATGTATCGTAATAAATATACTGAAATACATATTAATATATAGGTATGTAAGATAACATTACATTAATGTAAATCTTATGAATTTAAAATGACCAGGGTAAAACTGTTAACATTACTTATTTTTATGAACAGTATTCATTATTAATATTGTATTTTAGATTATAAGCACCTATCTTTAATTTAGAAAGTTGTGGCTTACATTTAATTATGTAGGGCAATAAATTGTTAAAATTGTAACACTTCAATTACAAAGCTGACAAAATTTAAAACTGAGATCGAGTTTTTAACTCAAAGATCATGATTTTAAATTAATTTTACATGGACTTTTCTTTCAGCAGGGAAGCTGCTATATTGTGCTTTATTCAAATTTTATTTGGCTGAATATATGTAATTTTTTTTAAAATAAGGTAAAGATGTACTGTGTTATTAAGAAAATTCTGGGAACTTCTGTATTGCGATAGCTGAAAATCATCATTCCGAGATAAAATATGCTATATGTTAAATCGAATTAGATTTAAGTATTAAAGATTTGAATAGCATTTATCAATCTCGTTAGTTAGGTTCATTTTTTCAAATTTAGTTTTGTTAATTATTGGTGTATAACAATAACCTCTAAATCCAGGTTCTGGTAATAACCTTTAAATCCAGAAAATCTTAACTTTTGTAGATGGAAATGTTGGGTATTGAAATTTGTTTTTCATCTTTTCTGACTTAGTATAGTTATTTGAATTGATTAAGTTCAAATTTAAAAAAATTGTGAAACAAGACCATTTTCTTAATATTTATTCTAAGCTTTCTATGTGAAACGTTAAATTCCGAGAAAATTTTTCAGTTGCTCATGAAAAATGTCATTGTTGAGCTTTTTAAATTAAAATATGAGTGGATTGAAATAGCAGCTGGTGAACTTAATATAATTTAGTATTTTATAGATCTCTGGCATATTATCAATTCTGAATTATTTCCAATTTCTTGTAGAGGCGTTTTTTTTTTTTTTTTTGTTTCCAGTTTAGGTTTTTAAACATGAACACTGTATTCTATCTTGTGAATAAAGAAAATACTCAAAAGAATTATTTTTTGGGATTTTCTAGTAAGTTTTCATTTGGTTGCAAATTAGTGACTGGAGCATCATGAACATTGTTCCAGATGGTCAAATATAGTAGTGATGGCTGCTGCACATTAAATTTAATTCAGCCTTAGAATGCTCAAGTAGACAACACTCATTATCTTTATCTTTGTGGGATTTTAAGTCGAAATTCGGTCATGAATGGCTAATTTAGTACTATTAGGTTTGTATGTTAAAATATTTATTTACAGAAAAATAATTTACTATATCAAATTATGTATTACTTTAATTTATTTGTAAACAAGAGTAAAATAACTCATTTCAAAGTAAATATTTAAAAAAAAAAAAAAAAAAAAAGAGGACTGCTATTTGTATCTTATGGTTTACAAAAAAAAATAATTTTAAGCATAATTAGGAGAGGAAAAAGAAACTTTTAGAGGTTTTAATATCACTATGAATTTTCATTTCTCAGCATTGAATTCTTTGATTCCTTCCATTATTTTTCAGTTTTTTTCAAGGTATAATCAAAGAGTTGAACGTAATTTTTGTTAGCTCTTTATCGGCAAAATAAAAGTTCTCTACCCCCAGAGCCGTGGTAGCCTAGTGGTCATGGTTTCGAGTTCGTGGCCGGCGGTTTTCGTTCAGTCGCGGGTTCGATCCTTGGCCGTTAAAGACCCGCCGTGTAGCCGGGGCTGATGCACGTTAAATCTGTCGAGGCACAAAGTCCTCCCGTTGGCGTAGTGTGGAAGTTAGGAGAGGGAGGATGACTCAGCTTTTAGTTATAAAATAACAAGATCTACTGTGAACAGTTATTTCCTTTTTATGCTGTTTTCATCTGCTGTCAAAAAGCAAGGCTAAAAAACGTGGAATACATTGTTTAACTGAAAAGTACCCTACCTTAATGTATATTTACAGGATCTTAACGCACATATGCAACATTTAGGTGCAAGTGATGACTTTCTTCCCACCCGGAGAGAATTTCTACAGAGATTACCCCTTTCTAACATCCAAAAGTCACCCGGGATGTGCAAGTGTTCGAAACGAACCCCACGGAAGCAGTGAAAAGGACCCTCCGATAGAGAGTGTTCGAGTGGAGGAAAATATATACTAGTGGAAAGGCCAGACGAGGCATATTATATATATAGTGTATTTATGCATGTGTGATTCCGGATTGAAACACTCCTTTTTTCATTTAAGAGGTCTCAGGATCCTTAAACATCAAAATTTTTGATTTTTTGAAATATATATATATGTTAGAGCCTCTCCTCTGTTCTGAACATTTTGGTACCAAAATTATAACGATACGTCGAAAACTCCCAGAGTTATCGAGAAAAAGCTAAACTTTGATTTGAATTCTTCAATTGTTATTTTTCAACTTTAACTTCATTTTTCTCAGAATAAAAATAATTTTATACAAATTATTAATAGAAAATCTCGTATAAGAATTTCAATTGAATTTTTTCATAAAATTTCATACTTTTTAATAATTGTATTGAATTTTTTTTTTCTCTAAATTTCTCAAAAAGCGTGTATAACTTTAAAATTAAACCTTTGCTTACTAGGTAACATCACTTTTGTAAATTTTAATCAATAATATACTTCAGAATCGTGCGCGCAGCAAAATGTAGATTTTCTTAATTTTGAAAAAATGTCCAATTTATTTTTTTCATTATAACTTTTCAAAAATTTCTTTAAATCTTATGAAAATATGGGAAAAAATATAAATAAATATGAATATTATTTGGTAAAAGTTTCTATTGCCTGCTTTGCTTCATTGGTAAATTACATTGTTTTGAAAAATATTTTTTTCGATTCACGGACAAGCGTTAAGAGTCCTGAGACCCCTTAAGGCTCCCGTCTACCCGCCATTTTGATTTCTCGGACGTTATGTAATTCTATTGAATTTCTGCTTTTGCTCTCAAATCTTTATCATTTGATCCATTTGAATGCAATTAAGTGCATCCGGAAGAGCAAAGAATAATGAATGCTTCAGTGGAATTATTTTTTTTTCCTTCGATTTTTAAAAATATTTTTTAAACAGCGGAAAACTCACGAATGAATAATTAAAATAGGGGTAAAATATTTCTAAACATCTTAGGAAAGAAGTAATTCTACAGAAGCATTAATTATTTTTTGCTGTTTCAGGTGCACTTTATTGCATTCAAATAGTAAAGATATAAGAATTAAAGTCGAAATTTCATAGGATTAACATTACATCCACGAAATCAGAATGACGGGTAGACGGGAGCCTTTAGATTGCTTATTCATTTTTCTGAGAGAGGCAATAAGTAAACATAGTTAAAAAGGGTAGGGTAAGAGACGTTACTCCGCCATCTCAATTACATCGGAAAATTTTATGTTACCTTCGTTTTTATAATAGAGATTTCTCCAGATCACGTGGAAAAGATGATGGGATTGTGGGGGATTTGCATGACATCTATCAGTCTAGAAGGGATTATTTATTGAAGATTTATGACTATGTACAAGCTAATTCAACATGTTTTATGAGTGCGGGATCGCATAAATTAAAGGATACTTTGGAATTGTATCAGAAAATAAGAATGAACTCTACTTTGCTTTAGAGTTAGTGAATGAGAAAAATTACGAAGTTAAATTATTTTTTCGGATAAATTATTACAAATTTAAGTTGAATAATTACGTAATTATATTTCTTCTGTCAATTAAGTGTCATTAGATGAGTATTAATAATTGAATAGTATAGTAAAAATTTGTTCTTTGTTGAATGAGGGAAATCAAAATATGTTATTAAAATTGCGAGGTGTTCTATCTTTTCATTTAGGTTCTATTATTTAATATTAAACGAAGGCAATCTTAAAAGATAAATAAAAAATTTTTATGAAAAATGTTCCAATAACATGTATTCTTTAACATCAAATGATTTATTAATATAAATATTGGATGATTTTACATTAAAAGGAAAAAAAGAATACTTATACCAACATAATGTAACAATATTTATTCACTTACAATTGTGGTAAATCTTACCCTCAAAATCGTATTTAGCCACAACTCAGTTTCCCAATTTTCTTCATATTCAGTTTGGGGGTACCGAAGGGGGATAGGAAAGCAGATTGTTGCCATCGGAGTCCTTAATAGCCCATAAAGTTGTCGTGCTTGCACTTTATGAGTTGCAAAATGCCAAAACGGTCGGTTCTGAAAAGATATCTAGCCTTCTCTCACAGGTCACAAATGAAATATAGACTTTCCCACTTCAGAAAGCTTTTTCGCATTTAATAAGTTGCTGTTATATGTATTCTTGATCATCCATTCCCCCCCTCATCGTTTGCAGTCCTCTATCTTTCCCCAAATGCTATTATTAATGGGAGTGATATATTTTCCTCATAGAATATAATTCTTTGAAAGATGACGGAATGTGCTCAAGGGCAATGTATTAGACGAGAAAAGGAATTCAATATCTAAAAATTGTTTTTTTTTTTTCAATGATCTTTTTTTCCTAAAAATTTTACATTTCTCAGTTTTTTATATTCAAAATAAAAAAGAGTGGTATGAGAAAATTAAATCCTCGAGAATTTCTTTAATTAAAAATCAAGCAAATATTCCAATATTTCCCCCTTGCACATTTCAAAACAAAAAAAAAAATAAGTAAATGTCCAAGTATTTGTCTCTTAAAAGTATAATAAGACATTATTTCTTTCGTTATTTTGCTTACATAATTACGTTATGTTTCCTACATAGTTTGATTTTTGGTAGAATATTATAGCATTATTTAACTTTACGTGGAATATTTAGCTTTTTCTCATACGGAAAGCTTATAAATTGAGATGAATCCAGCGGCGTAACAAAGGGAGGTAGTGATTAAAAAATTCGGAAGACATGTATTGATTGCTGTTGAAGCCTTTTTAATAAAAAAATATTTTTTTTTAAAATGCAGCTTTGATTTTAAAAGGTGAATTTTATATATGGTTTAAATTCTATAAAAGGCTACAAATATTTCTTTTTATTCTTAAAATGTTTGAAATCTAATAACTGTTTTTGCATGCATGATATATTATAAGTGAAAATATACATTTGCGAGTATTATGTGTAATTCTATTTGTGTGTTATTCTCAATATTGAATTTTTTAAAAATATAGATATGCAACAAAAAATAGCATGCAATATTATTGATATATTAACACAGTTAAATAAATATAATGATGAATTGAATGAAATTATATTTGTTTTATGTAATTTCAATTTTATGTGATATAAATTGGTTATTAAGTAGAAGGGAACTGAGTGCAGCCAATTCAACAAATAATGTAATGTATGTATAATTAATTTGTGTGATTATAACTCTCTCCTTATATTTTGGTCATTTTATAAGCATTTTTTTTTTGTTGAGATAACGGTTAATAGATGTGATCATATGACACTTGAAAACATGTTAATAACCAAAAGAACTTAGGTATTTTAATTTGATAAACTAATTTAGATAGTTATTTTGGAAAATATGTCTTAAACCTATTTAAACAATTCCGTTGTTTCCTATTATTGCTTGATTCACTTAATAGAAAAATTGTGTGTGTGATTGCAATTTAAATGACACAGTTTTGTCGAAAAATAAAAATCAGTTTAATATTTTATTCTGGTTTAAATTTCTTTTATAAAACATCTATCTTATATATATATATATATATCAGATGTCTTTTTTATACAATTTTTTTTCTTGTATTAGAACTGTGATGGGAAAAAACCCTGAATATATGGATACATATTTTAAAAATAATAATTAGATGTTTTTTCGATATTACTATTTAATTTACACACACACAGTGTTTTGTCGTGGAAATAATGATCAACGTTACAATTGTGCTGGTGTCAATTGATTTCTCGCGATGATGAAAATGGCAGCGAAGAGACGAAGCGAAGTATGTTTTAGATATAAGTAGCTGTGTATTTAGAAAATAAAAATGAAAAAAACTCTATTTGATGAATATCTTTAAAGGATTAAGCATTCTAAGCTTTATTATTATTTCTTTCACTTTTAGTTCCTAAAACATCTAGTAATTTTGCATGTTTTTCTGGTTTTTGTACAAATTAGGTCAAAAGTCTCTTTACAGTTTAACAAATGAATAACCTCTGTGAATTTTTTTTTTGTTTTGCTATCAGAATCTAAAAATCAAAATTTGGGGTTTTAATTATGGAAAAATATGCAACTGAGAATTGTGTGAAAATTATCTATGCTAATAAAGTTTCTCTTATGCTCACTCAAAGGGAATATTTTCGTCATTTTCCCGTTACCTCTTTCTAGGTCTATGATATTGACTTCGGTCAAATTTTTCTTCAAACATGAGTCTGTGAAAACTCTGAACTATAAAGGACAAACCTCATTCAGCTCGCAGCAAGGTTAACCACCTCTGAACATCGCAATCACAAAAGGCGGGATTGAAGGCCA
The DNA here is from genome assembly GCA_019974015.1 of Nephila pilipes. Lineage (NCBI taxonomy): Eukaryota > Metazoa > Arthropoda > Arachnida > Araneae > Nephilidae > Nephila > Nephila pilipes. The sequence goes on from BMAW01105688.1 coordinate 237,534, forward strand.
CTGCCTAGGTGCCCGCAGAAATCAACCTCATCTTGATCGAAATTTGGAAAGCAATGTTGATAAACGAGGCCATAGATTCGTTGTGTGTTGTTCTCGAGAACTTTAAACCCTTCATCATGTTTCTTTTATTTCATTACATCAGATTTTTCTCTGAGGATACCTTAAAGATCGTGTTTTCCCCAATAATCTTAAAAGTATCGATTTTCTTAATATCCGTCACGATATTCAAGAGATATTGCAATAGCTTTGGAAAAAAAATGTGATGGAAAGTGCGCATGTCTAAGAGATATTATTTTCATTCCTGTTTAAAGAAATTTGAAATATATATTTTACTATAAAACATTAAAAATGACACGTATTTAATATGGCAAGGGATTTCTCGTCCACTCTGTATTTGAACTTGTCCACTGATGTAACGCAGCACAAATGTGGATCGAACTAAATTTCGTGATTTTTATTTTCCATGCTATTTTCTTATTGCAACCAAATAATAATCTTGCTTTTTTATGTTAGAAAAATAAAATTGAAAATTTTTCGATTAAGATAGAAAAGATTAAACGTTACGGTTAAATTAAGGAGTTCCCGTTGCCCCTATGACATTGTCATCACACCCAGATATTTCCGGATATATTTCTCATACCATTCCGCAGCTTCAAATGAGCCTATAAATTCCAAAGTATACGAAGCGACTATAAAAACAGTCATAAATCTGCGTTCGGTGACTTTAAAACTGCCAAGTTAACTCTGAAGAACGCATCAGTAGCCCCTTCGATATCCTGAACTTTACACCCTTTCCTCGAAATTGATATGTAGGCTTTGGGGTCGGTCATTTAGGAACCGTCTTCAGTCATACAAATATTTTTTACGACTCAAGAGTAAATAACGAAGCTCATATTTTTTAAGCGTACTAATTTATTAGCGGATTTTATAGGGGTTGCCATCTATTATTTTAGATTTATATTTGTCAAAGAGAAACATCTGAAAAATATCAAAATAGCATGATCTTTGCGAAAGGAATCTTATCATTCATAGATTCTAAAGTTTGAATTTGTAACTCATCATACATATGATTTGTAACTCAGCATACATATGATTTGTAACTCAGC
>BMAW01105688.1:238649-305327 GCA_019974015.1 Nephila pilipes
CATACATATGATTTGTAACTCAGCATACATATGATTTGTAACTCAGCATACATATGATATATCTATTTTACTTATTCCGTTTTTCGAGAAATATTTTACCACAAGGAGCTATATAATAAGTTCTAGTGTATTGAATTTTTTTTCTCGCTAGAATACTATTTGCTTTTCTCTTTATTAATGTATAATATAGATGGCCGTAGTAGCCAGTGGGTATGATCGCGGATTTGTGTCCGGAGCGGTTTTCGACCAGTCATGGATTCGAACCCTGATGCCGCATAGTTGGATCGACGCACGTTAAATCTGGTTGAGGTCTCAAATCCTCAATTACACATTATGTGGAAGTTTGGAGAAGATGTCAGCTCAGGTGTCGTCCTTGTCACACTCGAGCAAGGCTCAAAATTATCAGGTCCGTCGTCAAAAGCCTTCGTGTTGCTTCTCAGTGAAACGTTAATAGACAATCACTCATTCACTGAATATCTAGGTTTTCGTTGTATTCGATTTAAAATATAAGATCGATGCTTAGTTCTATAAAGGGATTTGTCAGTTTTTAGTTTTTTCCATTATGACAAGCATGCTCATCAAATGATAAGCGAATAATAGTATTTTTACAATGTATACGAAGTAAAGAAGGGATCTTTATCTCTGATACCATCTGTTAAATTTCAGGGGGAAAAAATATACTACATTTCCTCTGACAATTTGCCTCAGTAACCGAGAGGGCATACTTGCTCCTGGCGTTTTTTTTGTTTTTGTTTTGTTTGGATTCGGGGTTTGAATTCTGATTCCCGTCGTGTAGCAGAGCTGATGCACATTAAATCTATTGAGGTTCCCAATCCTCTCGTTGGTGAGGTGTGGAAGTTTGGAGAGGGAGTGTCAGCTCATGTGCAATTGTCACCATTTCACCGAAAATCAAATTTACGAGGTTCGTCGCCAGTAGCCCTCGAGTTACTTCTAAGTGCTCTGTTAATAAACAATCAATCAATGCTTTGATAAATAAATACTTTAGAAATATTCTTGTTTGGCAATTAGCGAACATTATTGTATCATGAAAATACCTTCTGATGAATAGTTTTGGTTATTTAAAATTTATTTTAGGATTAAAAAGAATTTTATTATTACAAGCAGAAAAATTACTTTCGATTACCATATGACATTTTTCTTACATAAAATGATTTAAGAGTAGTTGCGGGTCAATTTTCTTATGAGTAATTATTAATAATTGATGCAGATGATTTTAACTTGCAAATTTTAACTAACAACTTTCTAGTCAAGCTAATTAATTTTTTTAAAGAATTTAAAAGTAAAATAAGTGTTAAAATTTTAACTATTATTGTATTTGTGAGTGTTCCTGTTATTTCTCGTTGAATTTATATTCAGGAATCTCTATGAACGAACTATTTTTTTTTTTTTTATCTCTACTTATTTATTATTTTGATTTTAATAAAAACGAGTTTTTTGTAAATTAGATAATAACAAATACTAACAAGTTTACAAATTTATTAGTATTTTATTAGTAAATTTAAATAATAACAAATTTACTTTGTCTTTAAGGTAACTTTCTAGTATCATTTAATTCATAAATAAGAGACAAAAGTATTTGTCGTTACATTAGCATATCTTAATATTTCAATATAGAATTATATATTTATTACTAAGAAAAGTTTTGGAGCATATGGGCTTAAGTACTCTCAACTACAGTATTTTGTATGGGAAAATGAAAGCCTTTTACAGCGATTAATACATTACGATCCACCAAATGATCGATGTTTTGAATATTACTTAAATCGGTGTTTAAAGCATTTTGCAGATTATAATAGGGAAATAAATGATTTGCTAGTAAATATCACAAGTCTTCTACAACGATCAGGAAGTCTTTTATTAAGTAGTTTCTCTGTACAATTTCTGTATTGCGCAGAATGAGGTAAAGTTGTGATGGAGCATATTATTGTCGACAATGAAACTTGATGCGTCTGTTTCTGATCGAAGTCTACTAGTGTCTTTTCCACGTCTAGGGAATTTTTAGCGGTAATGTACGACAGTCCTATGCGACGATAGACGATATAAGTAAATGACCAGAAAATTATTATAGGGGTTCTCTTACAAAGCACATTAACATGCCAGTATTTTAAATTATAATAACTCATAGTTTTTCTATATATTTAATTATTAATAAGAAACATAATTGATACGCGTATTTAAGCTACATAAAATAAGTGTGCGGTAAAAGAAGTAAAATGTCTTGATGTGCTTAAAATGAGTAAATTGTTTTATTTAAATTAAAAATAATTTTAGATATTTTTCGATGAGCACTGTATGGCAGTGGTAGATTAGTAGTTATGGTCGCGAACTCGCAGCTGGCATTGTTTTCATCGAGTTGTGGGTTCTAGCCTTGATACCACTGAAGACACGCGTTTAGCTTGCTGATGTACGTTAAACCTGTAGAGGTCCCAAGTCCTCTCGTAGGTGTGATGGTGAAGTTTGGAGAGCGAAGTGCCAGCTTCGGTATTTATTGTCCATGTCACTTGATCGAGGTTCGAAATGACGAGGTCCGTCAAGAATAGACTTTGTGTTGCTTCTAATTGTGATGTTAACAATCGATGAGAATTGATACATTGAGCACTTTAATAAATTTAAATTAATGAGCATTTTAATATGATGAGCATTATAATGAATTTAAATTAAATTAAATATTTTTATTTTGTCTTAATATACATATATATTTCTGTCGCAATATTTGTAAATATTAATGTTTAGAAATGCTTGTTAGGAGAACTTTTGATAAGTAATGGAAGTTCAGGTGCACACATTACTTCTTTTAGAAAAATGTTTATATCTTTTTTAATAATTAATTTAGGGAGATAAAGTTAGCAACATACGCAACAGAAAAATTGATTATTGGAAGAAAAATATCAATTTTTAAAATGTTCTTTGGTTGGGACAAAATGGATCTGTCAGCTCTATGTTTTTTAATCAATAAACCTGTTTACGCCTCTTATCTAAGCGTGAAAAGACTTGAAAAATTCTCTATAATATCTTTAAAAATGGAAGAAAAATTTAAATTTCAAGAATGTATATTTGAAAAACAATGCCTTTTTAAATTGCGGCACCAATAGTCAAATACCACTGAAATAAAAGCACGTTCGCACACACACATGCACGCGTGATTTAACATGTAAGATTTCGAAAAACATTTTGTTTAAATTCCGATACATATCTATGTCTTTAGAAGTCTCATACGTATGATTATGTATTAGCGAATGAATCCAAAATAAAGATAAAATAATAGAATATTTCTCATCTGCATGTTTTTTCTCCCATTTTGAAACCACTTTTAATTGATTAATTTTGTAGTAAGTTTCGAATCTTTCAAAAAATATTTCAAAACGAATCATTTGAGAACATTGCTACAAGCCTCACTTTCTTAGTGTTTAATAACATTGCTGACACTTCAAAACTGTCATAACGAGAATAGATATTAAACAAGAACGCGTACTCCCATCCAACTTTCTTGTCAAAACAAGTTAATCAACATGTAAATTATCTAACAGCATCCTTTCCTTAACTCATATAAAGATGTTTACAGTCTATTTGGTCATCTTTCAATTATGAATTGTGCGATCCTGTCAATAAACACTCCATATGATATCGATCATCCGTCTTCGTCATCGCTTAACCTCCGAACGAGAAAAGAATAAAATATATCAGAAGATGGAATTGTTTACCGGGGAAAACAACTATCCATCATCTTTACGTCATACAGCCTTGGTTCATCTTTTAGCTTTACGCCGAGAATCTTAGGCGTCATTACCTCTAGATCGTGGAGTCAAACGATGGTCTTTTCGATCCAAGTATTCGTTCCTCAGCATATTTATGAGGCATTGGGAATAACTTCCCCTGAGGTTTCTTCATTCTTTTTTGAATAGGAAATAATGCAAACAAAGTAGAGATGGTGTCGTTTTGAGTTTCATTAGATCTGGATCAAATGATTGTCAATTATACGGGCAGATTTTTTTTTTTTTTTTTGGGGTGGTGGGGAGAATGCAAAGATACGTACCACATCTGAATTTAAATTTATTTTCATGGTCAATTTGGATATAGAATGTCACAAACTTAATGAAATGATTTCGTTTGGATAATATTTGATCAAGAGTCTAGATCTCAAATCCCTGCCAATTTAATAGGCAGATTGGGATAATAGTCAACTAAAGTATTGAAATATATTTTGATGGACAATTTGAATACTGAATAATATTTGAGCATGAAATGATGCAAATAAAATAAGATCATGTTGTTTGAGTATTGCTAAATGTCGGTGAAACAATTGTCAATTGTATTCCCTCATCGCTTATTAAGAGTCTGATAATAAGTCTCTAAAGTATTTAAGTATATTTTGATGGAAATTTCAAGATTGATAAATCGATAAATGTTGTAAGATTTAGTAATTAAATTTATTTTATAATATTTCATAAATCTTTTTTTCAAAAAATTATTACTTAATTCTGAAAACAAATTATAGTATTTCAATGAAACACAAATAGTAAAAGTGATTTATTATTCAGAAATATCGACAAATGTTCTCACCTATTTAGTGTTCTAATTAGTGTGTTCTCACCTATTTAGTGCGTTAAATTATCAATGCTGTTATCTCTTTTGAATTCGTTTCTTTAATAAGATAAAATTTAATTACATTTTGGATTCCTTTTTTATAATAATTATGATACGATTCGTTATTATTTACGCTGTTGAAGAGTTAAAATCCTTCAATCGTAAAAATCTAATATTTGGGTTTTTTTTTTGCCTTCTAATTTTGTTAATTTATGCTTATTGCAGAGAATTTGTACTATTAATATTATTTATTTTGCGTTTTTTATATTTTTTTTAAATAAGTGGGATTGATAAAACAATTAATTAAAATTCCACTAAATTCTTAAGGCTTATCTTGAAATATCTTGATTCTACATCATACTCGTACGACTTAATTTTTTTTCTTTGTCTCCTTATTTTGAAAAAGTTGTTTGTTAACGAGTTAATTATCTTTTTATATGCGCAATATTTATTGTTTTCAAAACATTTCTCTATTGCAAATAAAAAAAAATTGTGATACTATTTTCTGCATAATTTCCGTAATTTATTAAGTGTTTTCAATTATTTGATATTACTGTTTAAGAGATAATCTGAAGATAAAAATTCAGAATTTTTATGATTAATACATATAAAAAGATCTCTATCTATAACAATTGCAATTATCTTTCAATTGGTTTATGCAATTTGTGTGATGTTTTTTATTAATAAAAACTAAAATAGTGCAAATAGAAAGACAATTTTGCATTCATATTTAAGGCACATTATTTTTTAATTATCCAAGGACAAATTTTTCGGTGAAAGATAATGAAAGTTGTAACTCCTTTTCCATCATATTGTCTTAATCCATCCATTCTTGCAAGGTATTTCTCACTCATGAAAATACATTACGGTTATCTGTGTTTATGGGACAGTTACATAACTTTTCTAAAATTTATAGGCCAGCTGTCAAAATAAGTATCAAAGTATTAATCAAATTTTATTCATTATATATTTATCAAATATTGGTTCGAAGAAATGCAATGAAAATCAAGAATATGATTTCATCGATTAACAATATTTGATTTGATTTTGGTAGCAACCAAGGGCACTAATTCTAAATTTTTATTGTTCAAGCAGCCTCTACTCTTTGATACCCTTCAGGATTTTTCTTCCTTTGGCTAGTACAGGTGTCATGACTCCAAGGTTCCCTATTGATGTTTCCCATGGGATTTATTGTCTTTCGTAAACACGGGCGACGCGTCCTCGGAATGTTCAAGAGATCCTTCTTTGTTTTCGACCCTTTTTCTAGTCAACAAATTTTTACCATTTCTTTCCATTTTTCAAATCATAGATACACTTTGTTTGGCTCAGAATAGACGGACTTGGCTCTTGCACCATAAGCTTCAAATTTCACTCACTTATTCATCTATTTTTCGATTTACAATTCTGCATAAAAAATTTGTCCACGAATGTATGTCAAACCAAGAAAACTTATGTTGTCTTATTTAGAAGAGATTTATAACCATTCTATTTCCCATGTTCATCTGAACTTAATAATAATAATAAAAAAAATAATAAAAGGAAATAAAGTGTTGCTAAATAAATCTATCAATGATTTTTTTCCTTTTTAAAAATTAGAAAAATAATAGAATAATGATATATCAAATTTTTTAGTATATAAAACGTACAAACTCATACTACACTGTTTTAAATTTTTCTTTAGTAAATAACTAATAATTAAATGGCTTTATAAGTGAGCTTGAGACAAAATTTACTTAATTGAAGAAATAAAAAAAGTGGACGCGCGAGCGAAACACATAGTGATGTGAGCCACCGAAAAATAGACAGGTTTTTTTTGTGAATTCTTTGTAATAACAAAATGCACAATCTTGTCTTTTATCTTTGATCAAAAGAATTTATCTTTTCTGGCCAAAGACAAAGAGCTTATCGTATGAAATTTATCTCATATATCTCTTGTACGATCTTATTCAACCTTAATAACTATACCATGAAAAAAAAGAGGTTTTGTCTTATATAATACGAATTTCTTCCCCCCCCCCAGAAATCAAGCTTTGCATCAATGTTCAAGGTCAATTGGAAAAATTATAAGATTTCAGATCTTTAATATTTCATTTTAGTTCGTGTAATAAAGCAATTTTAAACATTAAAGTGCGCTTAATAAGAATTTTGAAAAAAAAAAAATTGCTGTTAAAATAAGTGATTTATGATTATAAAAATGTCCCGAGACTAAACCATTCTTTAAAATCAATAAGCATTTATGAATTTTAACTACTTTTAGACGAAAACTGATTTTAAACAGAGAAGTTTATTCTTTTTAAGCTAATTTCTTTTATTATATACAAGATGAGGGTTTGAAGTATTAAAGAAGTGCTAAAAAAAGGAGTTACTGCACCTTGCTCGCTAGCATTGAAGACCCTTTTAGTAGCAGTTTGGCCGCGGTAACACAATGGTCATTGCTGCGGAGTTGTGGCCGGCGTTGTTTTCGTCGAGTCGTGGGTCCAGCCCTGATGCCACTAAAGACCCTTCTATGTACCTTTCTGTCGAGGCTCAAAGTCGTACTGTTGGTGTGGTGTAGTAGTTAAAAGAGGGGGATGCCAGCTTACCTTGTTTTATGCCTTAGTTTACGCAGTTGTAACCAGAACGCCGCAGCCGTTGGCCAGGTACGTGGTAAATCGCTCAACAGCATTTTACGGTAATTTTTAATTTGGGTGTCTAAGACGAAGATCACTAGACAGTCGGCGCTTGTGTGTGAGTTGTGATTGTCTAAACTCTGGAATTTGAGTTTAATTTTGTCAGTTTCCTTGTTGTATTAGTTATTGTTTGGTAATAAGACTTACGAATCCAAGCTACTGAGCACTTAATGCAGGTTTGCTTTTTAATCTGTACCATTTAAGAGAACTAAAATATTATATTGGATATTTCAGAAAATCTTCCTAATACCATAAATATGTTTTATTTTACAAGTTGCGAGATGAACCGAAGTAAAAGAAAACTGAGAAGTTCTCTGTTAACATTTTTTTTAAAAATAGAGTTAAACCTACTGAGGAAAAGTAATAAAGTCTTACTGTGATTGCTTATTAAAGTCTCATTAAGAAGCAACGCGATGGCTATTGGCGATGGTCCTCGTGATTTTGAATCTCGGTCAAGTGACGAGAACGATACCTGAGTTGGTACTCCCTCTCTTAACTTCCACACCATGCCAAAGAGAGGATTTTGGGCCACGACACATTTAACATGCATCAGTTCCAGCTATACGACGGGTCTTTTGTGGTATCAAGGCTCGAACGTATGACACGACGGAAACCGCCGGTCACGAGTCCACTGCCATAACCACTAAGCTACCACAGCGATAAAATTCCTATTACTCTCGTAGTTGTTGTCTCGTAGTCCTACTCTATAGCTGTGCTGGTATATATTTGTCATTATTAATGATGTAGATTATTATTTTGATATGAAAAACGATACTCTTACCGAAGAACAGAAATTTTTGTTGTTCCAAAAAATTTGCAAACCTGATGACTTTTATAAATTTCCCACCAGTGAAAAGTGAAACTTAAAATTTTCAGTACTCTTGGCTTCGTTTATTCTTCCATATTTTACAGAGCTTTTTGCAAATACTGCGTTTTCTTTTTCAGCTACTACGGAGGTATTGGACAACAGTCGTTAGCCAAATTAATTATAACACCATTCAGTGACTGAAAATATGCTGAAACTTTTAGCGGCATCAAAATTTGATATACCTTGAATTTGTGCCGAGAGTCGCTTTTTTTTTTTATCAGTCGTTGAAGGTAAGGAGAAATATATTGAAGTTATGAAGATCAAGTAGTCTCGGAGAACACAAATCAAATAAAATCGAGAAAGATCGTTTCCGATCATAGAAACTATAATATTTTGTAGCTGTCAGGGCATATTACTTAGAGGTCATAGAGATTCTGGTCGAATAAATTTTAATGAATTCGAGCCAGTCGAGAATGATAGAAATCTTCGAGACCGTTTACGTCTAAGTCTTAAAAGCGGAAATGAAAATTTGAGAAATCATCTAAATCCTGCGTTATAAAAGCAAATTATGTTAGTCCTCGTGTACAAAATGAGCTCATAAACTCATATAATTCAATAATAATGAATAACTTCGTTAATAAAGCGAAAGCATCTAAAAGTTTTTCAGTATTAGCAGACGAAACAGTAGATATAGCAGGTTTAGAGCAACTATCCTTGTGTGGGTGATATGTCGAAAATGAGATCCGCAGTATACGAAAAGACTTTTTGCAATTTGCACCAGTATCTGATCTTACAGGAAAAGACCTTACTAACTCAATAATGGAGACACTTAACAACATAAAAATTAATTCGCAGTGCGTGGTAGATCAGGGGTATGATGGAGCTACTGCTATGAGTGGCCAATTATAGGGAGCTTAGCAATATACCAGAAAAATGTGATCTTTCAATTTATATCCATTGTTCTTCCCACTGTCTAAATTTAGCTATTTCTGATGCTTGTGAAATATCAAGTATTCGAAATTGTTTTGGTTTAATGGAGAGTGTGTATTATATTTTCAGTATACACACCTAAGCGACAAGCTATACTAGAAAAAAGCTGTTAACGATTTGGAACCTAAAGCATCCGCTACCTGACTGAAACAGTTATGCTCGAAAATGTAGATTTAACTCCTTTAATCGGTAATTCTTTTCTTAGAGCTTCAGCAAGCTACGGTTGAAGCATTAGAAACTGTACCAATATGGAATGATAAAATAACTTCTTCTATGGCAGTACAGTTATTGGCCGTAATATGAAGTACAGACTTTTAAATATATCACTTCCTACAATTACTAAATTGTTATAACTTCACCTTTAAGTCGTGAATTATAAACAAACAAAAATCAAAATTTATCGGCAATACTTGAACTAGGAAAACATATATATGGAAAATATTTTTACTAAAATTTAAAATAAAGCATAATAAACTTTTTATGAGATTTTTGTTGATGTTATCACAAATCGCGAAAAATTGAAAATAGAATTAAACATTCCTTGTCGAGTCGGTAAGGAAATGCAAAGATATTATAACATTGTCAGAGAAGAATCTGAAGAATATATTACATTATTTCACTTTTTTTTTTTTTTTTTTTTTTTTTTTTTTTTTTAAAGCTTCGACTCAAATACAAGAACGACTTTTAAAGCATAACGGAATATTGTCTAGCTTTAAATACACCTTTTTCGTTAAGAATTAAGACTTTAAAAATTGTCATGAAAATAGCGTGAGAGTGTTATTAACGAAATATTAGTTTAATATTAACTATCTGTCTGCGGCGCTTTCGTCTATATTAAGGGTATCCAACCTTTTGCATTGGAAGAAGACGAGTTGTTTAGATCCGCTCAAAATAAATCAGATGCTAAGATTCTTACGAGAGCAACCAAAAACGGTGCATTGTATGGTTAACATTTTTAAGCAATTTAAGTTTAGTATTTTATGATTATTGTATTATAAATGCTGCGACACGGAATTAGACTGATATTATTTTATGCAGCTTATATATATATATATATATATATATATATATATATAACATTTCACAAACAAAACTAATGTGACGTTTGGTATTGAAATTTAGAAACAAATGTTAAAATATCTATTACTGTAGTTGCTATTCTCTATTCTCAAGGTGTTCATCCCATATTCAGATTCTTATTTTACTTAGAGTGCTCCTCACTTATTTCAATAAAAAAAATTTATGAAATTTTTTACATAAGATATAAGTAAATACATCGTTTATTTTTCAAAAAAATTTGATTTTTTTTTTTCAAATTCTTGTATCAAATCACAAAGTTCGGGCTTCATATTTTCCATTTTTAGGATAACATTCGGCCAACTTATTAAAAGAAAATACCATTTGCATTTATTTGGGTTTGTTATAATTTCAGTTTCATTTGGAACACGTTTATGGTTTCACACATTGAACAGTTAAGGTGGTTTTTACCTTAAAAACGCATGTTTAACTCAATTAAATGAGTATTCAAATCTACCAAAAATACTATACCTGCAAACCAGTTGAAGTCAAGTTTTGAGATACATTTTGCATCCACTATCGCAAACGATTTGATTTCTCTAAGTATGTCATAAGATCTTTTTAACATTTTTCCTCGACTGAACTACCTCACTTCTATAAAGTGTATGATATTGCCATACTCACCAGCCAAGAGAATTTAAGAAATTCCAGGAATTGAAGATAATTCATTCACCAACCCTTTATAAAATTCACAGTCATGTTGACGATTTACAAAACATGGTCTATTTTTAATGCTTTTTCGCTTAAATTATCATAGCACACTATGCAGTGGCTCCTCATCAAACGAGAGTTTCTGACAGCAATGACATAATCTTCTTTTAATTTATAAGCCAGTCTTTTTTTTTTACCTATCATTGCTGGAGTACTATCCGTAACTACACTAGAAATATTGACTAGAGACGAAGAAAATTACACTAATATTTTCTCACTGCTTCATAAAAATTTCTTAATCTTGTCATGCCTTTTAATCGTATTAAAGCAATTATTACTTCAATTACTTTATAATCATCATTAACACCTCTAAAACAATTAGGAAATTGAGCCATATCGGTAGCATTCTTAGCATCGTAAATAATTAATTCGTTTTCTTCACTCAGTTTAGAGACACATTCACGAAGTCAATTAAACTGTCTTGCCTTATAACTGCTCTCTAACTATGCAGAAATAATTAAATATGTGACATATCGAGCGATAAAGACTGTGATCCTAATCCGTCTGATTCAAACAGTGTAAACACACGTAATAGTAAAATAAATCCAAGAGATGCGGCTCTCTTTCTTTTTGTTTGGGTTCTCCAGAAGAATTAAGCCGAATTCAGACACAGCTGTAGTTGACCAATAAAATGACAGCAATATAACAGATGTTAGTGTTAAATAGGGATGGCCTGACCCTCTTTGCACTCAATCAATTCATACCTTTTGATGACTATCCACCAGGCATAAATGCCGCTCACATTCTCATCTCCACTGGTTGAATCAACACAAAGAGCAATATTCAATGCTAGGGTCTTCAGACCTGTCAACTAATTAAAGGACAATCGAATTGAATCCACTAAGCTGCCTTGTCTGAAACCAGCCTATGACTGTTTGTCGTAAAAGAGATGCGGACTCTAGCGATTAATCGGACCGTCATCCGATGTTATCTATCTGTTTTCGGTCACGTATGTCAGTGTGAATATATCACTAACGTTAACTTGCTTATAGCTGAAGCAAAATTACGGGCTCCTACTTGGAATAAGAATTTGTATTACGTTCAGACACGACGGAAAGAGGGGGGGGGAGGAGAGAAAAGAAAGAAAGAGACTTAATTTAAAAGAGGTAATTTGGCACAAAGATTCTCGAATTAACTTTTTGGTGTCACATTTTATAGCTGTGAATATTGATATTTCTTTCCCTGCGCATTAACTTCTTAGGCTGCACTGAAGTGTACTTAGGGTCGCATGCGGCTCGAGGGCCATGAGCTGGACACCCCTGATATACGTGTTTCTTAAAAAAAATTCTATAAAAGAATCCTGTATGTTCTATCGATTGCATAAATACTTCAAGTTAAGTGCTTACATTTGGGAAGTAAGCAATTTTATCACAAAATTAACTTAAATGAATTTTTTTAGAAACAAAAAAACTGCATGAACACTTCAATAGAAATTGCTTAAAATAAGAAATAAAAATCTAACTTATAATTCAGCTTCCCTTTTCAGTGCAAAATCTTCCCTGAAAATACGATTACAAATGTGTTTCACATTTATACTATGAATACACTATTGAATGTATTCTTGACGAACGTTGTGATATGTTGATAGTTTTGGCTTTCGGTTATTTTTCTGCGTACGTGCAGATTTTTAAAATCACAAGCACATTTAAAGTTTGAACAAATCCATCGTTGTTGTTTTTTAAAAATAAGTTTGGATTTCATTATTTACTTTTATTCACGAAGCAATCATTAGCCGATGAATTTTAACACAGACTGCTGCCAAACGATAAACATAAATGAGATCAAATTTGGGTCTTATCCAAGAGAAATATATAGAATAGAATATTCTAATGAAATGTTCTTTGTGTGTGGCCCATAAATATCACATTAATATTTATATGTAACTTTTATGTATGTAAAATAGTATGTAAAATTTATATATGTTATTTAACATTTATGCACGTAAATCTACATATCTAACATTTATACATGTAACATGGTTTAATTAATTAAAAAATTTTAAAATAAATCTAAATTTTAATTTAATGGCTTGTAACATTTATGTGTGTAACTGGTATGTAACATTTATCATGTAAAATTTATATTTGTAACATTTATACATGTAACATGGTATATAACATTTATGCATGTTACATTTAAGTATGTAACATAACACGTAATACATCCATAATAATATAATTTATGAATGAGTATTTTACATTCTTTAACCAATTTATAAAAAAATATTTAATTGAATGTATGGATAGGTAAGGTAAGGTAAGGTAAGTCAAATCTTAAATTAACTTACTTTTTAAAAATTTTAACTATTTTCAAGTTAATTTTCTTATTTTACTCCGGTTTTACTTTTCATCTTGCTCTGTTTTATAGATGATTAGAGTAAAGTGATAGAAATAGATTTTATCTTTTAACGCAACGTCATATATAATAATATTTCTGAAAATTTTAGAGAGGAAAAAAGAATAAAAAAGTATATTACATAATTTTATTTTTACTGTATTAATGCATTATAATCGTTTCTATATTAATTTAACTATGTTTTTTTTTATTATAATGGATATTACATACTACTTTTTAAAATCAACTTAAACTTCTTTAATTATGATCATATTCCCCGTTTCGCTTATTTTTGAAAATGCCAGAGTTTTAGACCAGAAATGTGCGGCATTGTTCTCATTATGTAACATTTTTTTTTTATCTTAACATAGGAATTAGTTCTGATTCTAAAAAGCATCGTCTCAGAGTATTCATAGAACTTCTAAATTGGGAAAAAGATCTGAACTCTTTAAAATGTTTGAATTTCAGCAAAAGTGTTTTTAAAACATTAGACTTATTCTTAACTCCAAACTCAATTTTGGCTCACATTTTCATTTTTTCCCCTTCTAAACTAAATTGATTGTCCTAAATCAATTTAAAGTGATGTGCGTTTCCAACTCCCAAGAATCGATTTCCTCTTCTCTGATCAATGCTTATCTGAGACAACAAGTTTTATTTTACAACCTTTTAACACAATTCCAAAGATAAAGGATCACAACCAGCTCAGACAAAAGCCCAGTGAAAGAACATTCATCAACGGAGACAGTTAAACAAACTACAAACACAAAGTAAGTCGACATGCATCACGAAATCTTTGTCACCACTTTCTTTCTAATGCCTGCCGAAAACTTTAAATTGGCAGTGCACCTCATATAATGAAATTGGACTCGTAATTTAATCTGATTTTTCCTTTCAACTCCCCGAGTTCTCCATTTCCAGTAGATTGATTTAGGTGCTTGTCTGATATTTACTGCTTTTGTGATGCAAATAGGTCAGCTCATAAGCATATCTCTCTCAGTCTGAATGAATGTCTTGACTAACAACTTTGAAAAATTCTACAAATGATCAGTCGAATCGTTTTACGGTTTGTTACGGAGGAGAAAGGAAATAATAGAAGACTTGGATCTGAAATGAAAAATATGAATTGGACATGGCTTACGGCCAAATGGACTGACCCTTAAATCGAAATAACGCATTTTGTTAGGCTCTACATTACTACGGATGCATGTAAACGATAGCTCGTTTCTCGTAAAGTACTGCTGCTCATATGTATTTGGGAACATTTTATTGATATTTCGGTAAGCTATGGTAAGGTTTCAATCATTTTTATGACGTTTCTTCATGCAATGCCAACGCATAAAGTGAATGATATGAAATGGATTTATTCTGAAAAGTTTAGGTTAAAGATATAAATCTGAAGGTTTACTTAAAAGAATAATAATTTTAGATGCCTAATTAAGATATTATTTTTATAAAGTGATGATGTAATTGTGATTGTTTTATTAGCGTTGCACTGAGAAGCAACTCGAGGGATATTGACAATGAACCTCACAGTTTTGAATCTAGGCTAAAGGACAAGGATTACACTTGCGCTGGCACCTCCCTCTCCAAACTTCCACACCACGCCGAATGGAGGACTTGGAACCCCTACAGATTTAAAGTGCATCAGCCCCGCTATACGGCAGATATATGTAGCATCAGGCCTCAAACCCACGACTCGACGAAAAGAATGCTCGCTGAGAGTCCGCGACCATGACCACTCGGCTACTGCGGCTTACAAAGTGATGATAATGTGTGTAAATTATAACATATACCAATACATATCAGAAATAAGTTTATTTAGTTTTAATGTAAGCTAATTAAGATTTTATTTAAATTTACATAAATTCTAGCTTAATTTGTCACGATTTAGTTGTATAACTTTAGTTTCTAACTCTCAATTATGTTAATTTTAGAGAGTTCAAGATTCTTTCCCATAAAAGTTGATAGGTAAGGTTTTTAATAAGAAATAAAAAAAAATATGCATCTTATTTATATTTATGTTTCATTGGTGCCTTGTGACATTAACTTAAAATAAAATGAACTAGAAAAGGAAGATGAATATTCAGATAAAAAATATTTATATCTTTATTGACTGAAAAGCATTAGAATTTTAGTTAAAAATATTATTTTATAACAATAATATATAAGAAATATTTTGTTATAGAAACACTTATTTTAACTTCAGATTAATTAATTATGGTTTTTAACTTCGATCCTTTTAACCTTATTTACTTACTATCTAATGAAAATTAGTTATTCTAAAAGGAATAAAGGAAAAACAAATTTAATTTGAGCGAAGAGCTTATATGAACTAAAATAAAACGTAAATGTATTCTTAAAAGATACATTTAACAGTGGGTATATTCGATATTTTAAAATTTTATTTTCAACTTATACCGTAAATGATAAGAAAATGAAATGTATGTTTTAAAATTTATGAAATTTTTCTTCATGTCCTATTAAATTTTGTTCTGTATGCAATTTTTAAATCACTATGATATACAAATACGTCCATTAAAATATTCATGAGACACAAATTTATTACAAGATTAATATGTTCGATTATAAAAACATATTAATCTTGAAAACGAAAAAATTAAACGAAAAAAAGCTAATTTAAATAGAAAAATGGATGATTAAATTGTCTGTTTACATCAGCTGAATATCAATGTTTAGCTGAAGATATTTAAATCTCTCTCGAGTTTTTTTTAAAACTTCTCAACTCTGGTTCGATAAGAAATAAAATCAAACATTAGTATTGTTCTTTTTTCTTATATAAATTTGCCACAAAATTATGACTTTTCTTCTGCCACTAGTTATTTGTAAAAATTATATCTAAAATGGACTTACTTCTCGTCAAACACCTCACAATACTTTATGAATTTTACTCGTATGTTAACATCAAGCTAACATAAATTGTTAGACAAAACAGGTTAAATAGGATAACTCAACAAAATGAATTTAAATAAGATTTTAGATTATTATTTTTCATAAATATGTAAAACTGACATTCGTGAGCAAAACTTTTATTCACGAGTTTGTAAAATTAACATCAGATTAACCTAAAGATTTCTTATATAAATAAGTAGAATTTTACAGCAATATTTCAATTGTAACAATATTTTATATTAAATTAAAATATGAATGCTCCAAGAATAAATTCCATTTTTTTTTCATCACAGAAATTTGTAAGATATATCACAATTCCTTTGAAATAATCAATTATGCTAATGAAAGATTTCACTGTAAATATTACTAATACTTAAGATTTAAGTGTTAAGAAATGTAACCATTAATATGGCAATATTTTCATAACTATATATCTTACTACAAATTGAATTGGATATAGAAAATGGTTTACCACACTCAAGTAATCGAATCGTCGACTATTAACCTGACCAAGCTAACCTGACCTACATTAACCTATGTGCAGAGCCTGGAACTAGACCAAAATACCAGATAAGCAATTGCGGTTACCTTGGGGAAGATGTAGTGATCAAATAAAGCTGCAATCCCAACGAATTCGATTCCGACAAGTAAATGTGCACTTCGTCATCTTATTTAGAAGCTTACAAATTACTCCGGAGATTTCCGTAGTACTTATTTCATCACTAGTAGATTCCGCTGCACTTCTCTGTCTGAAGCGTTTTTCAGGTATTCTTATTAATATATAATCTTATTATTAAACACATTTATAGTCGAGTTACTTAAGTACAAGCTTTAAGAAAAAGTACAACACTAAAATATCATGTAATTGAAAATAACGAATGTTTTAATCTATTAAAAGATAATTACTTTCGCTGAATTCAATGTAACTGAACAAAAAGAGATATTACGTATAATTAATAAGTGTTTTTATAAAAGATATTACTTTCTAAGTGTTTTAAGAAGTAACTTGGATTAAAAGGAAAATAATATAAATGTCTGTGATTTTATAAAAGAATAACAATAAAAATATCTGTAATGAATGTTATAGAAGTTTAATAAAATCATATTTATTTTACATTTTGGTAATGTAGAAGAATATAAACATAACAGCTGTTTCTCTGGTATTAAATGCCGAATTTAAAAAATAAATTTATTAAAAACTTATATATTTGTTACTATATACTGTCAGGATGTAATTAGAGCTAAAACATTTAAATAATTCTTGACTTTTTTAAAAAGAAATGTATAAAATTATATATATATACAACCTTATATTCTACAAATTTCAAATGAGTTTGTAAAAATATTTATAGGAAAATCGTATGAAGACAACACTTATAATTTCATTAAAATTAACCATTATACCTAGTTTATTCATAATTAATTCTTATACTATACAAGATATAATTAAATACAATATTTCTATATATTAAAATATCTATGTAAATAAACATTCTAGAAAGGTTCTATATTTTCAAGAAAATTGAATGTTAGTATTTCATCAAAAATATTGCTGTAAATTCTACTATCAATAATTTCTAATTTAGTATTTAAATACTCAATTTCTACAATGTTATAATTAATTTTAATTAAATTTTTATAAAAACAATTAGTAAATTAGTTTTAACACCTGAATTACAGTTATTTTTATAAAGTAATGAGGTTATACATACATTAAACGAAATAAAATTATTATATATATATAGCTTTGCTCATAAAGTTACAAAAATGTAAATAAATATTAGTTAAGCTATTGCTAACTGGTCCATCTTGTGGAACATTATTAATAATAGTTATATATATATATATATATAAACAGATCTTCAAAGTCAAAGCTATGATTAGAATAAATCTCTGTTTTTTATATACTTAATTATATCAGAACTATTGTTAATAACAGTAGTTTTATTAAGATTATCTGCAGTTTTTTGTAAAATAGTCCTTTTTTCGTTACTGTGCGGAATTCAAAAGATACCTTATGAAATTTAGGAGTTTCATATTAGGAGTTTAAAAGGAAATTAGGAGTTTAGGACATATTAACCATCCAAGTGGCTATTGTTTTAGTCAGCGACAAAATAGTCAACCGAGCACTTTTCAAAATAAAATGTTTCCTGAATGTCTTTTCAGTACAGTCTTTAATTAATCACCCATTAAAATTTCTATTCTGTTAGAATATTATCAGTTGATTCAATTCTGATATTTAATTGAATAATTTATACATTATTTTTTTAAAAAGGCATCTTCACAAAAACGTCCCACTAGCACTTGTAATTGTTTTCAATTCATACAAGAGTACAAGTATTACTTATAATTTCTAGTAAAATTGTGGAATTTCTTTTTATATTGTTAATTTGAAAACACATTTTCTTATAAAGAGCAGTTATTTTATTATTAACCATTTATTCGCTATTATTAATTTCAATAAAAGCATTCTTTTCTTCAAGATGCTTATTAAACATTTTTTAAGCTGTAATATTTGGAAAAAATTGCATAATTACTGTAATATATATAATTTTGCGATCATTTTATACTGTTAAAAGAAGCAAATGAGATTTGTGTGTGTGCTGCATGAAAGAATTGCTTACAGCAATTTCAGACGATTTCTCTTAAAAATAATACTTTGTAATAATTGTAAAAGGTTTTAATAAATAACTTAAGAATTCAAAGCAAAGTTAGAAATTAGATTTCAGCATCCGTTGTGCGTGTGTCTTTTTTACTGATTATTTTATTCTAGTACATTTCAACGAATTTTATAAGCAAATAAGTTTTTATCTCTAAAATGTATCCTAAATTTGATTAAAAATAAAAGTTTTTACACAAAAAACATACTAGATGCATTGGATATCAGTATTATCGTAGTTTCGTTTTAAAAATAAATTTTTTGTTTCTAGTAATTTTCTCTTTTTTCCCAATGCCCTAGTGCATTATATCAGTTAGTCACGCTCTGTGCTAAACCAAGCAATTTTTATTCTTTGCGTGCTTGAAGTTGTTTGTGTTATTTTCTTTCTTGCTACACGGAGAGCTGAGCTATCAAGGTAACCATCAGATTATTCGAAACTTGTGTATTAAATATAGCATCCTAAATATGAATAATAGCTTCAAATTCTTAAGGCTCACAATATAATTTTTACTTTCCTTCTGCTTATACTTCTTAAAAGTCACTTTTCTTTAGAAACAAATTAAAACATTCGAAGCATTTTTTAATTAAAAACAAACGCGAATACAGTTATTACTATTACACACACACACACACACACACACATATGGATTTAATATTTATCATGAATATTTGAATATTTTGTCAAGCTGTTATGTTTACTGAAGTCTTTTATAAACTTCGGGTTTTTAATTCTTTTTTAGTTTTTCGCAGAAATCGTACAGTGGTTAGAGTAATTAATTTGATTTTAAAACATTTTTTTTTTGTTTTAAATCTTAATAATTTGTTGATAATATTGTACATATCAATATGAAAACTCTATAAAATTACTTTGCTTCGTCAAAATTTTCGGAAAAAAATATTTTCCAATAAAATCATCTAAAATATTCTCATCAAATTAAAAGAATTATTCTGCATTTGGCTCTATTCATTTCGCGAAATTTTAACATGATTCATAGAATTGTGATGCAGGACTTTTAAATACATTTCTGATGAACAGTTATAAACGAAAACACACACAGCGCGGAACGCATTTAAAAAAAGAATAAAAAAGTACTATAGATTTTATTTTCTAAGCTGTCATAGTATATAAGAGAACGAGTTCTTCTATCATGTTCAGTTGCGATGCAGGTTTTGTGTTGCTTAAAATGTGACATTTTACATTTATACTAAGCTGTTTCTGGACTTCATATGTAGCGCGTGTAGTTATTTACAAATTCTACATCTGATCATAAGCTGATTGAATTTGAAATTTTAGAATCCACTTTTGTGTCTTTATATATTGACTTCCTTTTTTCTACCCAAAGAATGCCAATTGGAAACACTTCTTTATGCGTTTTGCTTTGTAGCTGAAGACTCCGGATCCATTCTTTTCCAAGCTTTTATTTCTTCAATGCCTTCTAAGCAACATGGTTTTCACAAACGTGGTTGAAATCGGTTGTATGCGAAAAAAAGTTAATACTGTCAGAAGTTCCAACGTCCTCGCTATACAATTTTAAAAGAAATCTTTAAATCTAAATATTTTGGCTACAGAAAAGAAAACACTAAGATGTTTTTAGATGCAAAGCTTACGTATTGGAAAAAAAATCTTTGCTACATTTGATGCTTAAAACGTTTGGTGAAAAAAATCTACACCTTCGGGGTTAAAAGAAATTTTATGAAAAACGTGGAGATTACGGATATTCAGCTTCCAAACGGAAGCTTTACTGAATCATTGTATGAGAAAATTAACGCTGTTCTCCAGAAACATTTCCCCATCGATTGTGAAAAATGTGACAACTTCCATTAGCATTTTCGTTCGTCTTCTCGAAATGCTCGTTTTTCGTATTCTGATCCATCCTTTTCTCACGAGGAAGTGAATTATATATTTGCCAAGTTAAAGAAAAATATTCACCCTTATCCTGATAGTATTTTGTCTGAAATTTTAAAGGGATTTTATTTCATGTTCCTATTTTTCCATCATAGACTATTTAACATTTGATTGAGCATTGGAGTTTTTCCTCGTTACATTAGAATTCTTCAAGAAGTTATTTCTAAAGGCAAAGAACTTATAATAAAATACCTCACTTAGAAAACATTATATATATTAACTTGCTTCCTGTCTTAGGAAAGTGCCTAGAGAGATTATTAACAGAATATCCTGGTTTTTGAATAGAAGAAACTTTCTTAGTAGCAATCAATACGGATTTACAGTTCAAAAGAATACTGAAGAGGCCCTTTTGTGTTTAAATGAAATTTTTTTTTAAAAAGATAAAAAGAAAAATTTACACGCAGTTCAGGTTTTCTTTTACTTTAAATATGCTTTCATTCATACTTCCTGGCATAGTATTCTCAAATTTTGAAGAACATGTGACTTCAAATCAACCTCTCCTCTCTCATTTCCGATTTTTTGAGAGTCAGGATTGCCAATTTGAAGTAAGATTCCTTCTTATAAATTCAACATCTTGAAAGGGGATGTCTCCAAGGCTCAATTTCGGGTCTCCTTTTTTGGATTGTTATTCTTAATGATCCTATTTCAAAGCTCCGAAATTTTTCCTGTTGCGACATTATAGCCTTTGCTGATGATCTTCTGCTCTATGTCCAGGACAAGGGTTTTTCTACTAATTTTCTTCATGGCTTTAAATCTTACTTCTAACTAGTTAGAGCAATTTAAGTTGAAATTTGACCTTGCGAAAGAAATTTAGTGGTATGATTATTAGGAAACGTAATATGTTCCATGTTATACTACTAATTTACTCTTGGATGGTATCTTTTTAGTTTTAGCAGAGGATATTAAATATTTGGCATTTATTGATGGTAAGTTTCTTTGTTTTAAAAATACATAGTCTATATTTGTAATAACTGTGTTAAATTACAACTAGTATTAAGTCGTATAACCATAACACGGTATTATTTCCAATATCCATGCTCTCATCTACTAGAAAGATGTACTTTTCACTACTTATGGATCTGGAGTTTAATTCTTTACAGGAAAATCAACTCTAAGCTCCTAGATATCCATAGGCGAATTTATTACGTTTCACCTGTGCTTATGGTATTAATTAGTTATTAAACAGGTTTTTCAATTTCTGGCTTTCCTTCCATTGATATCTTTGTACTCCAAAATATTTCTTTCATAGAATAATATCTCTATGTCCTCCGTTTTAAGCAACGAATAATCATTATCACTTTTTTGAACTCCCTCCTCTATCAGAACGAATGTTGTTACATTTGTTTGCTTTACAAATGGCAACAAAATTAGTAGCCATGCTAGTTTTGCATTTTAAATTTTTAATAGTAGTATTGAAATTGAACATCATCAATTGGGAATTCATGATGAATGTCTGTTTTTATTGCCAAACGCTTAAGCATTAACATTGCTATCAAATGTATTGAACAGCATAAAGTTTATCTGATTCTCTTTCTTCCATAAAAACGCTAGAAAAATTTCATCGTACAGTAATGTTATTATAGAAATTAAAAAAAATAACACCCACCTCAAAATTTTTAAGGACAAGCATATTCTTGTTTCTCATTTGTTTTTATTCTTGGTATACTGAAATTCTAGGAAATGAAAGGACCGATTTCTTGATGAAGATTATGACCAAACAAGATATTGATTCCTCATTTAATATTCCCAAATCTTTTTACAAGAAGTCTATAGAAAATGTTGAAGAAAATGTTGTCTCACTCTGGAACAATTTTTACACTCAACCAGCTCATTCTATATTGAAAGAAAAAGGTTTTTCGACCATTCCACATAAGCTGGAACCATTCCACATAGGCTCTAATTTTTATTCAAAAGTTTTTAAATCATTCGTTTCCCTTCTGGTAATTTTTAAATGTACCTCAACATACTTAAATTGGGCTCTTCTAAATTTTGAGAATATAATGCTGGGGGTGAGCCAAGTTTTGAACATCTTATTTTTTGTTTAAAATTAAATATAAAAAAAAAAAAAGAAAAAGAAAAGGCTTGAAAGTCAAACTGAATTATCTCAAAATCAATTGGCCTCCAGATTTTTTTTTTTCAACTTGTTTTCTGTAAAGCTGCTTTAACTTTATTTTGTAACATCGCTTAAATTTTGTAGCTTCATTAGTTTGTTTTGAATCTGTACTGATTTTTTTTTGTAATTTGTCTTTTCTCTTATTTTGTTCTATATTTGTTTTATATGCTTGTGTGATTCTTGAGGTGCTCGGGAATTTTTTTTATATAACTTCGAAAAGAAAAGTATTGCATTATCCACAAAAAGTACAAATTTATCTCAAAAATTTTCTTTTAAACGTTAAAGGAATGACTGAATTTTTTTTCGTATTGTAACGTCGTAACGTCTGTGGCATATCCACTTTCCTCGGCCTTCTTCAATGTTTGTTGGTCGAGCTACCAACTTTGACACTCATGCATCTGGACTGCCCGAGCGACACCTGATCCCCGAGATGTCAGAGAAGGGGGATCGTGGCTATTTCGGCAGCTTGTGAAGATTGGGGGAATTCGCCGACGAAAAACCGTTGGAGGTCGATGGCCCTAAAAGAGCGTCAGTCCCTGCTTGGTTCCCGGTCAGACGGACGTCTTGGTATCTCCTGTCACATATTTTTGTATAATCGCTGTACATAGTCACATTAAATATATTAAACTTAAAAATCAGAATTTACTTATTTGTCTGATTAACAATAAATTATCTTCAAACGGTACAGTATATATATTAATACTTATTTTAAATATTCAAACTTTTTGAAAAAAATGTTCAAAGTCTTTTAAAATTATTCCTTTTACTCAATACGTATTATTATCTACCTCATGTAATAATTCGGATACTTAAAACTTACTTTGATATTCTGGTAGATATTTCTTTTAAAAAACAATTTTTATTTTAAATGAAAATAATTGTTTGAATAAGCACTGCAGTTTTCTCTAACAGCTTTTCATAAAATATTCTGGAGATTTCCAATGTTCAAATGAATATGACCGAGAATTATTTTTAATGTAAATGAGACATCAAAGTTTGTAAGCCATTTAATTCGAGATCAATCAAAAGCATTTTAGAAATTATTGATGTAAAAACTCCAGTTGCTTCATATATTATAAAAAGATCGAAAAACTGAAAGTAATAGTGTTGAGAAAAAAACTGTATTAAAATTAGGATCACATTTTGCGCTAACATCAATAATTTAGAAATTTATTCTGTAACAAATAAAGTAGCATCCTTAATTTATTGCCATAATTCTTGCTCGTAATTTTTTTTTTTAAAAAGGTTAAAATTGAAATTTAACCCTGAAAGAGTTTCAAATAATGTCCTTAGATTATTATTATTCAATGGTCAAAATACCACAAAGTTTATACAAAATCAAGGAGAAAATTATGCATAATATTCAGTTAAATCATTTTTACTAGTATCTGATTTTTTTTGCTACAATGTTAAAATTCATGAAGAATCCAAATTTGATATAGTTACCACTTATGGACGAATTAAAGGAAAACCAAGGAAGAAAACTGAATTTTAAGTACCTTTGTGCCTGTATAGGAAAAACGGTTTTCGTATGTAATGGCTTGAGGAAGTCTTCAAGTTTCTGGAATGGGTAATTTAGATTCTATCGAGAACGTTATGGTTCACGGTTAAGTACAGAAATATTTTAAGTCTAAATTTTAAGATACCAAATGAAACACTAAATTTTCAAAATACATTTAAATTTTATCATGATGTATAATTATCTTAAAATGTCATCCTAATCAGTTATGGTTATTCGTATAATCACTCTGAAGTTACAAAAATTTCTTTTAGTCTCCTGATTTCATCGAATGCGAAAGGATTAATTGTAAGAGTGAGCAATGAAAATATGATGTTTCTTCAAGAACTGAGTTGAAAACTATTTTGAGAGAAGAATAGAAGTATGCAACAATAATTACTTACTACTATTTACTACTACTTATAAAAACTAACTACTTATAAAAATTAATCTATGACTAAAAGAACAAGAGAATTGAATTCTAAAAAAAATATTCAAACTAAGTATGAATAAATATTTATTACAAAGTATTTTCTTATTTGAATATTTTTCTAATATAAGTTGTGGTTGAAAATGTCTAAATACTTAAGCGAAACTATTCCTTGCTATTTATGAAGTGATTTTATTTTTCTATTTTTTAAGCAGTGTTGGATAGTTATTTTTTTTATCATAACAATAGTATAAAATAAATAAACAATAACATAAGTAAAAAAAAAATTTCAGTCTTTTAAGTATAACCCCTCCCCTCTTCCCATAAATGTCCGGAAACAAATGAGAGTTACTCGTACTATATGTATTCTTTCTTAAACCCGGAAGTTGTTATTGTATATAATTTAAGGCATGTGTAGCAGGACTCCCGACAAGTCACGAAACATTATTATATATTAAGTATAACGAAGGCATCTTAATTCGCTTTCTTCCCATCTTACTTCTAGTCCAATCAAATCTAAGTGTTGCTTCAAATAGAATTATTTCTTTAGTTTATACAGAAATATTTTTTTGTATTAATCATGAATTCCTTTTAACAGAGTTTTTTATGCGACCTGAGAATGATTTTTACAGAAACGTACTAGGATAAAATTTCTATTCAATGTGAATGAACATTTTTTTTGTTTTGTTTTTAGCGTATACTGGTTGATTTAGAAATAATGGAAAAAACTTAAACAGGTTACAGTGTGCACCAATACAAACAATTTTTATCAAAGAATACGTGGTCTAAAAAGAAACGCAAACGCGCTAGCTCGTTTTGAAACGGCCTCTTCGCAAACCCTAAGACAGCATTCCTATTGTGATTTCTCTAGGGGAAAACACCATGCAAATATAACCTGAGAAAGAAAAGAAGAAATTGTAACAGTGAGTCACAGTGAATAAAAAGGCGACACCGCCAGTTCTATGAAGTTACTCCAGCTTGCAACCGATCTAACAGTGGTAACATACCGGATAATGGCACCCGATAGTAAAACTGGGGAAAAAAAAACAGTTGTGTATTTGCTTTACGGACAGCACACGGAAATACCATAAAGGCAGCACCATTGTACGGGTTACATTTTCTCCACAGGAAGTTGTCCAATCCAAAAACATTTGCATGCTTGCATTGACAGCCCAACGAAACTGGATTCTCTTTTACTTTCCGGTTTGATGCTAATCATACAAGGACTACTTATGGTTTCTTCTTCTATCCCAGATAACATCTGCATGAGTGGTATTCATTTCCTCCCGATGAATCCTACCTGGAATGCTGTTTTAGCGTTTTATGGAGTGGCTGCTTCGAAATATATTAGTGTGTTTGCATTTGATTTTAGACCATGCATTATTTGAAGAAAATTGGTTGAATTGTTGTGTACTATCGCATATTAAAAATTTTCCCTTCTTTTCTGTTTCACCCTGTATAATTTCGGCTTTGGCCGTCATCTACATAGAATTTCGGGAATTTTTACTATTTCTAGAGTTGAAAAATAGCAAAAATACATGGCGCTTGCTTATTAAAATTAACTTTTAATTCTTGATCGAAGAGCATTCAAAAACTGCTGTTTGAACGTTGCGCTGATGAAAGGACAAGCAAAAACTATAAAAAAAAATCTCAAATGCATACTAGATAACTCTGTGAGATGCAGTTGCATGCTTACATCAATATTGCTAGTGTATAATCATTCGCTTTTGTCTTTAAGTAGGTATCTTTTTCATCAGTAACATCAGCATCTGGTTTGTTTACAAGATAACGAAATATCCGGTTAAACCAAATAATATGAAATGTACATATTTAAATTGAGTGACTGCAAAGAAAAATAATTAAATGCACTGAAATCGTAAAAAGAGTACACTTTTTATTGAAATGAATAAGGCCTTTAACAAAACAAATAAAAAATGTCGGCAAGAAACAAAGACGAGACAAACGAAACAAGAATCACTTCACAAGTTTAGCTACCGGCTAAACCTGTCTGGTTAGATATTGGCCTTGGTTGGGAAGTATTTGAAACCTGTGATTGATTGGTAGTTTATTAACATCGCAATAAGAAACAACATGAGGGCTGTAGGTGATGCTACTCATAATTTTGAGCGTCGGTCAAGTAACGATAACGACACCAGAGATGAAAATACACTCTCCTAACTTTCACACCATGCAGTCGTGAATACTGAGTTCGAATAGATTTGACGTGATCATTCCTGCTACACGATAGAAAGCTCTAAGGACATAATGCAAGATGAGCTGAAGAAATCTGATGATGCACATCTTTATCGAACCATGAATTGAACCCACTATTCAACTGAATCAACACCGACAGCGAAACTCAAGACCATGATCACTCAGTTATCCTAGGCCATAAGAAACCTGTAAATCGAGATAAAAACCAAACGAAAGTAAAAAGAGTTTTCAGGAAATTACTTGCTTTTTTCTCTAATGGTACAGACACTTTCTATGTTGTTTGAAACTCTTTCTTAATAATTTTTTTTATCTATTTTTTTGTTTTGTAGAATTAATCGATAAGGTAGTTGAACGACTTTTATATCACTAATTCTTTTTGTTCACAATTTGGCTTCACGACATTCACATCGCTTAACGCCACAATTCAAAAATTGCAAATACATTTCAATCTCATGAAATCTTTTGTTAAATTAGATTTTCTGTTAAAATAAACTAACACAAAATTCTTCAAAGTCATTTCTTCTTCTTTTTTTTTTGCCTAGGAATAATATTTAATATAATTTATATTATTGTTAAAGCACTTTTCCGTCACTGTTTTAATTGAAATGTCTCCTTAATACCAAAAAACAGTTTTTGTAAATACCACCATCTATGACTGCGAGTTTTGTGCGTGATTGGTCGTTTGCTTTTTGTGTTGTGTACCGCATGTTTGCAATTTTTTTTTAAAAAAAAATTTCATAGTGAAAATCTGTAAAATTTCCTAAAATTTGTTACACTTTTTACACAAATACTTTTTTTCAAATCCAAAGGAAACTTGAAAGTAAACTGCAATTACAATAATTTTCTAATAATTAGATAAAAACTTTAAGTATGGATTAGTCTTTATATTTTATAAATATATTTCAGGTAATGAGAAATTTTTCACTATCAGGAACTTAAAAATTAGGGCATTTTCTATCGTTAGTTTCACTTTGTCTAATATTTTTTAGCTCCAAATTTGATAATTTCCACTAGTTTGTTGACTGATTTTTTCAGAAAATAGTAATAAATCTTATGTAAAATTCTTTCTCCTTTTTAAAAAATAATTTTAAATATTGATTTAGATTTAAATTTTAATTCAACTCTAAAATATCTTTAGTTTTACTATTTACTTTTATATTATTAAACTTGATTATAACCTAAAAATTCAATTTTAAAATGTTTTCTAAATTCTTCATTTATGCAGAGAAATATATCTTAACATGTGGTTCAAGGTTCATTTCCGAACAAGTAACATTTTATAATATA
The DNA here is from genome assembly GCA_019974015.1 of Nephila pilipes. Taxonomy (NCBI): domain Eukaryota; kingdom Metazoa; phylum Arthropoda; class Arachnida; order Araneae; family Nephilidae; genus Nephila; species Nephila pilipes. The sequence continues at coordinate 266,861 of BMAW01105688.1, forward strand.
AATTACTTTTGCCTATAAGTATTCGGAAATTCTGTTTATTACCACATTATTGTAATTTGCTTCTATTAAACCTTGAAACCGACAGATGGCGGTAGAATACGCAATCATTACTTTTCTGTTGCAAAGAAACATTAGAAGTCATCGCAGCTAACATAATTTTTTCACTTCATCTTGCAGCAAATTGTAGTAGAATTTCGCGTGGATAAAGTAAAAAGTTGTGCATCTAAAAATCTTAAATAAAAAATATATAAAAAAAATTTCGATTTTAAAAAAATGAGGGTTAGAGAAAAGTTATTTTAGGAAGATGGTCCAAAAAAAATCATTTAATACTTTTTAACAGCCAACTTTAGAGAAATTTATATATATAAAAAAAGGAAGAAATATATAAAGAAAATGTTTATGCAGAACGAGAAAAGGAAACTACTGCATTAAAATGCTTGCATAACAGGAAAACATATTGTTTAAAACTTAAAAATTCACGTTATTTCTAGTTGTTTAATGCAGATATGAGTTTTTCTGCCCTAAGAAATTATTCACTCTTTAATTTGTTTGTTATGTATTGTGTTATAATTAAATTATTGCATTTATTTAATAAATCATGAAGATATATTTTATGAATAAATTTAAAATTTGACAATTTTGGCATTTGTGTTAAAGATATAAGCGTATCATTGTTTCATGATTGTTGATGGTAAAGAAACTTTTTAAAAAATTTAATTTCAGACGAACAAAAGTCTCTAAATATACAGAAGTTCTCTAATTTACTTTCGATGCAGTTTTTTGAATAAAACTGCTCATTTCTCAGTTTTTAATCAGCAAAAATTGATTGTTTTATGTGGACCAATTCACTATTTGTGCGAAATAATTTCAACCTCTTTCAAGTACAAAATATTTTTTAAATCATAATCTAACTTTCTAGAAAGGTACATTGTTATGAAATCTTATGTTTTCTCAAGCTAACAATTTTTTTAATCTAACATTCTCTTATCTTTAATTTCTAGAAGTTCAATTTAAACTTTATTATTTACGAGATATTGTATTTTATGCTTAAAATTTATTGTAAAGAATCATGAATCAACTTGGTGTTAGATAACTAATTAGAAATTTCAAAAATTAAAAAAAGTAAAAATTAAAATAAAAAAGCGAAAGAAACGAAAATACGCTTTCCCAAAAATTAATTTCTTTAAAAAACTTTTGAGTTTTTGAAGACTTACCTCAAAAACAGAACATCTTAAAAAGAGGAAATATATTAAAAATAAAGTTAAAATGCATGCGAACCAGGCCTTATATTTGTTGTCCTAACTAACACGAATAGAAATTTAAACCGTTGTTAAATGTATTTGTATTGTTTTGATGATTTAAAGTTTAAAGAATTTTACGCAGAACTGGGAGGTGTAATAATTTTTAAAAAAATATTGTATTAATAGTTTTAGAGAAATAAATTTTGGACAAGGAGGTGTGAAGTTGAATTAAAGCAAAAATATAAAATTTCTTGCAGAGCTGTTGAAAAACTGTGCTATTTTTAGCTTGTCTTTTTATTTAAAATTTTTTCTTTAAAGTTAGTTTCAATTTAAATTTTATAAACAAGTTTAAACAGAATAAATAGAGTTAAGAAATATACCAAATTAGTTTTAATTTATTGAGCTGCAGTAGAAAACATAGTAATTCCAACATATTTTTAACATTTCGAAAAAAAAAAAAAATGTAATTAGGTAAATGAATGGGTGTGTCTATATATATATATATATATATATATATATATATATTAATATAAGAACAAGAGAGAAATTTTAATTTACTTTCTTTGCACCTAGATTTAATATTCAAAAGAGTCAAAATACTATGTACTATGTAACTTGTTAAATTTTTTCAAGTTACTGTAGAAAACAGAACAAACACTAATACTGAACAGGAATCTAAAATCCATTTAGGAAATAATATTAACATTCTGCTCAAAGATTTGAGACTCATTGTATCCACTTAAGAAGCATTCATTTAGTGTTTTCTTTATTAATATTTATAAAAACACAAGTTTCTCAAGGAATGGGATCACTTGATACACATTAACCATTTACACAGGACCAAATGTAAATGTAAACAATTAGAGCTATTAACATTATTTTGAAAATCAAGTTTAATATAAAATTTGAATAGGTAGTTGAACATTAAAAATCTATGTAATCCTCATTTTTTTAGCTCGAGATTTATATTTTTATGTTTTGAAAAAATTTTGAATCCAACTTGGTTATATTTTTTTTCTTGGGTAAGCTTAGTTTTCAATGTTAATTACAAGAGACTCATTTTCTAAAATTTATTTATTTTATGTCCAAAATAAATAAATTATAAAATCTGGGTTTTTGTGTGTGTTTATTTGAGGAAATGTAATTTATAGAAAATTACTTCGGGAACTGGTTTATATATTGTGTACTTTTAATCAACATAGTTTTATTTTTTAGCTTAAACGAGGATTACATTTGCTAAAATAAAGAGGAGTATTATTATTTAAGCGTAAAGTATGCATAAAAATTCCGGGAGCTTGTCAAAAATATGTCAGATTCTTTCTTGGTTGATTTAAACAAGAAATATATACTATATTGACCTTACTCGATAAAAATATATTTTTGAGAATTTGGTTCGATGACTTGTTGGTATTTTTGTTTTCATAGAACCACCATTTTAAAACATTTCTTAGCTTTAAACAAAAATATTTTATATTGATTTTTCTCTTGTATTCCATTAAACCATTATTTCGGGTAAATAATGATTTTTGAAGCTTTTTTTTGTATAATTATTACTAAACAAGTTTCAATTATATAATATTAAAGAAATATTACAATTTCTATTATTAGGGAAAAAAAAACTTACGAAGAAAATATGATTACATTTCAAAGAACCGTTGTGTGAGAAAAGGGATATCTTCTAATTAGCGTATTTCGAAGCATTATTTTAAGTAATCTTAAAAGAAGCGTTAAAAATGCCATAATTTGAATAAATGTTAAAATAAATTTCGAAATTTTGATAATATATTGAATATTTTTCAAACTGCTAAGTATTATACACAATATAATTCTAAAAATTATCTTTTTAGACATAGCAATTCTTAAAAAAAGTGTAAATTGGGAAGCAAAATAATATATAAATATATACAATATTTAATAATTTCCTGTAAGATAGGATGTAATTGTTTTTTAAAAAAAACTACTAATTGTTTTTTTTAGATTCAATATATGTCTCTTTGATAAATCATGATTTGTAGCATATTATTAGTCATTAGACAACACAAGTAGTCATATACTTACAAGGAAACAAAATGCCAGTATGCATGCGAATAAAAGTAAAATATGTGTAAACTACATCATTTAAAAATTAAATAGAATTGAAACAGGTGGTAAAATACACAATGTTAATACGTACAGGGTTAAAATATACGATCAAATCGATACAATCTTTAAAAAAAAATAATACATATTTTTTATATTACTTGCAGATTACGATTTTAAGACATTATTGTGTTCATTGAAGATGAATTAATGTAATTAAAATATTTTATGAGGATATCTGATTCTTCCCTTACGTAGTATGGACAGACAATTGAAGCAGAAATTTAAAAGAAAAATACTAAACTTACTTTAAGAAAAGACTAATTTATTGTATAATAGACATATTATAATAAATAGTAGTAATTAGTCGTATTTAATTATGGAACATAAAACCGAAAGCAAAATTGCGTTCAGTAACATATAACATTCATACGACGTTCAATTATATTTAATAAAATATTGCTGCATGTAAGATTTATTCATTTGGATTACTCGCTTTTATTTAAGGAATTTCAATGATATTCGAAATAGAAATTGTAATAGAAAAATTCTCAATACTTTAATTATGTTTCTTCTAAGACAATAAAAGATTGTGAATATCCATAAACCTTAAAGATCAGATTCTGCGATTTTTCGAATTAAAAATAGCTAAATTGTAACAATATAAAATGAATTAATCTCTCTTTCATGATAAATATGAGCTGGACAAAGATGCATTGTTCTAATGACTTGCAATCAAAGCTTTCCTTAATGAGAAATATAAATCGAATCTCAAGTAATTTAGAAAGCTCATTACTTGAAGCTTTTGACAAGAAACATTGAAAAATAGCGCTGAAAACTGCTTATTTTAGAATTACTTGAAAATGAAATTTTTCTATGCTTTAGTTTTGGTGTTTCTTTTCATTGAATTATTTCGAGATGAATATCATTTTGCTCACGTTTCATTTATTTAAGCGACAAAAAGCAATATTAATCAGTTACAGCGAAAGAGAGTAGAAAATAACTCCCCTTAGAAAACAGTTAATTAAAGCTCATCTTCTAGTTTTCTTTTTTTTTTTTTGTCGTTTCTTCCATCCATTCTTTGCCTATTATCCACCTTTCTTTTCATTAGTTTTAGAATTTTTTTTTTAAAAAATAATAATTCGAATCTTTTCTTTTGAAAAAGAGATTTGAAACCGAGATTAATTAAAATTTTAAAAAGATAGGAAGAAAAAATAACAACTACAAATGTGGAGACTTTTGCGTTATTAAGCGGTGTGTTTTGAACGGAGAGGAGACATGCAATTTAGGAAATCGAAGAGAAAAAGTTAATTAAAGAAGCAATGTTTCCAAAAATTTGAAAAAAAAAATCTATGACGGAAAATTGATAATCAAGTATTTAAAAGGAAAACTCGGAAACGTAATATAAAGTATTTGTAAAATAAATTAGTTATTGAGGAATATATATTATTCATACCACATTGATTAATTTTATGTTTATTTTTTGTATTGATTTTAAATATAAAATAATCATTGTTTTAGATTTTGAATTCTAACAAAGATAAAATCAATATGTGTTCTTTAGAAAGTTGCTTTGTAAAATATTAGAGGATAGTAAAAGATAATTGATAATCATATCTCTCTGTGTGTAAAAGATACCATATTTGATTAAAATGCATTATATTAAAATAATTGAATCCAAAATTAATGAGCTCTAAAGTAACTCGTTAATTTTTTATTGTAAGTTTTATAAGGAGTCAACTAAGCCTTTTTGATTTTATTTTTTAATTATAGGATTCCTTATAAGTTTTAAATGAACATCTACCTTTTAAAATAAAAGTAATTTCTATCGTACATTTTTTAATTTACAAATTTTAATTATAGGAATCCATATAAGTTTTAAATCAACATCTACCTTTTAAAACAAAAATAATTTCTATCGTGCATTTTTTAATTTACAAAAATGTTCTAAGCTTATTGTCAACAATTTTTTTTTTATTTTTGAAATGAATTTTTGAAATTGAAAATTTCAGCAATTATTGGAAATATTTCAAAATTATGTACTGACTTATTACAGCTTTCAGTTAGTTCATATTTTTATTTATCATTTATTCCTATGTAATATTTAAGTGTTTTAGTTCAACGATAGTGTGTTTAACTTTGTAAATCTCCATTTGGGTTAGAAATTTTAGTTTACTCCAAAAAACATTCGAAGAAATAAAACTATAGGCAATTCACTGATCATAACATTATTTTTTGATTATACACTTCATTGCATACCTTATGCTTTTTATCAACTAAATTGCCATATAAAATTAGATTTTAAATTTTGCCTTATGGGTGATTATTATATATGTTTTAAGATAAATTAATTACTTCGTCACTGAGTACAGTGTGAATTTAATTTCTGATGTGCTTAGACCGATTTGTAAAAATAGATAATCTCTGACAATTTCGAATAACTTCAATAACGTTATCACTATATAAAGGAGTATCAATCCTTCTCTTTAATTCTATAACATTGTTCAATAAACTTATTAATTATTTTTCGGGTTCAAACATGATTTGTTACTTTAAGAAATCCTTTTATAATGCCATGAAAATATTCTGAATAAGTCAGATAAAGCGTGTCTAGTTATGGTTTGGCTATAATTTTTTCTCTGAAACCTGATTAAGTAAATTAAAGTAAATTTTCAAATATCATATATATTTTATTAAATTAATGTCATATTGTCAATTAATGATCATGTTTGATTAGATTGTTATCGAAGATTTCAGATGATTATTTGAAACTCTCAAAAATATATTATAACTTTGACACACAAGTTTTTAAATTACTTGCAATTTTTTTATTTTCCGTCGACACTTTCAATCAAATTTTAAAAAATAAATAATTTTTTTTTTGTATTTTTCCATGTTATGATACATTGTGATTTTAAATATTGTTAATAATAAATCAAAAATGAAGCTTCTACAAGAAATTGTTTTCTTAAATCACATCTATTTCATACTTTCGACTTGCCCCCCCCCAAAAAAAACAATAGTTAATTTAATTTTCATAAAAAGAAGAAAGAAGTCTTTTATTTTATTTTATTTGTTTCTGCGTTCCAGATCTCTGACAAATTGTTTCTATTCATTGTTTCTACTATTTGATTCCTTCATGACCTCAAACAATTTTCTTTGGTATCAAAATGAAATTCAAAAGATTGATTAATCATATCATTAGTGAAATAATGACAAAAATATAATTACTAAAATTTTTAACGAACGATACTTGGTGCTTCTGCTGATGTGTGAGCAGGGAAACTTTTTAAAATGCTTTCATAACTTCGAAGTTTGATGCAATTGCAATTATAATCATTTTACTTTTTTGTATTCTGATATTTTCTCTGTGATTTTCTCCAGATGTTCCTCTAAAAATAATCTCCCATTTTCCTTCTGTATATTCCTTTTTTTTTTTTTTTAAAAAAAAAGAAGGAATATTTAATAAGAAAATGGAAATAAATATAAAATTAAGCCATGACCATGTGTGTGAATAGTCAGAATTATTTGTAGCAATTATTCATAATTAAGAATTTCTCAATAAATCTTTATTAAAAAAGGATTCAAATGCATGTGACACTATTCAGCTATATGAGGTGTTGCTATTAAATAGAGACCGACGTTGTAAAACATTTTATTTTGATGTCATATATATTTATTATCACCAATAATATACACCCTCCTCTTTAACTGCAACGCTCCATGAGAATCTTCCATTGTTCAAAAACAATACCGGAAGTATACTTCTGTCTGCTTCCTCAGGACGCTTGCCGCTTTTTCTTTCACAGCTTCAACTACTCAAATCTTGTTCCTTTTAATGCAGATTTCACCTCAGGAAATAGAAGTCGCATGGCTCAAGATCTGGCGAATAAGGGGGATGGTCTAACACTGGGATGCTGCACATGGCTAGAAACCTCTTGACAGACTATGTGGAATGAGTCGGTGAGTTATCTTGGTGGAAAAATTTGCCGCATGAATTTTTTGTTAATTCCTATAGTTTCAGCAATAGCACGAATACTCAAATGACTGCCAGATCGAACCAGATGACCAGTTGTTTCGGTATTGTCATCCCTTTTAGACGTGGGAGGGAACCCAGGTGTAAATAATTTTCAATGTCTTCTCGGCTATCTTGAAAATGCTTAAACCACTCAAAAACACGTTCATGAGATAAATATTCATTGCCATACATTTCTTTCAACAAATTATAAGTTTCGGTTACGAGTTTTCCAAGTTTCTTGTGAAATTTCATAACAAATCGTTGCTCACTTGTTATATTTCGGTGAAACAAAAACAAAAAAAAAAAAAACTTTTTTGTGAACGAAGGCTACTGCTACACTGATTTTTTTTACAGAAACGAGAGGCACTGCAATCGAAAAGAAAAAAAAAATAAAAGTTTCACGCTAAATAGCTGTCTGTCGAAGGCGTTTGGAGCACGCGTACTTCTACAGCAGCGTCATTTTCGTTATTTAATTGCCACACCTCGCATTCATTAAAAGTCATCAAAGAAAAGGAAAGAATAAGAGAATATTTTTTAAAGCAATCTGTTCCCAATGATATTTTTAGATTAATGTATTACTTCAAATTGTATTTTTTAAGGAAAAAATAAAGCGGTATAGATGCTAAAAACGATTATACATCAATTTGAAAAAATTAACAAGTAAAATTACAAAAAAATTTGATTTCCACCATTTCCTCCAAATTTATCATAAGATAATGTCAATTAAATAGACGCTAATATCAAAACATTTTTTTATCGCACTTTTTACAAGCCAAACATTTAAAATAAGTAATTTGCTTTTAATTCAAAATAATTGATTTCGTAGAAATGTTTAGAACAAAGGTGACTAAATCATGACTAGCGAGTCACACATAGCTTTTTGGTGTTTATATATATATATATATATACACATATATATACATATATATATATATATGGTTTGAGACAAATTTTAGCATATTTAAATATTCTAGAAATTTTCAAACCATTTAACTCATGATAAATTTCAGTAAATAATTGAATATTTCAAAATGATATTCAAGTATCGAATTACGAAAATGTTTTCAGAATTGGAATTCTTGATTTGAAATAAAATGTTGTAATGTAAATCATGAAAGCGAATTTTTAGAAATATTTGAATGTAATCTCCCCCCTTCCGCTTGTTAATACTATTATATGCAAATGAGATTATATGCAAGATGCAAGTTATTATAAGATAATTATAAACTAGATTACCTCTTTTCAAAACTAACCTTAATTTATGATTACAATATATACGTACAAATATCCAGTTCTTAATATAATTATTTACTGATATATATCATATTGTATGTAATGTAGTTAAACTACCTCTAGAGAACATTTTTCTTTTGTTACACATTCTTATATTTTTAATTACGGAAACTACGATTTTTTAAATTGCTCTCCTGTTGCTTCTAGTGCGACGTTAATAAAATAAATCAACCATTAAATTGTTGAACATTTATGCGCTGACAAATTTTATTCATAATTGCATTTGGTATACGATACTTAAAATTCGAACAAGAATTATAAACAAAATGTGTTTATAGTAGTATAATAAGCATATGTGCAAAAATTCTTCATGTTCTACGACTATCAAATATTTGCATTTTATCATTTGAAATCTCACACAAAATAAGTCTCGCCATCCCTCGTTTCGAAAATATACCGATTAATTTTATACTGGTTGATAAATTAAATCAATAAGCCTACCTTTTGCTTATTATTCCTCTACCCATACACAGGGGCTAATGTAATTCTTCTCATATATATATATATATATATATATGAGTGCGTGTGTGATGAGGTATTAACTTTAAATGTTTAATTAAAAAGGACAAACCATTAATAATGGCACAAACTATAAGATAACTTTAAAAATAAAAAAGAGGGATAAACAAGGCCAGTATACCTTTTATCAGTATATAGCCTCTATCGCACACACCACGTTCCTTTTCGCCTTTTCAGTCACGAGCTGCCTTCTTCAGCACGCGGTGTTATAGCTCTTCTCCACTTCCGTTCTATCTGCGGCATCTTTTGCCATTCATTTAGGGGGGAAATAACTATATATATATATATATATATATATATATATACTAGCAAACTCGGTCACGCGTTGATGTGGCTAAGTTATACTTGAATTATATCATAGTAAACTATTCAATACAGTCAAATTATTATTTAGGAATAAAGACGAAAATGTTGTAGCCGATGTAAAAATCCCCGTGATTGAGATTTGAGCCTTATGACAAAATTTGGAGGCGATTGATGAAAATTTTCTTTGAGTTAATGCTAAGCACAAATAAATATAAAATTTTGAATTTTATATTTTATTCATCACATATTCAAGTATAGTTTTTAATAAAAGAGTATTTTACAAAGTTCTTAGTTGATAACATAATACAATTTTTAAATGAAGTAGGTAGCGAAGATTATTTATTATTTTTAATAATTATACTCATCATTTTGATTTATAAAAATATTCAATTTGAAATTAATTCAAAGCTAATCGGTGCACAACCGATTAGCTTTGAATACTGTCTCACACAAATAGATTCGATGGTTTTCCCACACGTGAGCATGCAACGTATAATTGTCCTTGGTAAAAACATAGATTTTCCAAGTATAAGCCGAAAATAGACCTTTGGCCTTGAGACTAATTTATGATCATGTCGAAAGCTAACCGTATTGGAAACTGAAGCCTTTTGAATGGCATCACAGATTCTGATGGTATAATTGGAATGCGTGGCAACAGGACCACTTCTCCTGTAAACTTTCCAGTCAAAATAGTTGCTTCAGGAATATTTCCGGTGATATTTTTGATGACCAAACGTTTACCATTGTATAATTGAGGTGGATTCAAATTACGTAGAAGAATAATAGGAGAAACTGTCTTCAACCGAAGATTATGTGGTGGCATTCCGGGCATATCCAGAAAATTTAAAAAATCATTCGGAAATTTTACACTTTCGTTTTCATCAACAACAGTATCGATTGATTTAAAAGACAGCAGATCACTTGGCGACAACTGTTGTATATGGAAGTTAATTTTGTCAACATCGGCATTTTTGGCTGCCAAAATAGCCCGATTACTGAGCCAGTTATGATCCAAGTGATTATTCTGTATGTCCGGGAAGATATTCTCAATTAATTCATTTTTCGCCAGAACAACAGTGCAGAAATTGTCTGGCAATTTAATGCATTGCGTTTTTGGTTATAGTTCTATTCTACCGTTTCTAATATCTAGCAATTGTTCCGAAAACATTTGTGCCAATGGATCATTTTGCAATTGTACGCGCATGTTTATGGTTAGTCGAAGTGTTTCGTCACTTCTCCATAAGAACGATTGTTTTAAACATGCGCTTATCTCATCGGCGAAAGTACAGCGAGGAATAACTGGAGTACATTCCCTAGAAAACAATATAGATATATGGTTCAGAAAATTTCAAAGAAATATATTAATAACCTTTTTCATTTATTATTGTCACCGCGCATACATTATGCGTAAAAAGCAGTTTTGAGAAAAACGCATTTAAAGTTTAAATCATTGTACCTTTACATTAAATTACCCATGTGGTAAACTAAAATTCTCCAGATTTGTATGTTACACCTTCATTAACCACATCTTTGGCAAATTTTCTTTTCTTTTTAGATCTATTTTTTTCCGGGCAGTTTTCACTCCACATGATGAATGTCGTCTTGATTCAGTTATCCGCTCTTCAGCCAGTTGAGCAAACCCTTTCAATGTATTTGTTCCTACTTGCACATCAGCTGCATTTAAGACATCAAGCAAACTTTGAAACCCTTTATTAAATTGTATGACGGCCAACTAATCGCCTAATCTTAGAGTTTGCAACTCTCTCAACGAAAACTTCTTTCGGTATAAATTTCCACAAAACGCCATTAAAAATTACATTTGCATTTTGTGTTTTCCCATGCAACATTTATTCAGTAAATGCTTGCCACATAGTTTCATATAATGAGGTTTAATGATGTTCATTATATTTTGGGATAGTCCTTTACCAGTATCATTATATTACCAGTGTTTCGAAACCTTGAACCCACACGCTTTTGAATGTGTACTGTACATTCAAACTTTGTGACACTATTTTCACCATAAATATTTCTAATCGAATCAAAACTATTTGAATGACCATCCCCATAAAAATGCACATATTTTAATTTTCTCGTGTGAGTTGATCTTTCAAACATGTGATAAATACCGATGGGTCCATGGCACCGGATGATCCCACGTTTCACACACTTTTGAGTAATTCTACCTTCAGGATTTTTTTTTTGACAAAACCTGCACATTTTTGACATAATTTCAATGTCTAACACTTTGCCAGTATCTATGGGTATGGCACTAACACATCCATTCAGAGACAAATGTCCTCTTCGCTTCCATGTTCCATCGACTGATACGTCGTACTGAACAATTTCGTCAAAATTATTTTTCTCCTGAATCTCAGAGGCAGCCTCATTCATGAGCTGTCTTAGATGGAATGTTCAAATTCATAGCTGAATACAGCTTTTTTTGCAACAGAATGTCCATTTCCAATAATCCTCAAGCAAAAAACAAATGCAAGGTTGATGCTGTGCATTTTGTTTACTTTTGGTGATGTACAAAAGGAGATGGAATATTCACAGTTTGCACATTTTAGTAACAAATTAGATGCTAAGTCAAATATTGATTCTCCGAAAACTTTATAGTATTTTGAAAATACCCAGGACAATTAAATGAGGAAATAAAATTATTTAAAGGCTATAGTCGGGTATAAGGTGTCCCCTAGGCGATTTGCAAATCTTTGGGGCGATAATGATATAAAAGCGTCGATTCGTTATGGTAACCCTAAGAATACTCAATGCTTAATTCGCGCACGTTTGGCAGCTTATCAAGGAAGTCGTCAAGTTTCGTCGCCAATCACCAAGGGGACACCCTATTCCCGAATTTAACTCATTTAAAATTTTAAATCAATTACTATGTTATAATCTTTATTTTAAACCATCAATTGGTTTTGAATGTTAATGAAGTTCTGATTCACTTAATGTTGTTGTAACACATCTATCAGTGTTCTTCTGATCCACATTTTTGATGAAAAGGTTTCCCTTAAACTTATATTTTCTGACAGATCTTCGATTTTCCCTATTAGCCATGACTTATAACAAAATACTAATGCTAACGAATAAAATCAAAAATATCTAACTAAAATTAATTTCTATCAAAATCAATCCCAACATTTTAAATTAATACTATCGTACACAAAGTTTAAGCTTTGTAAACACAATATTGTTGCCAAACGTTTTGAAGTAATTGGGTGTTGCCAATCGGCAGATCCTAAAAGCACAAATTAAACAAATAATTTGCAGTAAAAAATATCATGATTATATATTAAGATAAAAACTACCCTATCTCTCAAGGTGGACCAAACTGCACACAGTGTGCAAAATTATAAAACCATTCAAGAAATAGAAAATACATCCCACTCAGAAACAACCCACAACTACACAGACCACGAGAAATTTTAATTCTTTAATTTCACTTATATAACAAAAAAATTGGTAACACAAGCACACTCCTCACAAAATCTCACCCCTACGCAGCCACTTATATATACAGAATTAACACACCACACCATCGACGAATCACAGAGCGCGCTCTCACTGCTATCAGACTGAACAAGCAAGCAGGAATCCAATAGACTATTGCTTCCGTGTCCTAAGCCTAAACTCATGAATTTCTACCATCTTCTCTTTTGGATTAATTTTAACAACACTAGTACTTCAACTAGTGATATTCTAATATTAATAATATATAATCAGCATATTTTTCAAAATTAATTTAATACTGTCTAAAAAGCTATTGCACTGTAATTTTGTTTTATTATCTTAATATCTAAATCTTAACTTCTGGGCAAGTGTAAAACCAAAATTCAGTCTCACTTCAAATAATAGCCAATTCACAGGGGATTAAAGACCGAGAGGGTTATGTTCCCCGACAAAAATAGTCGGTTTGGTTTGGTAGTGTGCAAAATTTTATTAAACTTGGTTCATTAGCTTAGGAGTTCATCGCGGGCAAACAACGTGACACAAAATTTATATATATATATGCATGTGTGTGTGAGAGAGAGGGAGTTCAGAAAGTCCAAAAAATGACAAATGAAAATGCTTAATTCGAGTAAAAAAGAATCTGAAGCTTTTGCGAACGCAAGTTTATTTTTCAAGGAGTTTCCGAACCCGCTCAGGACCGTGATCACGTATACGTGATAGCGCGATTCTCCCTTCACGGCCCACGGTATCGTATATGTGACAAATGTTTCCGTGTCACCGGGCCTATGATCACACTGGTATGATTTCAAATTGGAACACTTTATTTGATTAACGGCCATTAGAGGGCGGTTGAAGTTCGTTATATTTTTAAATATCGTTCCATGGAGTGTTGACCTTCAATTCCTTTTTTTTTTTATGCTGTCGGATCAGGGGAATTTGAAAATTAAAGCAACTGCATTTGTTCGCTTCTTTTGGTCGGATTCCGCATTTAAAGGGCTGAGATTTACTGCGCACTGGATTTTTCTTTATATTTTGACGGAGTGTGCGTGGGGGGGGGGAATGATGAAATGTTTATTGGTTAGCGTTGGGAGTAGACTTATCGTTCGCAAGATGGTATTTTGTATGTTTTTGGATCAATTTATCTTTGCTATCGTGACAAAAAGACTGAAATATCTGAGTGAAAAATCAAGGAGACAATGAGTTGTGTGCAAAAAAGTTTTCCTAAAAGAAAAAAACGCAAGTTGTCATATTGTAAATGCAAAATTTGCAACGTAGGGCTTTGTCCTGAACAGTGTTTCGAAATGTATCATAAGCTTCAAAAGTTTTAAGTATTATGTAGTAATTTAATTGCCTTTAATTATATTTTTTTTATTCAGTTCTCCAATATTTTACCTATATTTTAAATACTCGTAAATTTAAAAAAAATGTCATTTATATTGTTATTATTTTCGTAGCTCTAGAATTTTTTTTTATCAAAATGAACATAATTTCTTTAAGAATCGTAATTATTTTTTTAAATATTACAAAAATTTTACCACCTTATATTTGGATGCTATCAATGATAATAATCTGTAAGTTTCAGATATGTATTCGAAGGAATGATTTTATATAAATTTTTATATGAAATCAGACTTAGTGAGGAAAATCGCCCGGTCCCGTGCGTTCGTACGCTTAAAGAACGCGCAGGCCTGGGGAAGCGGTTCTTTCTCTTTTCGACGGTCTTGAACGGGTTAATATTCATTTTTTAAATAGTTTTTCTTTAAAAAAAACAATTGTATCAAAATTATTTGCTAGCGTTTTGTCTTACATATCGTTTTGGCATAATTTATATATAAAGACAGTATTCATTTAGAAGACACAATTTATTTTCAAATGGTATTGCTCAAATTTGGTACCATTTGTTTCGAAAAATCGAACAGACCAACGGTCGATAGTCTCGGATCTTGATATTCAACCTTGCGTGAAGTCTCCAGTATCTTCCAAAGAAATTGCACTGCCTCTATTTTTTTCCATCTAAGAATATAATCTCTTTTCAGACGATATCTTCCACGTATGTATATATGTGGTTCCTATCTATGGTTGCATATGGAGTGAAAATAATAAAATAAAACAGGCATCATTGACCTGTTTTATCGTCCGTAATAACGGTCGCAGGGGAAGAACAAAAAATAGAATCCAAGAAAAAGAAAAGAAGAAATTCCAGACGAAAAATTCTTCTGGTACATTGTAATGAATGTTACATAATTACTAAGGCACAAACTGCCGCCATTATATAGAGATTTACGTTCCAACTTGTTTACTCGAACTTAATGTGTGAAAGAAAGTGGAAAAATGCAGCCATCGGTTACTTTTTTTTCTTCCCTACGTGAAAGCACCACATTTCTACTTCAACTTGGAGTTAATGGAGTCCAGGATTGAATATTGTTTCGGAATGAGGCTAGAAAAAATTGCACGTTATGTGACTTGCGGGCACATTTATTTTAAACTCTCCTTCTTTTACACTCTTTCGTTCCTTACTTGCATTACCCTAATACCTCTTTCTTAAATTATCTCACACTTCTTAAATGGAAATAAAGGCCTAAGTTGCAATTAAATGTTGCTGGCACGGTGTAAATTTGCACGGAATAAATCAGAAGCGTGTTTTTCAGGTTGATGTTTTAGATTCTTTACTTTTTTGCTTTTGTTTTCTTCATGAAGATTAATTCTAACGTCTGCTATTGCTCATGTTATTCGATTTAAGGTAATGTGTGTGGCTTCAAGAAACAAGAAAGGTGTTGGACTGCATTAAAAACAAATTACTGCTCCTAATTTTTGTAAAAGGGATTTGTTTGCAATGAAGTATAGTATAAGAATAATGAAAAGGCTTGTTTTTAAATATGCCTTGTAAAGTTACTAATGAGAAAATACCTTGCATGTCGTTTTGTTACAAAACTTTACGCTTTTGAAAAAGATTATAATTACTTTTTGTATCCATTATCAGAAAGGTTTTGTAAAATTTTTGTTTCATAAAGAGTATAACTTTCTTGTAATGTGAAAGTTTTGAACAGGAAAGAACTTAGTAGTTTTCTGCGTATTTTTTTCTCTCTTTTAACTTAGTCAGAATCTCACAGTAATAAGTTAGTTAAATTACACATTTATTTTGTTCAAAACTCAAAAATTGTATTAACCTCTTACTTTAATTTCAAATTTCGAAAGTTATAGTCTATTTTATTATTTTTAGAAAATACTTAGTCATTATACGAGGAGGAAAATAAAGCTTTTTTTGATATAAAAATGAATATCTGACTAATGCAATACGAATATTTAAATGTAATTTTTATTTTGTAATTTTATAATTATTACTAAATAAACCAGCCTAATTTTCAGTGCTTTCAGCCTCTAATTTTCACCATGTGGTTATTACATTCATTATACTCACAACATTTCTATATCTAAAAGAAAACTTAATAGGAAATACATATATAGAAAGATAAAACTTAAAGTTGCATCATTTTTGTAATTATATTTACATTTTCTTGTACTTTTATAATTATTAGAGATATATTGGGTGATTTATATTGAAAACAGAGAAATGTTGCAAAGTACAGAAGAAATAAAACCATCTATAAAGATAAAAATCAACTTCAAAAAAACTAAAAATATAAACGTATTTTGCTATCGTTATGTATAGAAAGCCGAATTATGATTAAAAACGAAACCATATGTAACGTTTAGCCTATAATAAGGTCGGGAAATCCATGATCTTACGCTTTATTTAAGATTATAAATCAATGCCACCTTAATAAAACATATGTTTCCTGTTTATTAATACATTTTTAAATTTTCGTCTATAAAATAAAGTCACATGATTCTTAACTACAATCAAAATAAACAGCCATATAGATGCCCCTTAAATTTAAGATCTTCACTTATTTCTATGTATTCATAATAATGTAATTCCACTATGATTAAAATATATTCTTTTCTCAAGGTAACATATAGCCTCGTTTTCAAATCTCTAAAGTTGGGAAAATTTTAAAATTTTTACCATATAGTCGTGAGAATTTTATAAAATAAATACATAAATTTATAGCAAAAATAAAGAAATATACATGAAGTCTTAATTCATTTTAGATATAATATAGAACTTTTATAAATTAAAGTAGACTACTGTGGTTTTTAAGAACAAAAGAACTTTCAACCAATAACCTGATAAACTCTTTGAGTTCTAAAATGATTAATTTTTTTTGACAGCTTTCCTCACATGAGTATTTCATAATTTGTGACAATTCTGTGTTTAAAATAAACTTATCATAAACCTTTTTCAGTGATAGAAACTAACTGATTTAATTGCATATATCACATTGGAGTTACTCTTTAGGGCATTCACATTAGAATAATGTATAACGTGCAAAACAAAAGCATCACATTTCACCATCCTCACTCCCAACAATCGGCAATAGAAACATTTTGACTTATTGTCATCATCTTCTAATTATCATAATTCGACAATGAGATATTGATGCTGCAATTGTGATTTAAGGCTCTGAGCAATGTGAATTCATATCTCAATGATGGAATTTCTAGGCGATAGCCTCATACACAGTCAATAACCGTTGTTTCAGGGAACACGGAACAGATAATTCCATTTCGGCTTTAATGTAACAGTTGAATGCGTCACTAGGTTTCATTAATGGTAATATTGTAACGTCTATCATAAGATTTAATTCACAGCCCGAGCGTGCTTGAGAAATTGTCTGTTTCTGTAAGCGTAATGACAAGCTCGAATTGAGTTTAATTTACGATCCCACCACCAAGTAATAGAGTTGTTTTAACAAATCAGTTCCTGTAAAACTTTTGCACATTGCATGAGTAACCCAAAAAATTATTTTTCAAAATGTATTAGAATACTGTGCAAGTAATAGTTTAGAATTCTCTTTAGTTGCTATTTATATTATTTCGATTATTTAATTAAAGTGTTAACTATTGTATTACAATATCATTATTGCCGTGTTTTAAAGGGAAAATTTAATCAAAAATTTATGTTAAAAATTTATGTATCTTATATTCTATGTATTTGAAAGTTCAAACACATTTGATTGTTTTGATATTATTAAAGCTAATTGATTATATGCGTTTACAGAAATAAATTAACAAAAGCAATCAAGATGTTAATCAAAATAAAACATTTTTTTTTGTTAAGGAATAGTATTTTATTAGTTTGAATTCTACAATATTATTTTAATAGGGCTTCAGAATAGCCACGATAGCTTAAAAAGTAATATTTTTTAGATTTTTAATTTTTAAACTGATATAGAGTTTAGCCCTTTTTTTCAGTTTTGTTATGAAAAAAATGACTTTAGCTTAGATACAGTTTATTTGTTCCTCATAAAATTGTAAGTTCAGTGCATATATATTTTCAATGATTTTCAAATCGTAGAAAAGTTTTGAAAATAAATTTAATTAAAATAAGAAATAAAATATCAAATAAAAGGAAAGTTTTCTGTCGACTTTTATTTTTAATTTATGAACACTATTAAAGATTAATATGATTTAGTTTTAAAGTTTTCGCTACCCGTTTTAATACTTATTGTTTCTTAGATTGCATTTTTTGTATCATAAACTCTATTAAATTAACTTTCTACGATTTCCCCGAGTTGCAAATGGATTTTCTAAATCATACAATTTTACGTTTACTTTAAGAATTATGCTTTTAATCTAATATTCACAATCAAGGAAAATAACAGATAAGTTTTGTTTCCCCAGTGCCAAAACAAATATAATAATAAATTTTACGGAGTCAGCTATTTTTTCAGCGCATATATTGCAGTTATTTTTACTTTGATTTCAAGTAAGGCTAGTTTAGCCTTTTAGTTTGTTAAGTTATTAATTAAAAATTTATTTTTATTCCGCCACAATCCTAATTAGGGTTTTTATAACAATGTTGGCTAAACATTTTCCCAAGTTCATTATACTCTTAAAAAGTTTTATTTTTCATTTCCATTCTGCACTGAATATTTTGTTTCTTTTTTGATGAATTTAAAAATCTTGTGACGGGAGTAAAATTAAATGCTGTTTGCTTGGTTCTAAGACAATGAGACAAAGTGTTTCACTCAAAAAATAAAGATAAAGCCTCGTGCTCAGACTAGAAAGTGTAGTATTTTCAGCATAGCGTAGATTATTATAAAATTTATCCATGAATAAGAAAAAAATATCAATGTAGCGAATGAAATAATTGAAACGAAAAAATCTCTCAATATAATACACAAATTTCGCAAAGTACCTAACATTTTTTTCTATATATAGCTACAGTGAAAATCAACAATAAAACAAAAAAAAGTGAATAGCTTTTGAAAAGGAATTTAATGCAGTTTTTTCAACCTTTAAGCATTCAAAAACATTTTAATTAAATGCGTTTAAAAATCTTTTTAACAATGAGATATTTTCACACAAAGATATTGAAGATAATTTTACATTTATGATTTCTTTTAAAAAATTAAAGCTAGTATTTTAATCCATTAATTTAACAAAATATTTTTAGCTTTTATTTTGTACCTGAACCGAATATTATTTTTTTACAATAAGCCAGCTCATATTTATTTATAATCGAAAAAGTATGAAAAACTAAAAGCAAATAATCTTACTTTACAGTTTATCCTAAAATATTTTCTAAGGATTCAGCATATTGTTTTTTTTTTTGTCTTAAAAATCAAACATTAATATATTATGCTTCATATACATTAGGTTTATTTAAACTCATATCAAGCAAACAACAACAAAAAAAGAACTAATTGAAATTATAAAATGAATGAAAGACTTGTGGAAAATAAAATACATTTTATTTAAAATAATACTTTTTTATTATTTACATTAATGCCGTGTTTATCTTTTTAAATTTTGTTATACTAATTACATAAAATACACATTTTAAAAAATCAATAGAATAAAGAAAAATTATACTACTTTAACAAGAATTTTTGAAGAATATGGTCTTTAAGAAATATCCAGAATATTAGTAACATTTGCGTATGTAAAAATTAAAATTTCCAGAGAAACATTTTAAATATTCTAAAGAATTACACAAAAGCAACCAAATATCTTCATTCAATTTTCACCAGCATTTAAATTCTTATTCTAGAACGCTTTCCTCGATAATTTTCTTAATTCCTTTTTATGATGTTGCTAGTGAATTTAAGCATGTATTAATTCTATGATTTTTTTGAATTTACTTATTTTCACGAATAGAGGTTTCTTAGGAAGAGGTAGAAAGGAAAATTAAATGTGATTAGTCTCCAAGTCCTCTCGTTGGCGTGTGGGGATGAAAATGGTAATCCATTTCAGGTGTCGACTTCGTTAATTTCTGTGATTCAAAATAACCTAACGCTTTAGCTGTCGTTTAGAAATAGTCAACAAGAAATGTTTAACAAATAAAAGTAATTGTGGATCAAAATTTTGCGAACTTTTAGCTGTTCAATAGCAATAAATAGCATAACAAATTATTGCAAATCCAAGTTAACAATTATATCTCATTTAGTTACAACGAGCCTATGTTTCCACCTTACGGAAATTTCAAACTCTGATTTTTTGAAATAATCATATCAAACATCAACTTAAAAAATATAACTCTCCAATAATGATAACTGAAGTTAAATTTAAAGGGACTAATCTAAAGGGAAATCCTCTTTTGGCTAAGTAGGCACTTACAGAAACAGAATTGAACTCATTACAGAAGTAAACTGAATATTTTGCAGTTGCAATAGATATTTACAGGAAGTATTCAATTATATGTAATAAAATTACCGCTTTGCAGCAGATTTCTAAGTGATGATCTGTTAATCGAATAGAAATAATACTTTTTTTTTTATTTAAATGAAAATCGTCGTAAGAAGATAATAAGGCAATTTGATAAAAAAAATTCTTGTCACTTGTAGAGTTAATATGATTTTATAGGATGACTATAAAAGACCAATTTATTTCAATGTTTATTTCAGAAATATATGATGGAATATTCGCTTATTTTAAATGTTGCTAACTTATTTTTGGACGTATTTTCTTGACAGAAATTTGAGACGGCAAAGGAGACAGCATTGACATTATTAGCATTCACTTTCACTTTCTATATATTTAAACCCTATTGTTTTGTAATTAATTGTGCTGAATTATCTTGCATTTAACTAATCAATCTATTATTTTTCAGGTGCAATCAATATCTACAGATAGTATTGGATGAGCTATTTTGCTTCTAACAGAGGTACTAAAACTTCTCTAAAATTAATTTTTAATATTATCGAATTTTTTAAAATTTCATTGTTATAGTTTGCAACAATGCAGATTCTTAGCGGGTATGAATTTATTACGCGATGCACAAAAAAAAAAAAATGTTCGTAAAGCAGATATGTAAATTGCCAAAAGTTTCCTCAAGAAAATATGAACGGAGGTTATAAATAAGAATAGTGCGGTTAAAGTCGAAAGTAAAGAATTCGAATATATTTTATTTAAATAGAATGAAGAAACATTAATTTCAATAAATTTTCACCAAAGGAGGTAGCATAGTTTGATAAATAGAGTGAATTTAATTTATGATATTAAATGGTGAGCAAAAAATCCTTAATTCTTATTATTATACATAACAATGAGCAAAACAATGAGATTGCTGAGATAAAAATGAGTTTCAATGAAGAGTTGGTATTCCCCTGACCTTGTTGGAAATAAATTACTCGGATCCCGCCAGGAGGCGCCTTGTTTCGTGTAAGTGAGAGCGCACGGGTTCATGGATAATTTTTCAGAGTGCTCTTGGATCTTGACCATGTAAGGCGGGTTATTTCTTGTATTTGATGACCGCAGAAGCGAGTTAAATTAGGATGTGGGCTATTTGGATGCCTTGTGTAATTTGAAAATAGTACAATTATTTGCTTATGAGTGATTGGCGCGTAGAGACTGTAAATAAATGTGTATTTGAATAAATGTGTTTTTGCTCTCCCTATATTGGCTTGGTGGATATTACTTTCCAATAGACCTGTAGCAAGGTCAGACATCTTAAAGATATGGTATCAGAACAATGCTCAAGTCAGGACTGAAGTATTCTCGTTCACTCCCGCTGAATAAAATATGTATTCAAGTTTAATCTCGTTCAAGTAACGAGGATGCCACCTGCGTAGTATACTATTCATATCTTCAGTATCAAAGCAGTAGAGAACTTTTAGGTATAATTTCAGCAGTCCCATTACTTTTCCTAATGGTTTTCGATGGAATCAAGACTACAAGTACGTGGCTCTTTTCATACTTCATCAGTTTCTACTGTCTGCAGAATTTGGAGAAAGAAAGAGATCCAATAATACTAAAAGAGAGATTAATTATTTTTCTTTTATAACATCATTTTTCAAATAACTATTGGAAGAGGTATTTTTTTAGTTGATTAATTGTTTATTAACGTTTCACTTAGAAGCAACATGTAGGTATTGGCGACGGAAATCGCAATTCTGAGCCTCGGTCAAGTGACATGGTCAACATCTGAACTGGCCCCTCCTTCTCAAAACTTCCACACTTCGCCAATGGAACGGCTTGGGATTTCGACTAGATTTAACGTGCATCAACCCCACTAAATAAAGGGCTTTTGGTGACAACAGGGCGCGAACACGCGACCATGACCACTAGGTCACCACGACCATTTTTAATGAGGTAAGGGATGTTCTTTTAAACTTCGGGATCGAAGTTTCCTTTGTTACTTTTTGGAATAATTTATATCAAAGTATATAATGATATGATTACTAAATGCTGATATGTTAGGATTACAATTTATCAATATGATTTGAGACATACACATCATTTTCAATACTGTGCCTCAGAACTAGTAAATAATGATACTAGAATTATCATTTATAAGTTCGAATGTTGTAGAATATTTAGAATGAAAATTCTAGCTTTACTCAGAAAAGAGAGAGAGAGAGGGAGGGGGAGGTCCCACAATGTGCAATGCTACAACCTTTATGTTCTGCATTGTTTTCTTGAAACATTTGAGCATATATAATGTTTCTAATTGATTTTAGAAATTTTCTTGAGCTTTAAATTCTTAGAAAAATGACAATATATTTTACAAAAGACGCAAATAAATAAAACAAATTCTAAATTTAAAATATCTTTATTTCCTATTTTTGTCACAATAACAACAAATAGCAGATATCCACACATAGATACATTACCTTAACACCAACAAGCAAATATACTACAATATCAGGTTATAAATGCTAAAAATGTTATCTAAAAATAAGAAGTGTTATTAAATACCACAATAAAAGCCTTGCTGTATATATATTTACAAAATTGTGCAATTTCCTGTTACATTTTATCTAAACTCTTCTTTATTTCTGAATTATACTGTTCAACTTGTTTGTATTTCATTCTTAGTATTAAAAGAAAATATTTCACCATAAAAAAATAATAAAACTCTTAGAAAATGTAATGCTTAATCTTTGTGCCTTTCGAGATAATGACCAAAATACATAAACACCTACATTAAATTTAAGAGTTGGTTGGTTCTTGAAATTCAATGTATCGTGAGGCGATTAAAAATCGACTAATAATGGTCAGCGAAAATTTATGTTCAGCAATATGGTGAGAGAAATATTTCGAATCCTGCGACCGTAATTGTCGAAAAGGTGAAAACCATTGCGATCTCGTACAATATGCACAATTCTGCTAATGAATCGAGGAGTGATCTACTTTCTTATACAATTATTTACATAGATCTAGAACAAGGTTTAACAAAATGGAAAACTTTCAAAGGAAAAAAAAACGTCTGAGAAAATGGAACAAATAATTTTCAAAAAATACTCTTTTCTCTTAACAAAGCAAAACTGTTTTTATTTCATTTAAATATAATAAAGTAAATTTAGATACATGAATATCCAAATGTAATTTTCGAAACATTTTAATATATTTTGGCGTACAAGCAGCATTTACAAAGTAATTATTGAATTATTTTGCAATTTATAAATGGAAATATTAGAAATAATTGATGATTTGAATATTTTTCAAATTAAATTTTTATTCATTACAGAAATATTTTAATACTTGAAAATAAGAAAAAAATTTATTGTCATAACATAATACACAAATAATTTCAGTTTTAGAAAAGTGATAATTTTCACCCAATAATTTTACTTGATATTTTTTTTTTCACAGACGATAATTACCATATATTACTCACTCATGTTAAATATTCTATTGGATTATTCTAAATTGGTTCATTCTAAAAATGACTTTTCTAAACTGACTTATTTTAAGTTTAAAAAACAAGACCTCGCAAAAGTAAAGCCCTTTTTGAGAAAAAATAATTCGAAAAAAAAGGAAGCTGTTATTCATGCTCAAAACGCATTTCAGAGACTTACATTATCATGCAAGATGAAGGTAACTTCATTTTTAAATACAAAATACATATAAGAACGAACACATTTATCATCGTTACAAATCACTGGTTTTCACAATATGTAGACATATATTTTTAGAATATCTAGAAAAGCACATTGAACAACAAGCACATACATAAAATAATTCTTCTGATGCGACATATTTGTTACAAGTTCACTTCTTACAACACAATAAAAATTACTGCAGCAATCTATATCTAATTACATCCTATAATTACAGTTTATTTTCCATGATCAATATCTAATTTCTAGAGAAATAACCATTGTACAAAGAATTACATTTTGAAATTCTATAAATGCAAATTGTATGCGCATGATTTTGTACTTTAATACGCTATTATTTTTAGTACATCTAAGAAATATTTAAATATTTTTAAAAGGTGAGTCATATCATTTACATATAAGGAAAATTCTTGCATGAACTGTTGAATTTAAAAATTTGTTAAGAAAATTCTTGTTATTGTTTTCAATATGCTAAGAAAGTGCATGGTCCCTATAGTGCAAATTACAGTGCAAATGTTTTGAAAAAGAAGTTGATGTACTAAAATATATGCGCATTTTTAAAAAACTCGTAATTTTAAAAATAAAAAAAAAAGATGTTTTTATATCAATTCTAAAATTATTAGAAAGTCATAGCTTTAAAATTTCTCTTGCAGTAAAAAGATCTTTATGTAGAGGTTTTCTTAATTCCTAAAATGAATATTGTGCCCGTTTTTTTTTTATCTTATTAAAAATCTTTGTGTTTGTTTGGAAAATAAATGTTAGAAAAATATATAATATTATGAATCTATTTATATTCCTTTTTTCGGTAATAGAAATACATAAAAAGTTCTGGCTGTTGACGTCGTAAAAGTTAAATTTGAAGACCGTTTTTGAAGAAATGCGTTTATGTTCGTTGTATGGATTTTAAGCATTAGCAAAGCATATAGTTCTATTGCTCAACTTTTATTTGCGACTTAATACCTATAATTACGATTCGAATAACAAGAATAACAGAATAAAATACATATCTGAGTTTTACTTTAATTTGAATTCTTATGTTGCAACGCAAAAAAATTGTGCACAATAATTTAAAAGGTGTATGAAATAATAATATTATGTTACATGTTTAAAACGTAATATTATTGGGAGGACTTATCAAAAAGTTCCAGAATTAGGAATTGAAGAGGGAACAACATCAGGAACGGGTAATAAGAATAGGTCAATGAACTGTAGTATTATTCAGTGATCGTGTTTCCGTTTACTAAGAAGTTTACGAATATGACTCTCTTCACATTATAAAAATTGTTATCATAACTGTTTGGTCAGTAAGACTGTCTTCGAATTCTTTGGTGCAGATTAGCACGAAGAAATCCATTCTTTTGATTATTATTTGGTTACCAGTGAATAATGATCAATCCAAATTTCATCAATGGTGACAATTCGACGCAAAAGGACGACGAGATTTCGTCGCGACACCAATCAAATTTTTATTTGGTCAAATCTGTAGTATTGAATTTTTATCAAATTCATTTTGGTACTTTTTCATAGATGGCAGAACATTAAAGTAACTCTAAATTTCCTTAGAATTGCATCTGTTGTCAAAGAGGCATTTTTGAAACACTCGTACTGTCTAAGCATATTATGCTCAACTTTTATTTTCAAATATATTAATGAAATTCAATATCTTATGCACCTAAAATAGCTATGTTATGAAAAATTTTAATGTCTTACAAATGATTTTATTTGTTATTATACTTATTTTAATTTTATTAAATATTTTGTAGAAGTTATGATAATTTTTTGCCCTAAATTATAATAAGTACAAAATAAAGTAATATAATTCAAAAATTTACATATATTACTCTATAAAATGGACTTAAAATTGTTTTTTAACAAACATATATTTATATGTTGTAATATAATATTAAACAGTGTTTTATGCAGAATACTTCTAAAGCAGGTTTTTTAGTTTTAAAATTACATTCATGCATTTTTACAATATCGAATACATGCATTTTATTTCTTTAAACTACAACACGGAATAAATGTACAAAGTTACTCAGTTATAAGTTTATTCGCAGTTTTCTATTTGAATTAATTTTTTATGAATCAAACAATTGCATGGGCGCAATTATAGAAATTATTTCGAATTCGAATAAGATATTGCTAAAGAACTAGACACATGCATTTTTGTTTTTATTTAACATTTTTAAAATATAAAAAAAGTGTTTAAAAAATGTTTGTCCAAAATTCTTAAGTTTCAAAGGCAGGTAAATTATACTATAAAATATATCAAATTTACCTTAATTTTTAGGAGATGGTAAAAATAATCCATTTCTACATTTACGTTTCGAATATTATTGTGATAAAGCATTCATTATATTTTTGATAAATCAAATCTTTTTCAACTTAAAAATATAAAATAAAATACGTAATTGGAATTGATAATTAACTAAAAATAAAAGACATTTATAAAAATGTACAATTGTTTAGGTGGCTTTAATCAATTTAATTTTATTTCGCACGCAAAATTAGCAGATCAAGATAAGAAAATTTAAATTTGCAATTTTATTTTATATTACCTTAATCATACAATTATATATTTATTAAGATGAAAAAAATATTTCAAATTTATTAAAATATGCTAGATCACTGAAAATTTTGAAGTAAAATTTAAACAGAGAGAAATGTTCTATTATCGAGATAGGTCTAATAACACAAGCAAATAATTAATTAAAATAGCACAGTAAAAGTATAATTTAAGAAATACGATCATGATAACAATCTATATGTGACAGTCTAAAAATTAAAAATATTATAGTATTTTTGTTATGTTACGTTATTTGTTGATTTATATGGAAATTTTTATTTGAAGAAAAATGCATTTTATAATATTATATGACTCTTCACATTATATCACAATAAACGTGTTGGAATATAATATTTTTAGTCGTACTCTAATTAAGTAGTTCTTAACACTATATGCAAAAGTAAGTTAATAAGCCTTTTAAAACTATTAAAATATTTTCCTGTTTATATTTTAAAAAAAATATTTTTTGTATGATTTCTCAATAATTATTTTTAGTTAGTGTAAAATCTCTCTAAAATGTCTCATAAAGATAGTTATATCTAAAATACTTTTACAGCAAAAATCAAATGATTAAGAAAAATGTTCTATGCAAAGTTTTGCAAGGAACAGATTTAACCACTTAAGGTGCGCTTTTTTATAATAATTATTAAATTACTCAATTAAGTATAATAATTAAAGGACACGATGAAATATCGAGAAATAAACAATAATAAACTTTTCCTATATTAAAATTAAAGGAAATGATAAATTATTAAAATGAACATATATATGCTAAATGTAATTAAAATTTAAGCAAAAGATAAAAAAAAATTGAAAAGTGATCTGGTACATCGAAAGTAATCCATCCAAAACAATTGGCTCTTGGGTGGCTAATAAATATATTATGATCTCCATACAACGATCTCGATAGATTTGTAAAAACTAAAATTTCTTACACATAGATCATATAAATGTTTAATGCATAAATATAGTATTGAAATATGACGCAGAAATGTATCAATTAAATAAAAGTAATAAAAATGATGCATAAATAGATGGATCATTAAGAACAAATTGAGTGATTACAATCAATCATAATTGAGATGATTATAGATACACCCATTTATGTAATATAACTGTAAATAATGCAGATGTATGCATCGCTTCTAAATTATTTTTTAAGGTTCTGATTACAGTCGGACACCGTTAACTCTTGCTTAACTCGCTTTTTCAATATAGATTCCTTTTTATGACATTCAGATTAATCTTTTTTTCAGACGCCAAGACTCCTGTTAGGAGAAGACATTAGCACCTTTTTTTTTCTATTTTATATATCGAGTGATGAAAATGCTATGAAGTTCCACTTTGCAATATAACAAATATATTGCAAAGTGCAATATATTTGCAATTTACAATAATAGCAAATTTATGCACCTAATGAGAGAAATTAGAAGCATGAGAAAGAAATGCATCAAATAGAGCTAGCACAATTAAAAGCAAGCAAAAAGAAGAGCAAGAATAGAGAAGGAATCTTGTACTAAACTAGAACCAAAAGAAACAAACCAACAGAAGAGATAAAAGAGGAAAAACGTTGAAAAGCATCTAAATATTGGTGAGCAGAGACCTGAACCACAAAGAGTAAAGAGGGAGAGAAACTCGTCTCTAATTTTGGAAAGACGTGGAAAAGAGGCAAAAGCTTCGAAAGAAGAATATTCAAAAAAGAGAGCGATCAGAACGCATAAAAAAAGTAACAAAATCAGAGCTAGCAGAAGGAACTTAAAAAGGAGTTCGAATCGTTTGAGACGAAGAGTTTTAAAATGAGTTGATGGTCGAAAAGCGGACCGAACAATGATTCAAACTAACCTGAATAAGATGCAATGGAAATATAAAGAGCGGGGGAAAGTCCTCATTCTCAATGTCTGGGGCAAGAGGAGGAGGTGATGAAGGGCAGCAAGTCCTCTGTTCGTAAAATACAGACAATGACTTTCGTCCTAAAATAGTGAAGATAAAAACACCAAGAAGCGGTAATGAACAAAAGGTCGTCTTTGTAACGCGTCCTTTAACAGTTTTGGTCTATCAGAGTGTAAATCCATTTAATACTTTTCATTTATCCCTTTTGGATTCGTATCAACATTTCTAGTAAAGCGAAGTGTAAAAGTTTGGATTTTTCAAAATGATTGTTTGCAAGGTCTCGCGGTTAGTGAGATTAGATATACGTTCAACCACTTTTTTTTGGTCACATTTTGAGTTAAGATTTTTTCTCGAATTATTGATTTCTGTAAAAATTAAAAATAATGTCGTAAGAGTATAAAAAATGCAGAAAATTCATATCGAAGCTATAATTTATATTATCCCGCGATATGTTAACACTATTACTAGCGGTTTACTTAACTCGCAGTTTAATAACACTGGACCCAGATTACTGCAAGTTTACAGGATTGACTGTATTCAAGAATCATAAGAAAATGTTAGAAAAAAATTATTGACTAAATTAAAAAAAAGCAGATTTATCATAATTTTCTCTCTCTTTCATGTGTACTTATATTTATGACAGAATTTATAATTTTTTGAAATTATACGATGCGTTTTTAATTGGATTTTTCAAACAATTTTATTCTCATACTTATATGCAAAATACATTATCAGAATTATTTTCAGCAAACTAATAGACCATGACATGTTATGTCAAATGTTTTTATAATGTTATTTTAAAAATAGTTAATGAACGGAAGTTTTGTGTAATTATTTAAGAATACTACAAATATTGATTTTCCCCACCTAACCCTTCTGTTATTTGAAAAAGAAAAATCCAGAGTTACTCTAAAAAAATTTCTGTGCATATTTTTTTTTTTTTTTCACTTTTCTGTTGTAATGAACATGAAAATGAAAAAATTGAAATACAGATATTTTCTATACACGGAAATTCCTTAATTGGAAATCTGACTATATTAAAACTGATAAAAATTTATAATAATTAACGATTCTCTATCTTTTAAAACAGTTATCAACAAAACGTTTTCTTCGCCAAATAAATTAATTACTTTTTTTTTTCAAAATTCATAAGTAAATTATTAAATTTCTTTAGCATTCATTATTAGTTCTCCTTTCGAATTTTTCAAATTGTAAATAACTAAGAAAAGACAGTAAAATAATTTTATATGATTATCCAGAACATAAATTACAATATAAAAATTTAATAAAGGTAAAAAGATGGAGAAACGCTAACATTTTAACATTTACAGATATTGAAACGATATTCTCTATGGTATGAAAGAAACAAAAAGCAGGTTTTGATAGTCTCATTATCCAAAAATTGAAAATGTCCATGCTACAAACTTTGATAATGGAAATAGCTGTAAATGCTCCACAGCGGGTTATACCGAATGAATATAACAATGAGAGTGGAAGAAAAATATAAACAGGTTCCTTACACAAATTACACCTATTATATGAAGTGAAAGCTTCATAAATAATTACCGGAGAGAGAGATTTTACTGTATATTATAATTAATGAATTTCAAGCACATTTCATTACTGTTAAGAACATATACGTGCGTCATTATAAAATAACATACAACGTTTTCAATTCCTGTAAGACCATGCTTATTTCTTTAAAAAATAAAATAACATCTAGAATGGAACAAGCAGAGTAAATTAAGACGCGTATTGATGTTCAATACCAATACATTTTTAATCCGGATGGAAAATGTCTTTAAAAGCACGATTAAAATTCCATGAAAGATCACCACATATAACAGCAAAATTATACAGCACTATACATATATATAGAGAGAGATAAAGAGACAGAGATAGAGAGAGAGGGGGGAGAGAGAGACAAAATACTGTCAAACTCTTCTGGAGTTGATTTCATCATCAGAGTAATCAGGGTAGACCTTCGTCTTGGTAGTTGTTTTCTAGGAAGTTCCAAGTATGCCAAATTTCTTTCCAAGCCTGAAGTCTAACATGGCCATTACCGCGTCTACTCATAACGGGCAATTTATCATATACCTTCGTTGTCTGTCTAGCAGGGAAAGGAGCGATAATTAAATGTTGTCAGCGTATTTTATGACGGAAACATGGCTTTACCGTTCCCCGAAATGTCATTTGGCTATCCAGTCGACTTGAAGGGTGTGGGCCACTTTGGAGCTTATAACGTCGATGGGGAGATCGGTGTCGTAGAGCAAGGGAGCCTGCAGAAAAATTCCTGCCGTCCCGATAACGCAGGCTGCCGTGAACATCCACAGGAAGAGACGATCAAGGACCATAGCTACGTACTTCCATTCGTCTTTCACCTGTCAAAAGAGGAAAGGAGATTATGAGGTGTGTAATGTAGCGAAATGGGGGATTGGTTAGAATTGAGCTCTTTATTAGTCAGATGTGATGCAGGCTTCGCACTTTCAAATCAACCCTTTTGCCTGGAATACTAAATTAATTTAAACTCAGAAACAATTTGCTAATAAAGCTATATCTTTATCTGGCTTTAAACTTTCTGAAAGCTTAATTCAACCCAAATAAATCAAAATCAATCATTTATAAACTAAATTCACCCTTTTTAATATATAAAGTTTCTTACATTTAATTTTTTTTTCTAATAATCATCTGTTAAAATCTAAAATAAAAACTAATGTAAAGAAATTGTGGCGCTAAAATTAAACTGGCGATTATTAAAATTATTTATTGAAAAATCACACACAATAAGCTATAGAAATCTTCTCGGGAATATTTTTTCTATTTCACAAAATATAATAAAATTACAATTCTCTCAGTAACAGAAAGAATGTCTGAAAACAAATATATTTTTATTCACCAGAATTGTATTACTTTAAAATTTAATTTATTTTGGGATTGCAGAATGATACAACTGATCTAACATTATTTTAACGAACTTAGGTCTTTGATAATCAAGACCAAACTAAAAAATAAAGTGATCAATCAATAATTGATATCATTACTTCATGTAATGAATAGAAATTTCTAAGAAGTGAGACTGTATCGCAAATAGTCGAGTTTTTTTTTTTTTTTTTAATTTATAATCAGTTTATCTGGAATGCGAATCTTTTTGAAGATTTTACTGTTTAAATACAAACTCCCCTACAATGAAAATTTGCCCTTTAATACTATAGTTCTGATCAGTTGCAAATTAACTAATTTTTTTCTATCTAATAATTAAAATACAAATTGCTTAACATTTTTTAAAGTATGAAATAAGTATCAAAGCTTTTTTCTCTTTACAGTGTAAAAGATTAATAGCAATATAAAGTAGTTTATGTTTTTATATCGGTATTTAAATTGGAATTCCTATAATATTTGATCCAAAACTGTATTAGTAAAAACAATTCTTGTAGTTTCCAAAAAAGGATCAGTTTTCGTTGAGTTGAGTCGGAGGAATTATGATAGCTAGAAACAAATATGAAGACATTCTCTTAAATGTAGGATGTTAAGTAAATACTTTTAACATATATTGTGGTTTTTAATTCGATAAAAGTTTTTATACTTTTTCATTAATCCTTATTTTATGCATAAGTAGTCGATAATTGAAAGTAATAACAATCTATAGTAAGACTTTATTATCAAACGGATACAGTTCATTCACATAAATGGGAATTTTGATTGCCAAAAAATCGAATTTGAGTAGCAAAATCTTGAATTCAGGGCAAAATGTATGACGAAATCTATTTGTTAAGCATATGAACTGTCTAAAGCTACTTCAATGCTATTTGTATAAATATGAACTACTAGTAATTTCTCCCTCTAACGTACCACTTGATTCGTTGCTATTTTAACAGATGAAAAGGAAAATTTCTCATTCATTTTGAAAAAAAAAATAACTGTAAACTGCAATGTTACACTATTATTATTTTCTTCTGCAGTCGTTACTAAGTTTATTTAGAGAAGCACAAGGTTACAAAGCCAAGTGAAGATAAAGTCATTCACAAAAGACACTAAATTTATTTTATTAAGTTCAACGGATAATCACTATCTAATACTTAACCAACTTAATCTGTAGTAATTATTCTTGAACATTTATTTAGTTTTGATGTAACTTTGAAATAAAATGAAAATTGTAAGCCCTACCAACCTAATCGGATTTGGGGCTTTAGACGAAATTAAGGGTCCCACCTATTAGCCCTATATAGATTCATCTGGAGTTACTCCAAACACTCTTTAATCAACGCAGATATAATACCAATGTTTAATTTGATAATTTATGCTCATTATTTTTTTTATCAATTTCTAATCTACAAATCCCAATATTTAGTGTTTTACTGCTTATATATGCATTTCTTCAATTCGATTTATTACACTTCACTAATTACAATCTCTTTGTAACGCTCTTTTCATTTAGTGATAGGAATTTTGAGTTCAAACAGATTCATTTAAAAGCCTCCCCCCCCCATGTGTTCGTTGAAGGGGGAAATGCGATCGAATACACGTTATAAATGAATTACTTGTGTTTTCTGTAAGAATATAACTTCTGTCTTAAGAAAAATAAAATATTTGAATTATATTCATAATACAATTGCAGCTGGTTTTGCGAACAACAATTCAAATGTCAAAGAAATACGCAACAAATAATGAGCAATAAAATAAAAATTATATGTGAAATTCAACAATTGTAGCAAAGATGTAAGGATATCAATGCATCAAAATCAAAACGAATCAAACTCAGAGCCAGGGATATATTTCTTAAAATTCTAACTTATAAGATTATGAAGTTATTTTTTTATGACTGAATTAGCCACTAATAGTGTAGAGATGTCTTAAACATTATGCATGTGATAAAGGAATCAAATAATATATATATATATATATTATTTTACACCCTGTATATATATATATATATATATATATATATATATATATACAGGGTGCCCACTAAAGACTCTTGCCACACCCTCTTAACTTCGGAACGGCAGCTACTATATTCAAAAAGGTGGTGTCTCTCTATATAGTAAAGTAACCATGCGCTACTGAATGAGACCATCTATGTCAACACTTGATAGGACACTGCAGAATTAGCATTCTTATCTTGAAAAAGGAACAAGATAGGGGAAAATTATTTACAAAGTTGTAGAGTATCATCGATTTCGTCCAAAAAGACGCCTTGTAGACATTAATGCTTAGAATAGGACAGTTAAAACGCACCTTTGTTTCTCGTGATGTCCTAGGCTGTAACGTCACGAAGCTTGAATGGAAGGAGATACATTATCATTCGGTAAAAACAGGACACCTCAATGTGGCGCAGTGGTCCCCAATCAAAAGGACCGCGGTTCAAACCCAGAGGATTGCATCCTTGTATTTATTATTTTTATAAACAAAGTAGACAATATTATGTAGATCGTGTAATATAGTATCGCATCAATTCAACGCAACCTGCTCTTGATGTTCGAAATATTTGCAGTTTGAAAACACATAAGAAACATCACACCTGTTCACCTGAGACAGCTATAAAAGAGACATCTTCTTGGGGTTGTAGTATGTTGATGCTCATGGAGTGATTTTCCAAAGCTAAGTATCTTGAAATGGTTTAATTATACGATGAATGTGGACGCAAGGCATGGTCAGCAGCAAGGTTGTACTGGCAACGTTTCCCTACAGGCCCCCACCCTTCTCATCAAACCAGCCTAACAGTTGTAAAACGTTTAAGGAAGACAGGCTGCTTTACTAGTCGAACTTAATCTGGTAGACCAACTAAGGTAGGAAGGTAAGGTCAATCGGATGAGGTAATAGCATACGCCCTCGAATCTGAAATGCAGCACAAGAGAAATCAGTCAACACTGCATCTTCTCCAAAAATCAGGTTTGGAAAACCCTAAACGGATTAGGCGGTTAACCTTACCCACCAACGCCTCAACAGGTTTTACTGGACGGGGATGTCGAGCGATGCTATGCACGGTGCAACTTTGTCATAAATAAGACACAAGTCCAGCGAATATTCTTGGCAGATATTGTGTGGACGGATGAGGTATGCTTTTCACGGAATGGCATGTACGATAGGTAAATCACCCATTACCAGGAGCTGTAAAATTGTAGATGATTTACCGATGTTCTATATCAAATGCGATTTGGTATTAAGGTTTGGTGTGCAGTTTACAGTAGCAAGCTGATCGGCTCAATATTTCACGCTGGAACGTTAACGGATGCACCGTATTTGCAATTGCTACAAAACGTAATACTTTATTTTGTTAAGAATCCGCCGTTTGTTAGTCTTAGGGATATATGGTTTCAATATGACGGCGCGCCTGTTCACAAGACATCTCCAATGAAGCAGTAACTCGTCAAGAAATTCGGGAGCCAAATAATTGGTTATGGCGGTTTCGAAGAGTGGACTCCATGTTCCACTGATCCGGCTGCACTAGACATTTTCCTGTGGGGATACTTGAAACACCAGGAGTATGCGACCTCTCCACAAACATTGCAGGACCTTAAACGACGCATTACGGACGCTTGTGCCAAAGTATCGCGCTCTACGCTCTAACATGTGTACCGTGACATTCAAACGAGGATCCAGATGTACATTGCAGCTAACGGTGAGAACTTTGAACATCTCAATTAAATGTATAATGTTATAATTAGTTGTTTTTTTCTTTCATCGATCGTTTTGTCTCGTCATAGTGCTGGAAATCAAGAAAAAATAAATACGCGTTTTAACCGTTCTGTTCTTCACCCAGGTATCTTTCTGAACTAAATCGGTGATGCTCTACAATTTTGTACATCACTTTTTTTCCCTATATCGTTACGTTTTCGAGATAAGAATACAAACTCCGCAGTGTCCCACCAGGTGGTACCATAAACGATTTCATTCAGTAGCGCAAGGCTATTTTACAAAACCTTGACACCACTTTTATGAATACAACAGTTGCCGTTCCAAAGTTAAGAGGGTGGCTAGGGACTTTAGTGGGCATCCTGTACATATATATATAGATATAAAAAATTGTGAAACAAATGAAATAGAAAAATGTTTGTGAATCCTTTTATAACACTTTAAGCAATATTTTCAACAAAAAAAAAAAAATTTTTAAAAAAAAAAAAAAAAAAAAAAATTTTTTACTTTTTTTAATATTTTTTTTTTTTTTTTTTTTTTAAAAAAAAAAAGTGAGTTGTGAGGTATTATTTACATAGGATTACAACATATATATTCTATAAAATAAAAAAAAATATGATAAAATTTATAAAACAGTTTGATTTTCCAGACTTTTTTTGCACGATTTAAATATGCAACAAAAGAGGAAAGTAGAGACGATAAATCCTAATATAAATTCATAATGTTAAAAAAGTAATGAAAGGAGTATAAAATTTGTGTAATTTGTTCCACTGGAAATAAAGATCAATAAAGTATGTAAAACACGCTCAAATAAAATTATTAATGTTAAATATAATTTTGAATTATGTTTAATAATACTTAACAGTTTGTTAAATACTACTTTATAAAATGTTGAAATTATTTCTAACGAAAGTTTTAGTTGTTTTAAATAAAATAGTTATTTATTTAGAGTCATTCTCTGAAAGGAGTTTCAATAAGCAAGGTGAAACTTTTTTATTGAGAATTTATTTATGCCTTATTTTTTTTTGCTCATTCATTTGGTTTCTTTATCTTATACAGGAATATTTTCTTGACATTCGCTCTTGCTTTTCGGTGAAATTATTTTCTTTTACTGTTATACAGAGACTTGGGATATCAGTACACACGCGCATATGGAGTGGTGTAACTAGATACTTAATGCAAATCGATTTCCGTCTGGTTCAGTTTTGATGCTATTCTTTTTCCATCATAACTGAAATATTTTGGACCAAGACAGAAAAGAATTTTTATGTTTAGATATTCCTTTGCATGTGTAAAGTATTACTCTTTCACGGTATCTTAGCATGTAATAAAGTCTTCCATCACTATTATTAGTAAAATAAACAGCAAAGATTGGATATATTATGAGATTGGCAAAATATTTACAATATTATCAAATTTTATGATGCAAAAGAAATGCACTAATTGCATCGATTTTTACGTATAATAAGTTTTCTATATGTCACATAAACACACACACAGAGATAACCGCTCAATCTTTAAGTGTTTAGAAAAAATATAGATCCAACTTGCAATAAATCATTTTTAATTTTGCGCATTCGAAACACTTTTGGAGTTATTTTGAAACATTGTTTTTGCATTTCATTCACTGCTGATGTTCACAATGTAAAAATATCGCACAATAATAAAATTATGCTCCAGTTTTGGCAAGAGTGTTCCACAAACTTTAGATGTTTTCACAAAACATAAAATTACCAAATCATTATCCTTAGTAGCCGAGTAGTTTTGGTATTGACTTGTGGCCAGCGATATTTTACTCAAGCCGAGTGTTCGAGCTCGGTCTCCAACTATAGGGGATGTAGTAGCATTTGTTACTCTTAATCCCTTACAATAATTCAACACCAATTAGTGGGATTATAAATATTCTGAATTAAAAAAAATACTTGTCTATTTTAAAAGCTATATTTTCCTTTTATAATTACAAAATATGATATTTTTTTTCATTTTATTTAAATTTTCTCTAAGAATTGTAGTCTTTTTTTTTATATGTTTTCGGTAACCTTTAAAGCTGACCTTCCATCATAATAGGAGCTACTGAATAGCCTATGAAAGTTAACCGTAAAACTGAAATATTTGTTGATCCTCGAAACCTTAAATGCAATATGGATGTTATTTTCAATGTGGATGCTGTCCTGAGTTTCCAATAATTTTTTTTAACTCTGTTGCCTCTTTTATTCAGGAAGTGGTTAAAAATATATTTAGCCAGTATTATGAGAAATGTCGTTAAGTTTTGGTTATTCTGTATACTAAAGCCGAATATGACACATAAAATGAAAATGAACTCTTTTGTGAAATAAATTAATTCACGTAAATCAATATTATTATGCCAGAGTTAAGGGCATCTTTAGAGTATTCAGTTATTACGAGTTTTTATTTATATATATATATATATATATATATATATATATTCTTTAAAGCAATTTATTTTCTTAATTTAACGCACATTTCCCCCTGAACATAACATTCAATCCATTTTAAACTTTTTCTAACTTGTAGTAAGTTTATTTTCCGTATTTTATGCGATATAGCGACAGGCCTCTTCTTCAAATATCTTTCTTTCTTCCTTCACTGAAAAGGAAATGATGATCTATGGTAAGAATTTTTTGCTGAGGATACTGAATTTGTTACAGTCAGAATGTTGTCTATCTTTTGTTTTAGATTAGTCCCCAGGTCATTGATTACATCTTTAATAATCGATCCTTTCGAATGTTCTGTTGAGAATTTTACAAATATGTTTAGTTGATGAATCACTGAAGAATATTTGTTTTCTTTTGTCTTCAATCAGCCTTTTGAATAAAAATCAAAAGCAAGAAGCAAAAACTTCATTAGCAAATAAGCCTTGCGCCTTTACTAAAACCAGCCTTTGTATATTGTAAAGTTTTTTTAATTAATTGTTTTTTTGTTTTCAGTTATAAATTATAGTATCGGATGCTTGTTTTTTTCGATTATCCATCCTTTGAATGTTCTTTGTTTCTTTGCATTTAAAAAATCACAAAATACACAAAACAAAAAAGACATC